>JAAOOA010000171.1:0-576318 GCA_012861695.1 Trematomus loennbergii
TCAAATGAGACGAAATAGGATGTCAATATTCAGTTACTCAGTATTTCAATATAAAGTGAATGCTCTCATGGGTTGGTGGTAAATAGAGAAGTAGTTTGTGTACGACTCTCCTGTTACTGTCTCTCACTGTGTCTCTTCTCACAGTAATACACTGCTGTGTCCTCTGCCTTCAGACTGTTCATCTGCAGATACAGCTGCTGTCTGCTGTTGTCTCTGGAGATAGTGAACCGGCCTTTAATGACTCAGAGTAGTACGGGGTGCTACCAGTGTCGAAATAAGCGATCCACTCCAGTCCTTTCCCATGAGCCTGTCTGACCCAGGCCATCTCGTAGCTACTGAATGTGAATCCAGAGGCTGTACAGGTCAATCTGTGAGATTCTCCAGGCCTTTTAGTCACTGGTTCAGATTCTGTAGAGTCTGACCATCAACACCTGTGAAGAGGAAAAACACATCTGGTGAAATAAGCTGTGACACAAAAAAGCTGTGTTAGATAAAGATCAGTAAAGATGTTGACCTGCCCAGCAGACAGTGAGCAGCAGCAGTCCTGTCCTATAGTCCATCATGTTAAACTGTGTGTCCTCTGTCCTCCTCTCTGCAGTCACATAAGTAGAGGGGGAGATATCTGAGTTTTGCATTAACTCCTCCTTCTGATTGAACATTGTCCTCTTTTAACAGTATTTATGTTAAAAACATTATCTCTTACAATTTTAAATTGGTAAACATTTCTTATTGCGCTGTAAGTCACTTTGTAACATTTTAATATTGTTATGTAATTCAGATTTGTCAGATGTAACAAACAAATAATGGATCTTATTTACTGTTGATTCAAATAAAGGTATTACATTATTGTCATTAAATAATGCTTTGAGTTAATTTAGTAAATAAATCACTTTACAGGTTTTATCTACATCTCATGTCTTTAACATTTATATTTTTTTTATCAAAAATGACGTTTTGTGTCAAATAAAGAACAGAAATGCATGCATTTGTTTTTGTAAAAAACTCTGACATCCAACAATTTTGTGTTGTGTTTCGTCTCGTAGATGTACTGTTTAGTATTTGTGAATAAATAGTGTGAACAATATTCTTAGAGCTGAAATTGGTTACAAGTACATTTAGAGAACAAAATTCAATTACTGAAAATAATAATACTGGATATTGAAAAGGCTGATGTTTAACAATTTAAAGAGTTATTCATGTTTGTATTCTGGGAATACATGCAGTAAGGTATCAGTGATTATAACCTCTAAATGTTTAAACTGATGATGTAACAGTGAGCTGGTGTTGAGATAATTTCTGGTCTGAGGGCTCCTCCTCTGGTGGCTTCATGTTACAAGTGTTCAGGCTCTGAGGGGTTTTTGTACAGCTCTCCTGATGGTGTGTGTCACAGTGTGTCTCTGGCACAGTAAACACAGCAGAGTCTCCAGGCTACTCGGTATCTATCTCGGTAAGATAGTAACCCACAAGATCTTTCTTCACACCCTCCAATAACTATTGGAGTCTCAGGCTGTGCACTCTCCCTGCTCACATCCTTCTTCAAAGACTGAAACTACAGGGTAACTCAGAGAGGAGTTGTGTCTGACCCTCCTCACTGAGGTCCCTCAAGGGTCCGTCCTTGGTCCCCTTTTATTTTCTCCTTTCACCAATGCGTTGACTCTGTCATTCCATACATTTGTTTATATCTTGTTTTCAATATAATACGTGGTATACGCGCATGCAGAGGCCTGATCTGATTTAACTATTGGTAGCTGCTATCTGATAGAAGCAGTTTTATTCAGGCGATGTTTCTTTCAGTGTCTTGATGATGTTGAGCTCAAGCTTATTGGTCATTGTGAGTAGCACAACACAACGTTTTGACTTTGTTTTGACTTGTTGAGTTTTTGTACATCATTTTTCCTTTCTGTGTCACTGTGTCTCTCGAGCACAGTAATAAACAGCAGAGTCTTCAGTCTTCAGACTGCTCATCTGCACATAGAGTTGCTGTATGTTGTTGTCTCTGGAGATAGTAAATTGGCCCAGAACTGACTGAGAGTAGTTTACCGAGCTACTCTTATCGCGCTTATGGTAGCGATCCACTCCAGTCCTTTTCCAGTAACCTGTCTGACCCAGTGCATCCAGGAGCTACCAAAGTCAACTATAAAACTTTCCTTTTGATTATGATAATTATATTATGAGGATAGGTGTACAATCAGTAAATCAAATGGATGTATATTTGAACTTTTTTTTTAACTTCAGGAGAGATGTGGGCACAGTTTAACCACAGTTGAACATATTCTCAGCTGCATTGTTTAGAGGGACCATTTTAAAATTATCTGTAGTGTTGTGTTGGAGGCAAGACACACAAATACATGTTTCTTTTTGAAAAAAAAAACGCGTCATGTTTGAATTCACTATATGTTTTAGGTTGCAACTGAATTAAACATTCTGTCAATTGACATAAAATAGGATGTCAACACTTAGTTAGTCAGTATTTCTAAAAGAGATACTGAAGAATGTTAATATTCCCATAGGTATTGGTAAATAGAGGAAGTAGTTTTTGTACGACTCTACTGTTACTGTCTCTCACTGTGTGTGTCTGGCACAGTAATACACTGCAGAGTCTCCAGGCTGCATGCTCTGTCCGTTCAGAGTCACTGTGTTGCTGGAAGAGTCTACCCCAATACTGAATTTGCTCTTCAGTGAATCTTTGTAGTATGTAGTTCCAGGAACTGCCATTCCTATCCACTCCAGTCCTTTCCCTGCAGGCTGTCTGATCCAGATTGTGAAGTAGCTGCTAACAGAATAAGAGACCTGACAGGTGATGGTCAGACGTTGACCTGGCTGCACAGTCACAGAGGCTGGCTGTATCAACTGCTCACACTTCACACCTGTGGAGGGAAACATGTTGAATAGTGAGCGAGGTTAATAACAGTGAGCAGTCAGTGTGAGCGTTCTGTCAGTGTCTCTGCCTCAGTGAGACTCACAGGATCCAGCAGCCAGCAGCAGCAGCAGAGCTACAGAGAACATGGTTGGTGTTGAAGGTGACCTGATGGAGCTTCTCTTCTTCTGCTGCAGCTGACAGCATGATATCAAGTCTTTATAGCAGACTGTGAGGAAGTTCACTTTGCATAGAGAGGGACACTGACAGGCTATAAAAGAGGGACGGACTGTCCCGTCTCGAGCAGTCCAAATGTGGATTTGTTGTTGGACATGTGAAAGAAATGATATTATTTTTAAAACAATAACTGAAAGTTCATTGTTGTATTCTTCACAAAGCTTCTAACAGACATATCAGGCAAACAGACTCACATTTACACTCAGATTAACAGAATATTTAAATTCTGCTTTGACTATATTTTGTGAAGCTACAATCTGAATGTAACAGTTTTATTAAAACAATGTTTCTTTTAGTGCCTTGATGATGTTGAACTGAAGCTTTTTCTGTGGTTGTGAGAAGCAGAACACAAAGTTTTGACTTGTTGACATTTTGATAGTGGAATTAGTGACATAATTCCTCCTGGCTCTTACTGCCATGATATTTTAAACTTTCTGCTGTACCCCGATAGACATTGTTAAAAACAAAATCTTCAAGGTTTTTGCATAACTTCACTGGGGACTTCCACCAGTGTCGCCCTCTTGTGGTAACCTTTGACCCTGACTACTTTTTTTAACACTAAAGACGTCTTGTGACAGAAGCATTATGTGGGGAAGTATTCACATCTTGTGTATATAAGATATCCTGATTTAAGGTGAAAAATTACTTTCACTCTCTGTTGGTTAATCACACTGAACAACTCACTGGTTTTTGTACAGCTCTGTGGCTTCCTGTATCACTGTGTGTCTCGAGCACAGTAATAAACAGCAGAGTCTACAGCCGTCAGACTGTTCATCTGCAGATACACCTGCTGTATGTTGTTGCTGGAGCCGGTGAACCGGCCTTTCACTGACTCAGAGTAGTAGATGCTGCTACTGCTATCACTGATAGTAGCAACCAGAGGTGTGGACTCGAGTGACATGACTTGGACTCGATTCAGACTCGAGTCACCAATTTGATGACTTTGGACTCGACTTGACAAAATCACAAAACACTTGCGACTCGACTTGGACTTGAACACCAATGACTCGGGACTTGACTTGGACTTGAGCCCTCTGACTTGAGGTGACTTGATAATTTAATTCAGAGGTCTCCAACACGCCGATCGCGAGATGCCGCTAGAAGAGCAGACTTCCGTCGGGGAGAGCAGAATCTCCAGCCGCTGCAACTCTTGCTGAGAATCCTTGCAGGCAGGGGCGGGTCTTTATTTAGCTGGGCCACCATGCGGCCAATCATATGTGAGGACACACTAGGATCATACCATTATGTGAAAGAAGGGTGGGGGGCAGACGCTCCAAAGACAGCAGGTGTAGTGGTACAGGCCAGATACACAGAGCGACGGGGAGACAGATTTAAATGCAAGCGCGTCGGAAAAAGTCAAAAAATTAGCGAAAACCGAAAAAAGAAGCAGCATCTGGCTGCATTTCAATGATATTGGAGAAAGCAAAGCTGAGTGCAGGATTTGTAAAATGAAAATAACCTTCAGAGCAGGGTTTTTTTTGGTAACCACTCAGGATTTATTGCCAGAGGTGGGAGAAGTTCAGATCTTGTACTTGAGTAAAAGTACCAGAGTGTAGGAATACTCGGTTACAATAAAAAGTCCTGCATTCAAAATGTTACATAAAAGTACAAAAGTATTATCATCAAAATATAGTTAAAGTACCACCTGCAGAGGGATCTAGATTCAGGTGTTCTTTTCCCCATAGAGACGCCTCGCTGCACATTATCCCTTGCATAAAGATAGGTTGTGGGTCCCTTATAACATGTTGTACACAGTGGAAATAAACATTCTGGTTACCCTAACATCAGGGATCTTATCCATTAAACTCCTTCTGAATCAAACCGTCACGGTAGCATTACCTTACTGATCCCTCTTACAATAGAAGAAAACACGTTACTTTACCAGCAGAGAGAAAATAGATTATTACAGTATTAATGTGACTAATAAAGAGCAGTTTAATTATTAAGTATTATTCTGTTGATGGGTGTCATTACATTTGGTGAAAAGCACATAATGACTTGTTTAAGACTCGTTTGTCAAAGTTTAGGACTTGGATTGACTTGAACTTGCCCATCCTGACTTGAGACTTGACTTGGACTTGAGCACAAAGACTTGAGACTTGACTCGGACTTGAGCGCAAAGACTTGAGACTTGACTCGGACTTGCAAAACAATGACTTGGTCCCACCTCTGGTAGCAACCCACTCCAGTCCTTTTCCAGCAGCCTGTCTGATCCAAGCAGTATCAATATTACCACTAAACCCATTATGTGCAGGTCAGTCTGTGGGACTCTCCAGGCTTTTTAACCGCTGGTTCAGACTCAGTCAGTGTTTGACCCTCAGTACCTACGGACATGTAAACAGCTCATTAGTTTCTGTAATGCAGCCATATTGTCTTTGTACCAGGAGCTCTGTCAGAAAAACAGGTTTTGTTCTTACCTGCAGAATTAAATTGACAGGATGAGAAAAACCACCAGATAATCAGGTCTGATCATTGTGAAAGCCAGTTGTCTCTGTCCAGTCTACAGTGTGTATGTCAGTGATTTAGTGTCTGTCCTTCACTCTGCAACACATATGTAGAGATGGAAGAGGTCAGAGTTTGCATTGACTCCTCCTCCTCAAACAGAAACACAGCACATCCCCTGAATAAATATGATGTAGATTTCCTTTTTGCATACTATGATTGAATGTATATATATCCTTAAATTATAAGGTTGAATTTAAAGTTCTTTGTCAGTTCTTTTTATAAATAAGATGTAATCATTTATTCTGCTTTGCACAACATTGGTTGCCCATCCTCCACATACTGGAATCATCATGCATAAATATATTATTGATACCTGCTGTTAGGAAATTAATAATGGGATATTGTTGTTGCAGGAAAGCCTCAAGACTTTCATAGTATACGTTTAGAGACATTGTCATATTCCCGTTATTGTCACCTGTCTTTTTATCCTCTACTGCCACCTGTTGGTGCTTGTGTGAGTAATGTGACTGACATTTCTACATTTAATGTTTCTTTTTGCCCGTACATGAAATATATTTAGAGGATGTTTTTTTGTCCTTGGCTGTTTTAAGAGACAATTCTTTTTTTTAAGACATTTTTATTTATTAATGTGTTTTATAACTTGGCTCAGTAGCAACTGTTTTTTTCATTTTCATAAAAACTACAACAACGAATGATTTAGTCAAAGTATAACTCTCCTTGTACTCTATCAACAAAGTATGTATGAGGACTGTAGGTTTTTGTACAGCTGCTCAACCAGCTTCAGTCACTGTGTGTCTCGAGCACAGTAATAAACAGCAGAGTCTACAGCCGTCAGACTGTTCATCTGCAGATACACCTGCTGTCTGTTGTTGTCTCTGGAGATGGTGAACCGGCCTTTCACTGACTCAGAGTAGTACTGGGTGCCACCACCACAGATTAGATGATCAGAGCTGCTTCTTTAAGGGAAACATTATTAATAATATTTTTTATTGAATCAACTTCTCCAATGTGTTTACGGTGGATTAAAGTTTGCCAGTTAGCAGACTGGAATCAGTTGTTTGTCTCCAGTGTTGAATATAGAATTTGCTTAATTTGTTTGTGGTTATGTTACAGTAATGTTTCAAATTCAAACAGATAAAGCTTTCCTGATGATAATGTTTATGATATAATGATGATTTGTGTTCAATCGGCAAATCAAATAGATGTTTTTTACTGTTTAATGTTATCAAAGTGTGCTTTCATTAATGTACTTCTAGAGATACATGGGCACAGTTTAACCATACTGAATCAGATAAACAGCTGCGTTGTTTGAAATGGGACATTATTATATTATCTGTGATACATTTTGTTGGAGGCACAAAAGAAACAATAATACATATTTCTGTTTGAATTCACTATATGTCTTTAGGTTGCAACTGAATTAAACATTGCGTCAAATGAGACGAAATAGGATGTCAATATTCAGTTACTCAGTATTTCAATATAAAGTGAATGCTCTCATGGGTGGTGGTAAATAGAGGAAGTAGTTTGTGTACGACTCTCCTGTTACTGTCTCTCACTGTGTCTCTTCTGGCACAGTAATACACTCCTGTGTCCTCGGCCTTCAGACTGTTCATCTGCAGATACACTTTACTGCTGGAGTCATCTCTGGAGAAAGTGAATCTACCCTGGACCGACTGAGAGCAATAGATAGGAGTACTAGCTGTGTGTATGAAAGCGATCCACTCCAGTCCTTTCCCAGGAGCCTGTCTGATCCGTTCCATACTGAGCCTCCAAAGTTGAATCCAGATGTTGTGCAGGTGAGTCTGTGAGATTCTCCGGGTTTCCTGACTGCTGGTTCAGACTCAGTTATGGTCTGACCTTCAGCGACAGACCAAACAAACAGAGCAACCACCAAGAGTGTTAGCTTTCCCTGAGCCATGTTCACACAGTTTCTTGTGTTTTCAAAAGCTTGAGTCCCTCTTTAAATATGAAGTACACTTGATCCCTGTGAGAATTCATTTGACGATTAGCTCCTCCTACTTTGCATTCTGCTTTAAAAGTCAAATTCAAGGCTACAAACAGCATTAAACATAATTTAAACTAGCAGCAAATAGTTATTTAAGGCAATTGTTGACAAAAATGAACTATTGATTAAAATTAAAAATGTTCTTGAATTTGACTATAACTCATATGAGTAATATCAAAGCTTTACTTCTAATCATTGTTTTAGTTGTAACAATTTGAAACTAATTCAGAAATTGGTTGAACGATATGTTTGTATTCTTTTTATGTTGTAACTGCAATGAAGGAAAGCATGATGGTCTAAATGTTTACTTGTGTTTGCTGCAGCTGGATGAAGACCTGGATTTTGTTTCTTCTCTTACTTTAAATGTTTCAGTATTCAAATAGTGGCAATTTGAGGACAGATACAGAGAAAACTAAGGAAAACTAAGGAACTGAAACCTATTTGACAATGTGCAAAAACACATTTCTGCAGTGCATGAAAAATGCAAACTAAATAAGTTAAAAGACGTAGGATCTCAGATTAGACCATTTTCTAAATGTTAGCACATAAATGCTTTTTATGGTTCAGCTGCTGTCTTCTCTAAAGAGCCATTTTGATAAGGCTCTGTTCTGCAATAAACATGATAACTCTATTTAGTGATATGATTCCTACATTCAGATATCTGTTAAGAAATATTTTTTCATTGTTTGGTGTAACTAATGTTGTGTCATGATATTGGAAAGACTCCAAATCTCACATTAACAGTGTGAGAAAACTGTGGTAATAATGAGGGGTTTTTGTACAGCTGCTCAACCAGCTTCAGTCACTGTGTCTCTCGAGCACAGTAATAAACAGCAGAGTCTCCAGGCTGCACGCTCTGTCCATTCAGAGTCACTGTGTTGCTGGAAGAGTCTAAGTCGATACTGAACTTGCTCTTCAGTGAATCTTTTTGGAATGTGGAGTATCCAACACGTGCGCATATAATCCACTCCAGTCCTTTCCCTGCAGGCTGTCTGATCCAATGAGTATGATGTCTGCCCACAGAATAAGAGACCTGACAGGTGATGGTCAGACGTTGACCTGGCTGCACAGTCACAGAGGCTGGCTGTGTCAACTGCTCACACTTCACACCTGTAAAAATAAAAATAATATGACAGGTTATCCTGTTAAACAGCAGTAGAATAAGTGTTGACTCGTGCAGAGAGAGACTCACTTCCAGCTGCCAGCAGCAGCAGCAGAGCTACAGAGAACATGGTGAGGATGATGATGATGACTCTGAGAAGACGTGAGCTCCTGATCTTAATCTCCACTGACAGTCTCATGTGAAGGCCTTATAACTGAATCACAATGGAGATTACTGAGTTTGCATAGAACCAAACACATTGCATATGAATATGAGTCGGACTGGAGATAGAAAATGGAGCCTGTTATTGTTACTATCACAATAATACAATCACCTCAGTGTTTCAAGAGTCAAGAATCAACTTTGTATACCCTATTTTTGCAAAAACAGATAATTAACATCTGGAGCTCTTTTAATGTCCTTTTTGATTATTGTTACACTTGGTCTTGTCAAACCTTTATTACATATTGAATATCCATTACTAAACAAAACAGCACACCTGAAATGTATATTTAAATACTTTATTAAGGGCAGTGAATTCATTTTTTCTGCATATTTTTCAAATCAGTGTTATAAGGGTCATAGACAGAGTAACATTGCTATTATTGTCCTTAAAATATATGTAAAACAAAACCACTTATGTGATGTTTTTATTTGAGTGGTTTACTAATGACAGTTCATTCTGTTTTTGCTATAGATGGTTTTATTTTTGTCCTTTTCTCATGAGAAGAACTTGAAGAGTTTTTAATGTACCTACATCATTAGTTAAGTTATATCATTGGATATTTTAATAGTGAAAAAGGGCGCCTTTTAAAAAATATGAGCATTGCAATAAATGTAGTTAAGGATCTATTTAATGTTCAAGTGGTGGTATTGAATAGAGGAAGTAGTTTGTGTACGACTCTCCTGTTACTGTCTCTCACTGTGTCTCTTCTGGCACAGTAATACACTGCTGTGTCCTCGGCCTTCAGACTGTTCATCTGCAGATACACTTTACTGCTGGAGTCATCTCTGGAGATAGTGAATCTACCCTGGACCGACTGAGAGTAATAGATAGGAGTACTAGCTGTGTGTATGAAAGCGATCCACTCCAGTCCTTTCCCAGGAGCCTGTCTGATCCAGTTCCATACTGAGCCTCCAAAGTTGAATCCAGATGTTGTGCAGGTGAGTCTGTGAGATTCTCCGGGTTTCCTGACTGCTGGTTCAGACTCAGTTATGGTCTGACCTTCAGCGACAGACCAAACAAACAGAGCAACCACCAAGAGTGTTAGCTTTCCCTGAGCCATGTTCACACAGTTTCTTGTGTTTTCAAAAGCTTGAGTCCCTCTTTAAATATGAAGTAAACTTGATCCCTTTGAGAATTCATTTGACGATTAGCTCCTCCTACTTTGCATTCTGCTTTAAAAGTCTAATTCAAGGCTATACAAACAGCATTAAACATCATTTAAACTAACAGCAAATAGGTATTTAAGGCAATTGTTGACAAAAATGAACTGTTGATTTAATTAAAATACTATAATTATTATTTTTCAACGAAAGATCCAGTTGATTATTTTTTTTTCTTGAATTTGACTATAACTCACATGAGTAACATCAAAGCTTTACTTCTAATCATTGTTTTAGTTGTAACAATTTGAAACTAATTCAGAAATTGGTTGAACGATATGTTTTGTATTCATTTTTATGTTGTAACTGCAATGAAGGAAAGCATGATGGTCTAAATGTTTACTTGTGTTTGCTGCAGCTGGATGAAGACCTGGGTTTTGTTTATTCTCTTACTTTAAAGGTTTCAGTATTCAAATAGTGGCAATTTGAGGACAGATACAGAGAAACTTGGAGTCTTAAGAGGAAATCAACTATAAGGAACTGAAACCTATTTGACAATGTGCAAAAACACATTTCAGCAGTGCATGAAAAATGCAAACTAAATAAGTTAGACATTTTCTAAATGTTAGCACATAAATGCTTTTTATGGTTCAGCTGCTGTCTTCTCTAAAGAGACATTTTGATAAGAGTCTGTTCTGCAATAAACATGATCAATCTATTAAGTGATATGATTTCTACATTCAGCTATATGTCAAGAAATATTTTTCTAATCTTACAGTGTTTGGTGTAACTAAAGTTGTGTCATGATATTGAAAGACTCCAAATCTCACATTAACAGTGTGAGAAAACTGTGGTAATAATGAGGGGTTTTTGTACAGCTGCTCAACCAGCTTCAGTCACTGTGTGTCGAGCACAGTAATAAACAGCAGAGTCTACAGCCGTCAGACTGCTCATCTGCAGATACACCTGCTGTATGTTGTTGTCTCTGGAGATGGTGAACCGGCCTTTCACTGACTCAGAGTAAGGCAAGGCAAGGCAAGGCACGTTTATTTATATAGCACCTTTCAACACAAGTGCTTTACAAAAGTGAAAAACATTAAGAAAATGGCATTTAAAAACAGTCATTAAAAAGCAAAGATAATAAAATAAACATTAAAAGAAAAAATACATGAATAAAAGTTACAGTGCTGTTTAAGATATGAAAGTTCAATTAAAAGCAGCGGCAAAAAGAAAAGTCTTCAGCCTGGTTTTAAAAGTAGTCAGAGTTGCAGCGGACCTGCAGGTTTCTGGGAGTTTGTTCCAGATATTTGGAGTCCTGTCTCGAGCAGTCCAAATTTGGATGTTGAAATAAATGTAAATTAAAAATCTTTTTCTAATCAAACCACAGACAAACAGTATATGTATTGTCTGATTTATCTATTGGTAGCTGATATCTGATAGAAGCAGTTTCATTCAGGCAATGTTTCTTTCAATGACGTTATGATGTTGAGCTCAAGGTGTTTTGTGATTGTGAGAAGCAGAACACAAAGTTTTGACTTCCACCAGTTTTGCCCTTTTGGGGTTAACCTTTGACCACCTCCTCCTCACTGTCATTTAAGAACTGCACACTGCTGGAGCAGCATCCTCATCGCCCTCCTCTGTCGTCATCCTTCTGGATCTTTCCACTGTGTTCAACATAAACTTAAAAAACAAAAAAAAGGACGTTCATTACATTTATTATGTCAACAGAACTGTATTAGGTTAGTTCAGGGGTCTGCAACCTTTTTGACCAAAGGAGCCATTTTGCCCCCTTTTCCAACAATTTGTTTTGTCTGGAGCCGCAAAACATATTTTATAGCTTATAAAGTTGTATTTATTGTTATATCATACACAAAAACTACCGTTGTTTTGCATTTATTATTTATAAAACTGTTAACCTCTAATAAGAAACAAAGAACTCTTATAAGGAGAATAAAAAAAAATACACAGGCCTCCTTTAAAATGAATTAAACACAGCACTTGGGTAGTCCTCTGCACATTTGTAGGAAAAAAAATAAATTAAAATTGACCCACTTTGAAATAAATAAAACATATAGCTGCACCCTAAAAATAATTAAAGGTAGGGTAGGTAAGTTTGAGAAACCGGCTCGAGATACACTTTTTGTTATATTCCATGGAATGCTCTTAACATCCCGATAGCAATGAATATCTTAAGTGCTTTGACAATAAATCCATAAAAAAATGTCATCTGTGGAAGTCGTAGTACTGTAAAAAGCACGACCAATCATTTTAGCCGGCCCGGCTAAAATAACTGGATGGCCTACCTGCCTGTCAGCCTTCCATCTGTGCACAAACTTATCTCGTGCCCTCATTGGTCATGTGTGCGTTCGTGTGTGTTGGAGGAGGGGCTCTATAAGGAAGTGGCAGATTTTCTCCGGTTGTGTATTTTCAAATTCTAGCGATCTCGAGCCGGTTTCTCAAACTTACCTACCCTACCTTTAACTGATTGAATTATGACTGAAGATCGTCAGCTGTCTTTCTCTTGCGTTTTTTTCCTCGATACGTAAAGGCTGCGGCACCTTTGACAACTTCTCTCAACATATCAAACATACCGGCAAGCCAGCATCGTTTGCTGTGAAAGCATATAACTCTAACCACGCAGAATTAAATCCTCTGTTGCTCCGATACTTTTCTTTTCTTTGATTTATCCATAGTTCGCTCATCGAGCCGGGGGTCAGGTTATTCACCTGCAGAAAAAGGCGCTGGTGTGGGACCGTAGCAGGATGTGACGCATATTTTAGTTTACCTAATTAAAACCGTTGTGTTTTTTATTTATGTGTCACAATATCACCTCAAAATACAAGATACGAAACATTTTCAACCATGCAACAAAATGTAAATAGTCCTACAAATACTTGTATTTAATTTCCTTCTTATTTATGTCTAAACTCAAGGGAGCCAGAGCAGAGGGCTTAAAGAGCCGCGGGTTGCCGACCCCTGGGTTAGTTGAAAGCAATAACATTAAGTTTAAATGAAATACGAGGTTGTGTCTGACCCTCCGCACTGAGGTCCCTCAAGGGTCCATCCTGGGTCCCTTTGCTTTTCTCTGTTCACCAATAAGTTGCCTCTCATTCCAACATTCTTGTTTTCAATATAATACGTGGTCGACGCATACAGAGGCCTGATCTGATTTAACTATAGCTGCTATCTGATAGAAGTAGTTTTATTCAGGCGATGTTTCTTTCAGTGTCTTGATGATGTTGAGCTCAAGGTTTTTGGTGGTTGTGAGTAGCAGAACACAAAGTTTTGACTTCGTTTTGACTTGTTGAGTTATTGTACATAATTTTTCCTTTCTGTGTCACTGTGTCTCTCGGGCAAAGTAATACATACAGTCTTCAGTCTTCATACTGCTCATCTGCAGATACACCTGCTGTCTGTTGTTGTCTCTGGAGATGGTAAACCGGCCCAGAACTGACTGAGAGTACTGTACCGAGCTACTGTTATCGCTTATGGTAGTGATCCACTCCAGTCCTTTTCCAGGAACCTGTCTGACCCAGTTCATCCAGGAGCTACCAAAGTCAATGATGATAATGATATTATAAGGATTGGTTTACAATCAGTAAATCAAAGGGATGTTTATTTTAAATGTCATACTTCAGGAGAGATGTGGGCACAGTTAAGTAACCATACTTGAACATATTCTCAGATGCAATGTTTGAACTGTAGTAGTTGTGTTGGAGGCAAGACACACAAGTACATGTTTCTTTTTTAAATAAAATATTTTATGCTTAAATTCACTATATTTCTTTAGGTTAAAACTGAATTAAACATTATGTCAAATTATATAAAAAATACATCAACATTTAATTAGTCAGTATTTCTAAAAAAGATACTGAAGAAAGTGAATATTCCCATAGGTATTGGTAAATAGAGGAAGTAGTTTTTGTACGACTCTCCTGTTACTGTCTCTCACTGTGTGTCTCTGGCACAGTAATACACTGCTGTGTCCTCGGCCTTCAGACTGTTCATCTGCAGATACACTTTACTGCTGGAGTCATCTCTGGAGATAGTGAATCTACCCTGGACAGACTGGGAGTAAAAGATAGAAGAACTATATATATAAGCGATCCACTCCAGTCCTTTCCCAGGAGCCTGTCTGATCCAGCTCATCTCGTAGCTACTGAATGTGAATCCAGAGCCTGTACAGGTCAACATGTGAGATTCTCCAGGCCTTTTAGTCACTGGTTCAGATTCTGTCAGAGTCTGACCATCAACACCTGTCAAGAGGATAAAAACACATCTGGTGAAATAAGCTGTTGACACAATTAAAATCTGTGTTAGATAAAGATCAGTAAAGATGTTGACCTGCCCAGCAGACAGTGAGCAGCAGCAGTCCTGTCCTATAGTCCATCATGTTAAACTGTGTGTCCTCTGTCCTCTGTCCTCCTCTCTGCAGTCACATAAGTAGAGGGGGAGATATCTGAGTTTTGCATTGACTCCTCCTTTCTGATTGAACATTGTCCTCTTTTAACAGTATTTTATTTAAAAACATTATCTCTTACATTTTAAATTGGTAAACATTTCTTATTGGGCTGTAAGTCACTTTGTAACATTTTAATATCGTTATGTAATTCAGATTTGTCAGATGAAACAAACAAATAATGGATTTTATTTACTGTTGATTAAAATAAAGTATTAACATTATTGTCATTAAAAAATGCTTTGAGTTAATTTAGTAAATAAATCACTTTACAGGTTTTATCGACATCTCATGTCTTTAACATTTATTTTTATCAAAATTTTTGTGTCAAATAAAGAACAGAAATGCATGCATTTGTTTTTGGAAAGAAACTCTGACATCCAACAATTTTGTTTTGTTTTGGCTCGTAGATGTACTGTTTAGTATTTGTGAATAAATAGTGTGAACAATATTCTTAGAGCTGAAATTGGTTGTAAAGTAACTTAAATTTAGACTAAAAAAATCATTCATCATTCAATCATCATCAATTACTGAAAATATTAATTAATTATGGATACTTGAAAAGGCTGATGTTTAACAATTTAAAGAATCAGTATCAGTGATTATAACCTCTAAATGTTGAAACTGATGATGTAACAGTGAGCTGGTGTTGAGATCATTTCTGGTCTGAGGGCTCCTCCTCTGGTGGCTTCATGTTACAAGTGTTCAGGCTCTGAGGGGTTTTTGTACAGCTCTACTGATGGTGTGTGTCACAGTGTGTCTCTGGCACAGTAATACACAGCAGAGTCTCCAGGCTGCACGCTCTGTCCGTTCAGAGTCACTGTTTTGCTGGAAGAGTCTAAGTCGATACTGAACTTGCTCTTCAGTGAATCTTTAAAGTATGTGGTCCAGTAGCTGCCATTCCTATCCACTCCAGTCCTTTCCCTGCAGGCTGTCTGATCCAGGCTGTGTAGTAGCTGCTAAGAGAATAAGAGACCTGACAGGTGATGGTCAGACGTTGACCTGGCTGCACAGTCACAGAGGCTGGCTGTATCAACTGCTCACACTTCACACCTGTGGAGGGAAACATGTTGAATAGTGAGCGAGGTTAATAACAGTGAGCAGTCAGTGTGAGCGTTCTGTCAGTGTCTCTGCCTCAGTGAGACTCACAGGATCCAGCAGCCAGCAGCAGCAGCAGAGCTACAGAGAACATGGTTGGTGTTGAAGGTGACCTGATGGAGCTTCTCTTCTTCTGCTGCAGCTGACAGCATGATATCAAGTCTTTATAGCAGACTGTGAGGAAGTTCACTTTGCATAGAGAGGGACACTGACAGGCTATAAAAGAGGGACGGACTGTCCTGTCAAGAGTTGTCTTTTGGATTTGTGGTTAGACAATTATAAGGATACATTTTAAGTTACTTATCACTAACTTTTATTTAAACTTAAATAAGATGTAATCATTTATTCTGCTCAGCAAAACCCTAACCCACATACTGGATACATCATGCATAAATCCATTCTCGATACTTTCTGTTAAAAATAAAATAATGGGACAATATTGTTGCAAGAATACCTGAAGTAAAATGTATATCTAAAAAAGGGGAAGTGAAATTCCACATCAGCGTTGCTTTCATAGTGTGTTTAGAAAAGCTGTCTTTTTCTCCTTATTGTCACTGACTTTTATCATTTACTGCCACCTGTTGGTACTAGTGATAATAAATAGTTAGAGGTTTTTGTAAAGCCTCTGGGCTTCCTTTAACCAGTGTGTGTTTGGCGCAGTAATACACAGCAGAGTCCTCTGCTTTAAGTTGGACAGCCTCAGATGCACCATGCTGTTGCTATCATCTCTACTGATTTCTACACGTCCCTCCACGCTGCTGGCATATTTGTTGCTACTAGCCGAAGAGAAGCCGCTCCCTATCAATTCCAGAGGTTTTCCAGCAGGTTGTCTGACCCAGATCATAACACAGCAACTAAATGTGAAGCCAGATCCCCTGCAGGAGAGACTGAGAGTCTCCCCAGGCCTCTTCACTACTGAAGAGGAAGGAATAGACTCCATACTCTGACCTGTACAACCTGATAAGATAAAAAAAAAGAGAAAGAGAAGCAAAGAAGATAGTGAGATTTTGAAAATGTTCTGGTATCACTGACTGACCATCAGTGGATGTTGTCTGATAAAAGATAAAACATCAAGAAGCAGGAGAGCTCACAGGGCAGAGAGAGAGCAACCAGCAGAAGAGAGAGAGTTGATCATCCTGAGACTGGAGATGTGACCTCTGATGCTCCACACAAAGTACAGAGCAGTCAGACAGAAGTACTCTGCACACACTGGAGATTTGCATCAGGATAGCAATGGGGAGGGAGGGGCTCATGCAGGGACTCTGTTGTAGTTTGATCTAATTGACTCAATTATTCGTCATTTTTAAATGATATTCACTTATCCTTCTATTTGACATCTGACAATAAACTCAGAGTCATGCTCCCTTTTTGTTTTGAAGTATTTTATCCATGCCAAAAAATGACCCATGGTCCCATAAAAAGAGTGGTTGAGTAACTTGGTTATTGAGTATGTGTTGGCTTTGTTGGTCGTTCGTATCCTTGTACTTCTTACACTTACACAGTAAAACCCAACAGTGTCCTCAGGCTGCAGAAAAAATCTCTAAGGATGTAGAAGAGTCACCATAGATGCTTTAGCAAAGATTGTGTTGCCATTATTTAATTTATTGTAAAAACAATTCCTAAAACTGTCAAAATGAGTAGATGTTATTTCAGTAAAAACATAATTCTGTATTTAAACCACAGTATTCACTGGCTGACCACCGGCTCTGAGGAGGTGAGGGACTGGCTCTGAGCCGCTGAAAGAGACACAGAGTTTAGATGAAGGGGAACCAGCACCTCTTCTCCTCCTCTGCTGGACCGACTTCACTCACCTGAAACCAGAGCCAGGAGGACCACGCTTTGTACCAATGTCATGGTGGGAACTTGTCCGAGTCTGCAACAACAGAGGCTGTATGAAGGATATATATTGTGCTCGCAGAATGGGTGGGGATTATCCATCAGTGTGTTGGGATTTGCATTTTTTGGGGGGAGTTGCAGTGTTGATACATAAATACTTAATTTGTGAGAGAAGGAGGAGTGCTGAAATATGAGAGAAGGTACATAACAGACCCAATAATAAGATGTTGTTTAGTCTTTTCTACTTGTTGGTATGTGCATTTCTGAGAGACTACAGTGTGGTGGGTGATTTAATGTATACAAAACAAGCTGCTCTGTCAGTCTCGTACTTTCATTTGAAAATGATAGATCACCTCAGTGAGGGGGATTACTGCTAAAACAGCAAAATGTCAGTCAGGAAGACATAGATTTTCTCACAGAAAGTGAAAGTTTGTCTTATTGCAGAATGATTTATTTATCCAGCGTATATCACAATGCACAATCACAAGAACAAACAGCCATTCTTCCTTCTGTTCATCATGAATTTCTTTTAGACGTGAGATTAACACATGAGGCTGCTTCACTTCCAACTGAATGTGAGTCATGTGACAGAAAGGTCTACATTTAGTGTTTCGTTTTGCCCATACGTGAAACATACATTTAGAAGATGTTATTTCTGTCCTTGGCTGTTTTATGAGGAAATTATTATTTTAAATACATATTTCTTTTCATTATTGTGTTTTGTAACTTGTTGTAACTTTTTTTTTCATTTTCATAAAAACGACAACAACGAATGATTTAGTCAACGTATAACTCTCCTTGTACTCTATCAACAAAGTACGGATGAAGACTGTACTGTAGGTTTTTGTACAGCTGCTCAACCAGCTTCAGTCACTGTGTGTCGAGCACAGTAATAAACAGCAGAGTCTACAGCCGTCAGACTGCTCATCTGCAGATACACCTGCTGTCTGTTGTTGTCTCTGGAGATGGTGAACCGGCCTTTCACTGACTCAGAGTAGTACTTGGTGCTACCACCACATTGATATAAGTGATCCACTCCAGTCCTTTTCCAGGAGCCTGTCTGACCCAGTGCATGCTGTGGCTACTGAATGTGAATCCAGAGGCTGTACAGGTCAATCTGTGAGATTCTCCAGGCCTTTTAGTCACTGAATCAGATTCTGTCAGAGTCTGACCATCAACACCTGTAAAGAGGATAAAAACACATCTGGTGAAATAAGTTGTTGACACAATTTAAAGCTGTGTTAGATACAGATCAGTAAAGATGTTGACCTGCCCAGCAGACAGTGAGCAGCAGCAGTCCTGTCCTATAGTCCATCATGTTAAACTGTGTGTCCTCTGTCCTCTGTCCTCCTCTCTGCAGTCACATAAGTAGAGGGGGAGATATCTGAGTTTTGCATTGACTCCTCCTATAACTATGGGTGTGTGTTTTTTCAGAATAATTTTGCAAGGCCATTTATAAAGGGACAAACAATTTACTTCATGTAAAGTATAATGATTTTGATTGCCAGAGGGACAGCTAGGCCTACATCCAATACAACAATAAACTCAATTAATTAACTAACGATTAATCTCAGGTGTATTTGATTTAATTTGGGTTAGAGATTAGATGATCACAGCTGCTTCTTTAAGGGAAACATTATTAAATATATTTTTTATTTAATCAACTTCTCCAATGTGTTTACGGTGGATTAAAGTTTGCAGTTAGCTGACTGGAATCAGTTGTTTGTCTCCAGTGTTACATATAGAATTAGCTTCATTTGGTTGTGGTTATGTTACAGTAATGTTTCAAATTCAAACAGATAAAACTTTCCTGATGATAATGTTTATGATATAATGATGATTTGTTCAATCGGCAAATCAAAGATGTTTTTTAATGTAATCAAAGTGTGCTTTCATTAATGTACTTCTAGAGATACATGGGCACAGTTTAACCATACTGAATCAGATAAACAGCTGCGTTGTTTGAAATGGGACAATTTATATTATCTATGATACATTTTGTTGGAGACACAAATACACAAAAATACATATTTTTCTGTTAGAATTCACTACATTTCTTTAGGTTGCAACTGAATTAAACATTGCGTCAAATGAGACGAAATAGGATGTCAATATTCAGTGAACAGTATTTCAATATAAAGTGAATGCTCTCATGGTGGTGGTAAATAGAGGAAGTAGTTTTGTACGACTCTCCTGTTACTGTCTCTCACTGTGTCTCTCTGGCACAGTAATACACTGCTGTGTCCTCGGCCTTCAGACTGTTCATCTGCAGATACACTTTACTGCTGGAGTCATCTCTGGAGATAGTGAATCTACCCTGGACCGACTGGGAGTAATAGATATGAGTACTTCCTGTGTATAAGCGATCCACTCCATCCTTTCCAGGAGCCTGTCTGATCCAGTTCATCTGTAGCTACTGAATGTGAATCCAGAGGCTGTACAGGTCAATCTGTGAGATTCTCCAGGCCTTTTAGTCACTGGTTCAGATTCTGTCAGAGTCTGACCATCAACACCTGTAAAGAGGATAAAAACATCTGGTGAAATAAGCTGTTGACACAATTAACTGTGTTAGATACAGATCAGTAAAGATGTTGACCTGCCCAGCAGACAGTGAGCAGCAGCAGTCCTGTCCTATAGTCCATCATGTTAAACTGTGTGTCCTCTGTCCTCTGTCCTCTGTCTCCTCTCTGCAGTCACATAAGTAGAGGGGAGATATCTGAGTTTTTGCATTGACTCCTCCTTTCTGATTGAACATTGTCCTCTGTTCAACCATAATATTTACCTAAAAAAATATCTCTTTAAATGTTTGATTTGTCAACCTGATTTCAATGTTATCCTTATATTGCTTTTTTACATTTACATTTCTTATTTAATCAGTTTCTTCCGATGCAACTTGAATTTCTGCTGCTGTTTATTGAAAATAGGTTTTAAATTGTTATGATTAAGTTTTTATATCATGTAGCGTGTATATCACTTTGCAGGCTAGGTTTGAAATGACGAAAAGCATCCCATACTTTTATCAAAGCTGACGTATTGTGTCACAGTTATCAGTACGCAATTAATGCATTTGTTGCAATTGTGAGATCCAAAGAAATGTAAGTTTTGGCTCGTAGCTTGTAGTAATTGATATTTTTGGGGGAATACATCCTGTTACAAATCTAACATTTAGAGCAATTAATCTACTGAAACCAATTCAGCTGATTTTATTTTATAAGGTCTACTTGAGAAGTTTAATGTTTGACAATTTGTCATTTTTATTTGTCTTGTATTCTGGGAATACATACAGTAATGTATCAGTGATTATAACCTCTAAATGTTTAAACTGATGATGTAACAGTGAGCTGGTGTTGAGATCATTTCTGGTCTGAGGGCTCCTCCTCTGGTGGCTTCATGTTACAAGTGTTCAGGCTCTGAGGGGTTTTTGTTCAGCTCTACTGATGGTGTGTGTCACAGTGTGTCTCTGGCACAGTAATACACAGCAGAGTCTCCAGGCTGCACGCTCTGTCCGTTCAGAGTCACTGTTTTGCTGGAAGAGTCTACCTCAATACTGAACTTGCTCTTCAGTGAATCTTTAAAGTGTGTGGGGTTTCCAGGAGCTGCCATTCCTATCCACTCCAGTCCTTTCCCTGCAGGCTGTCTGATCCAGGCTGTGTAGTGGCTGCTAAGAGAATAAGAGACCTGACAGGTGATGGTCAGACGTTGACCTGGCTGCACAGTTACAGAGGCTGGCTGTATCAACTGTTCACACTTCACACCTTGGAGGGAAACATGTTGAATAGTGAGCGACGGTAATAACAGTGAGCAGTCAGTGTGAGCGTTCTGTCAGTGTCTCTGCCTCAGTGAGACTCACAGGATCCAGCAGCCAGCAGCAGCAGCAGAGCTACAGAGAACATGGTTGGTGTTGAAGGTGACCTGATGGAGCTTCTCTTTTTCTGCTGCAGCTGACAGCATGATATCAAGTCTTTATAGCAGACTGTGAGGAAGTTCACTTTGCATAGAGAGGACACTGACAGGCTAAGAGGGACGGACTGTCCTGTCAAGAGTTGTCTTTTGGATTTGTGGTTAGACAATTATAAGGATACATTTTAAGTTACTTATCACTAACTTTTATTTAAACTTAAATAAGATGTAATCATTTATTCTGCTCAGCAAAACCCTAACCCACATACTGGATACATCATGCATAAATCCATTCTCGATACTTTCTGTTAAAAATAAAATAATGGGACAATATTGTAGCAAGAATACCTGAAGTAAAATGTATATCTAAAAAAGGGGAAGTGAAATTCCACATCAGCCGTTGCTTTCATAGTGTGTTTAGAAAAGCTGTCTTTTTCTCCTTATTGTCATCTGACTTTTATCATTTACTGCCACCTGTTGGTACTAGTGATAATAAGTAGTTAGAGGTTTTTGTAAAGCCTCTGGGCTTCCTTGTGTGTCTCTGGCGCAGTAATACACAGCAGAGTCCTCTGGCTTTAAGTTGGACAGCCTCAGACGCACCATGCTGTTGCTATTATCTCTGGTGACTTCTATCCATTCTTGTAATCTACTGGCATAGTCTGTTCCGCTTGCATCGCTGTAAACACGACCCATCCATTCCAGTGCTTTTCCAGCAGGTTGTCTGATCCAGTGCATGTGCAGCAGCTAATGTGAAGCCAGATCCCCTGCAGGAGAGACTGAGAGTCTCCCCAGGCCTCTTCACTACTGAAGAGGAAGGAATAGACTCCATACTCTGACCTGTACAACCTGACAAGATACAACAAAGAGAAATGATCACTAACACACCAAACACAGGGCTGAATCACTGACTGACCATCAGTGGATGTTGTCTGATAAAAGATAAAACATCAAAAGCAGGAGAGCTCACAGGGCAGAGAGAGAGCAACCAGCAGAAGAGAGAGAGAGTTGATCATCCTGAGACTGGAGATGTGACCTCTGATGCTCCACACAAAGTACAGAGCAGTCAGACAGAAGTACTCTGCACACACTGGAGATTTGCATGGATAGCATGGGGAGGGAGGAGCTTTCACAGGGACTGTTATAATTCATTCAAGTCCGACTGGATCAGATCAATAATATCATACCTGCGGAAACGCAAATCAACATAATCTCAATCATTAATCGGCCCACTCAGTGTTTCTGATGTGTGTATTAGTGAGATCTTCAGCAGGCTGGTGACACCCATCTTAGATTCTTCAGAGACTGAACCTACAGGGTAACTTTGAGAGGATGTGTGTCTGACCCTCCTCAATGAGGTCCCTCAGGGGTGCGTCCTGGGTCCCCTCTTCTCTCTGTTCACCAATTCATTGGCTTTGTCATTCTATACATATCTCAATATCTTGTTTTCAATATAATACATGCAGGCCTGAGAAAACACATTTGGGGATCTCTACGTCATATTGATCACTCAAATGTTTAATAAGCGTAAGGAATTATACAAAATACCCCCTAGCTTAACAGTCTCAAAAAGAATATGATTTTGATTAATATTTCAAACAAAGTCCTCATATTTATGTTTTATTCTTTAAAAGCCATATAACACAGAGAAGACAAACACATTTAGACATTAACAGTCTGCAAGGTTTTTGCATAGCTTCACTGGGGACTTCCACCAGTGTCGCCCTTTTGCGGTAACCTTTGACACTGACTTTATTTTAAAAACACTAAAGACGTCTTGTGACAGAAGCATTGCGTGGGGAAGTATTCACATCTTGTGTATTAAGATATCCTGATTAAGGTGGAAAATGACTTGCACTCTCTATTGGTTAATGCCACTGACAACTGCAGAGGTTTTTGTACAGCTCTGTGGCTTCCTGTATCACTGTGGCCTTCGAGCACAATAATAAACAGCAGAGTCTTCTGACGTCAGGCTGTTCATCTGCAGATACACCTGGTCCACGTTGTTGTCTCTGGAGATGGTGAAGCGGCCTTTCACTGACTCAGAGTAGTAGATACGATCACTATCATATTCAATAATCGCAACCCACTCCAGTCCTTTCCCAGGAGCCTGTCTGATCCAAGCCATCCAATAGCTATCAAAGTCAACTCCAGAGGCTGTACAGGTCAATCTGTGAGATTCTCCAGGCCTTTTAGTCACTGAATCAGATTCTGTCAGAGTCTGACCATCAACACCTGTCAAGAGGATAAAAACACATCTGGTGAAATAAGCTGGTGACACAATTAAAATCTGTGTTAGATAAAGATCAGTAAAGATGTTGACCTGCCCAGCAGACAGTGAGCAGCAGCAGTCCTGTCCTATAGTCCATCATGTTAAACTGTGTGTCCTCTGTATTCTGTCCTCCTCTCTGCAGTCACATAAGTAGAGGGGGAGATGTCTGAGTTTTGCATTGACTCCTCCTCACAGGGTTTGTAAAAAATATCAACTCTCCATCTCAGCTGTTTAGACTTTTCTCTTAACTAGTTATACGTTTTGTAGAATGTCTATCAGTATAGCTCTAACATAAAAAACAAATGTATTCTAATAATACACAGATGATTATGTTTGCTCCGACTTTTGACAAGTTTATAAACAAATTATTCAAATGTGTGAAATCATAATTTATATTTATCACATTAACCTAAACAAATTCTATATATATATTAGATCATTCATGTTGGTATCAATGCTCTGTTTCACACAAGTCACTTTGATCATAATGGAAGCACATTTACTATAATCTAAATAATCTACAATATTATTCTGATCACCATATATAGTAGTTTTAGTAAATTTGCTTTATTATAGTCTACATTTCACCTTTCTAATAATCTAGTCACCCAGCCAAGCTCTCTGTCTGATCAAATATTGTTGTTCAGCTTGTTCTCTTTTCATATTCAATGTAATTTGTGGCTTGTATTCACAAATATGACATATGTTATTGAATATAAAATAATAAGATATCATGAGTAATGGGAAATACATAGAAATCTAATGGGGATACACCATCGAAGTGCTTTTTGTAATTTGTAGAAAACCCAGAAGTGTAGGATCACATTGCTTTGTGGTTAGTGGAGGTTTTTGTGCAGCTGCTCCACTGTCTTTAGTCACTGTGTGTCACGAGCACAGAAGTAAACAGCAGAGTCTCCTGCTGCCAGGCTGCTGACCTCGAGGTACTGAGTGCTGCTGGGAACATCTTCAGTCATGGTGAAGCGCTTTGAAAGGAGCTGCCATAACTAGGAGAGTTGTTGCCTGTGCTCATCCTCCCAATCCACTCCAGAGCTTGTCCTGACCTCTGTCTGATCCAGTGAATATTATAGCCTGTCATGCCATAACCAGATATGATACAGGACATCTTCACTGTCCCTCCAGGTCTTTGCACCTGGAGGAGGACTGCTCCAGTTTGATCTCACTCCAGACTCCTGTAAGTAAATCATTTTTGCTCATTATCCAACATTTTACCAAAGAAATTAAAAAAAGCAGTAAATCAAAAGTGATGTTTCTCACCATGAATAGTAACTAAAAATAATAAATTCCAGATAATTGTCCTTTCCATTATTTGAGAGACACTGTCAGTGCTTTCTGATCTGAGTGTTTCAGAAACATATAACACTTCCTGGTGTTCTGCAACAAGTCGCTGATGGTGTGTTTTAAAGAGAAGAGTTTGCATCGACCTCCCTCTACAGATTCAAAAAGGAACATGTGACATCAACATTTCCATAAGCAGAGTATCTCTACGACGGCAGCATTTACATTTCACATTCACTTACATTTCCTGTCAACTTATTTCTGGATTCATGAAAACAAAAAAAAGAGGAATTAGTTTGTTTATGTTCTGCAATGACATCCTGTTTCTTCAGTGGTAGAGCTACTGTTATTTTCTATTCCAGTAGATCAAAACATAAAAAATATGTTCTGTATTTTCTACGCAATGCAATAATAATTTTGTAAAAATTCAAACGTATCATATGTTTTGCATTTGTGCAAAATGAATTTTCTCTCAGTCTCTTCTATACTGATCTTGGCTGCAGTGGAAGTGAAATAATATTTCCCAGACATTTAGAGGAATTATTCTTATCAGAGAGTGAGGTGTATCATTGTTCACATGTATACTCTGTGGTTGAGTCACATGGTTGCTGAGTATTTGTGCAGGTCTGCTGGTGGTTTGTGTCACTGTGGGCTGACGTACACATAATACACAGCTGTGTCTGCAGGCTGCACACTCTGTCCTGTTAGAGTCACTGTTCCAGCAGAAGTGTCTCTGCTGTAGCTGAACTTGTTCTTCAGAGCATTGTTTTGATAAACTCCTCCACCCCACATATGTGAAATCCAGTCCATTGGTTTTCCTTCACACTGTCTGATCCAACCTGTTGCATAGCTGCTATCAGTCAGAGAATAACCAGAGACCTGACAGGTGATGGTCAAAGGCTGTCCAGGCTGCACAACCATTGAGTCTGGCTGGATGAGATCAATACTGTTCACACCTGTGGAAACACAAAGCAACATTATCTCCATCATTCATCTGACCACTCAGTGTTTCTGATGTGTTTATTAGTGAGAATCCACTGAAAGCTCCTCACAGGATCCAGCTGCCAGCAGCAGTATCAGAGCTGCAGAGAACATGTTGATGTTGAAGCTGAACTGATGTGAGCTCTTCTGTCCTCTCTCTGACACACACACACTTTGCTGGTTTATGAGGCAACACACACACAGATCATTTACATACTGATGATTGGAAAACAGCTGACTTAAGTTAATGTAAATTATCCAAAAGATGAGGAAATGTTCAGGTGTGGTTTTTAATCACATAGAAAAGGTCGAGCAACAACATTTAGATTATAAAAACAACTTTTCTATAGTTTTATGAAAATATGAAGTGGATCAAACTATTAATTCTTCTCCTAATCCAGTTATGACACTGATAAAGTTGTCTTTTACATATGTTATTGAATAATTATTTAATAGGAAATGTCTTTTAGAGGATCCCATTCTACTATAGAAAGGAATCTACTTATTATCAGACACTTTTAAAACGAACTTATGGTCTTACTATCCCTTTTAGATGTTATACCTACAATGATATACAGTATCAGTGATTGTAATGTCAGATTGTTTAAATTGGTGAAAACCCTTTCTGTTGAATTAAGTTAAGAATATTTCTATGACATCTTAGTACTCTTTCCCTCTTGACTGTAACAGTGAGCTGGTGTTGAGATCATTTCTGGTCTGAGGGCTCCTCCTCTGGTGGCTTCATGTTACAAGTGTTCAGGCTCTGAGGGGTTTTTGTACAGCTCTACTGATGGTGTGTGTCACAGTGTGTCTCTGGCACAGTAATACACAGCAGAGTCTCCAGGCTGCACGCTCTGTCCGTTCAGAGTCACTGTTTTGCTGGAAGAGTCTAAGTCGATACTGAACTTGCTCTTCAGTGAATCTTTATGTATGAATCTCCAGTGTATTTCATTCCTATCCACTCCAGTCCTTTCCCTGCAGGCTGTCTGATCCAGGCTGTGTGTAGCTGCTAAGAGAATAAGAGACCTGACAGGTGATGGTCAGACGTTGACCTGGCTGCACAGTCACAGAGGCTGGCTGTATCAACTGCTCACACTTCACACCTGTGGAGGGAAACATGTTGAATAGTGAGCGAGGTTAATAACAGTGAGCAGTCAGTGTGAGCGTTCTGTCAGTGTCTCTGCCTCAGTGAGACTCACAGGATCCAGCAGCCAGCAGCAGCAGCAGAGCTACAGAGAACATGGTTGGTGTTGAAGGTGACCTGATGGAGCTTCTCTTCTTCTGCTGCAGCTGACAGCATGATATCAAGTCTTTATAGCAGACTGTGAGGAAGTTCACTTTGCATAGAGAGGGACACTGACAGGCTATAAAAGAGGGACGGACTGTCCTGTCAAGAGTTGTCTTTTGGATTTGTGTTTGGACATATGAAATAACATTTATTTTTTAAAACAATAAATGAAAATGATCTTTTTATTTCCAATCAAACCTCAGACAAACAGTATATCTATTGTCTGATGTAACTTTTGGTAGCTGCTATCTGATGGAAGCAGTTTTATTGAGGCGATATTTCTTCAGTGTTTTGATGATGTTGAGCTCAAGTTTTTTGTGACTGTGAGAAGCAGAACACAAAGTTTTGACTTTTTTTACTTGTTGAGTTTTTGTACAGCATTTCTCCTTCCTGTGTCACTGTGTCTCGAGCACAGTAATAAACAGCAGAGTCTACAGCCGTCAGACTGCTCATCTGCAGATACACCTGCTGTCTGTTGTTGTCTCTGGAGATGGTGAACCGGCCTTTCACTGACTCAGAGTAGTAGATGTAGCTACTGCCACTGCTGATATAAGCGATCCACTCCAGTCCTTTTCCAGCAGCCTGTCTGATCCAAGCAGTAATAATGACTACCAAACCCTGAATATGTGCAGGTCAGTCTGTGGGACTCTCCAGGCTTTTTAACCGCTGGTTCAGACTCAGTCAGTGTTTGACCCTCAGTACCTACAGACATGTAAACAGCTCATTAGTTTCTGTAAAGCAGCCATATTGTCTTTGTACCAGGAGCTCTGTCAGAAAAACAGGTTTTGTTCTTACCTGCAGAGTTAATGACAGGATGAGAAAAACCACCAGATAATCAGGTCTGATCATTGTGAAAGCCAGTTGTCTCTGTCCAGTCTACAGTGTGTATGTCAGTGATTTAGTGTCTGTCCTTCACTCTGCAACACATATGTAGAGATGGAAGAGGTCAGAGTTTGCATTGACTCCTCCTCCTCAAACAGAAACACAGCACATCCCCTGAATAAATATGATGTAGATTTCCTTTTTGCATACTATGATTGAATGTATATATATCCTTAAATTATAAGGTTGAATTTAAAGTTATTTGTCAGTTCCTTTTATTTACCTAAATAAGATGTAATCATTTATTCTGCTTTGCACAACATTGGTTGCCCATCCTCCACATACTGGAAACATCATGCATAAATATATTATTGATACCTGCTGTTAGAAATTAATAATGGGATAATTGTTGCAGGAAAGCCTCAAGACTTTCATAGTATACGTTTAGAGACATTGTCATATTCCCGTTATTGTCATCTGTCTTTTTATCCTCTACTGCCACCTGTTGGTGCTTGTGTGAGTAATGTGACTGACATTTCTACATTTAATGTTTATTTTGTTCATTTCTACATTTAGTGTTTAACTACAACAAGGAAAGATTTAATCAAATTCTCCTTGTACTCTATCAACAAAGTATGGATGAGGTCTGTAGGTTTTTGTACAGCTGCTCAACCAGCTTCAGTCACTGTGTGTATCGAGCACAGTAATAAACAGCAGAGTCTACAGCCGTCAGACTGTTCATCTGCAGATACACCTGCTGTCTGTTGTTGTCTCTGGAGATGGTGAACCGGCCTTTCACTGACTCAGAGTAGTAGATTTCGACACTGTCATATCTGATAATAGCGATCCACTCCAGTCCTTTTCCAGGAGTCTGTCTGACCCAGGCCATCCAGTAGCTACTGAATGTGAATCCAGAGCTGTACAGGTCAATCTGTGAGATTCTCCAGGACTTTTAGTCACTGGTTCAGATTCTGTCAGAGTCTGACCATCAACACCTGTAAAGAGGATAAAAACACATCTGGTGAAATAAGCTGGTGACACAATTAAATCTGTGTTAGATAAGATCAGTAAAGATGTTGACCTGCCCAGCAGACAGTGAGCAGCAGCAGTCCTGTCCTATAGTCCATCATGTTAAACTGTGTGTCCTCTGTCCTCTGTCCTCCTCTCTGCAGTCACATAAGTAGAGGGGGAGATATCTGAGTTTTGCATTGACTCCTCCTAAACTAAGTGTGTGTTTTTTAAGAATAATTTTGCAAGGCCATTTATAAAATAGACTTCATGTAAAGTATATGATTTTGATTGCCAGAGGGACTCACCTCGGCCTACATCCAATCGACAATAAACTAAATTAACTAACTAACCATTAATCTCAGGTGTATTTGATTTAATTTGGTTAGAGATTAGATGATCAGAACTGCTTCTTTAAGGGAAACATTATTGAGATGTAATTGTATTTAATCAACTTCTCCAATGTGTTTACGGTGGATTAAAGTTGCCAGTTAGCAGACTGGAATCAGTTGTTTATCTCCAGTGTTAAATATGAATTTGCTTCATTTGGTTGTGGTTATGTTACAGTAATGTTTCAAATTCAAACAGATAAAACTTTCCTGATGATAATGTTTATGATATAATGATGATTTGTGTTCAATCGGCAAATCTAATAGATTTTTTAATGTTTAATGTAATCAAAGTGTGCTTTCATTAATGTACTTCTAGAGATACATGGGCACAGTTTAACCATACTGAATCAGATAAACAGCTGCGTTGTTTGAAATGGGACATTTTATATTATCTGTGATACATTTTGTTGGAGGCACAAAAGAAACAAATACATATTTTCTGTTTGAATTCACTATATTTCTTTAGGTTGCAACTGAATTAAACATTGCGTCAAATGAGATGAAATAGGATGTCAATATTCAGTTACTCAGTATTTCAATATAAATTGAATGCTCTCATGGGTGGTGGTAAATAGGAAGTAGTTTTGTACGACTCTCCTGTTACTGTCTATCACTGTGTGTCTTCTGGCACAGTAATACACTGCTGTGTCCTCGGCCTTCAGACTGTTCATCTGCAGATACACTTTACTGCTGGAGTCATCTCTGGAGATAGTGAATCTACCCTGGACCGACTGGGAGTAATAGGTAGAAGTACTATAGGTGTAAGCGATCCACTCCAGTCCTTTCCCAGGAGCCTGTCTGACCCAGTCATGTAGCTACTGAATGTGAATCCAGAGGCTGTACAGGTCAATCTGTGAGATTCTCCAGGCCTTTTAGTCACTGGTTCAGATTCTGTCAGAGTCTGACCATCAACACCTGTCAAGAGGATAAAAACACATCTGGTGAAATAAGCTGGTGACACAATTAAAAGCTGTGTTAGATAAAGATCAGTAAAGATGTTGACCTGCCCAGCAGACAGTGAGCAGCAGCAGTCCTGTCCTATAGTCCATCATGTTAAACTGTGTGTCCTCTGTCCTCTGTCCTCCTCTCTGCAGTCACATAAGTAGAGGGGGAGATATCTGAGTTTTGCATTGACTCCTCCTTTCTGATTGAACATTGTCCTCTTTTAACAGTATTTTATGTTAAACATTATCTCTTACATTTTAAATTGGTAAACATTTCTTATTGGGCTGTAAGTCACTTTGTAACATTTTAATATTGTTATTAATTCAGATTTGTCAGATGAAACAAACAAATAATGGATTTTATTTACTGTTGATTAAAATAAAGGTATTAACATTATTGTCATTAAAAAATGCTTTGAGTTAATTTAGTAAATAAATCACTTTACAGGTTTTATCTACATCTCATGTCTTTAACATTTATATTTAATCAAAAATGACGTTTTGTGTCAAATAAAGAACAGAAATGCATGCATTTGTTTTTGGAAAGAAACTCTGACATCCAACAATTTTTGTTGTGTTTTGGCTCGTAGATGTACTGTTTAGTATTTGTGAATAAATAGTGTGAACAATATTCTTAGAGCTGAAATTGGTTGTAAAGAAACTTAAATTTAGAGGACAAAATCCAATTACTGAAAATATATAATTATGGATACTTGAAAAGGCTGATGTTTAACAATTTAAAGAAGAGTTATTCATTTTTTTATTCTGGGAATACATACAGTAATGTATCAGTGATTATAACCTCTAAATGTTTAAACTGATGATGTAACAGTGAGCTGGTGTTGAGATCATTTCTGGTCTGAGGGCTCCTCCTCTGGTGGCTTCATGTTACAAGTGTTCAGGCTCTGAGGGGTTTTTGTTCAGCTCTACTGATGGTGTGTGTCACAGTGTGTCTCTGGCACAGTAATACACAGCAGAGTCTCCAGGCTGCACGCTCTGTCCGTTCAGAGTCACTGTTTGCTGGAAGAGTCTAGTCAATACTGAACTTGCTCTTCAGTGAATCTTTAAAGTGTGATCCAGAGCTGCCATTCCTATCCACTCCAGTCCTTTCCCTGCAGGCTGTCTGATCCAGGCTGTGTAGTAGCTGCTAACAGAATAAGAGACCTGACAGGTGATGGTCAGACGTTGACCTGGCTGCACAGTCACAGAGGCTGGCTGTATCAACTGTTCACACTTCACACCTGTGGAGGGAAACATGTTGAATAGTGAGCGAGGTTAATAACAGTGAGCAGTCAGTGTGAGCGTTCTGTCAGTGTCTCTGCCTCAGTGAGACTCACAGGATCCAGCAGCCAGCAGCAGCAGCAGAGCTACAGAGAACATGGTTGGTGTTGAAGGTGACCTGATGGAGCTTCTCTTCTTCTGCTGCAGCTGACAGCATGATATCAAGTCTTTATAGCAGACTGTGAGGAAGTTCACTTTGCATAGAGAGGGACACTGACAGGCTATAAAAGAGGGACGGACTGTCCTGTCAAGAGTTGTCTTTTGGATTTGTGGTTAGACAATTATAAGGATACATTTTAAGTTACTTATCACTAACTTTTATTTAAACTTAAATAAGATGTAATCATTTATTCTGCTCAGCAAAACCCTAACCCACATACTGGATACATCATGCATAAATCCATTCTCGATACTTTCTGTTAAAAATAAAATAATGGACAATATTGTTGCAAGAATGCCTGAAGTAAAATGTATATCTAAAAAAGGGAAGTGAATTCCACATCAGCCGTTGCTTTCATAGAGTGTTTAGAAAAGCTGTCTTTTTCTCCTTATTGTCATCTGACTTTTATCATTTACTGCCACCTGTTGGTACTAGTGATAATAAATAGTTAGAGGTTTTTGTAAAGCCTCTGTGCTTCCTTTAACCAGTGTCTCAAAGTGTGGGGCGCGCCCCACTGGTGGGGCGCAGAGCTGTGATAGGTGGGTCGCGAATGGACGCAATGAACGGGAGATTTTTTTTTTTTTTTACTTTTTTTTTTTTTTTTTAAATACTTTTTTGGACCTCAGGCCGGAATCGAACCTGGGTCCTTTCGGGCGGTAGTGGACTGTTACAGCCGGAGACTCGCAACGGCGGTGGACTTTCACAGCGCCGGAGCCTCGCAACGGCGGGTGTTTGCGGCGGCGGATGCGGTACCAGCGCAGCGGCGCTGTGAAAGTCCACGCCTATGCCAACGGCAGCAGCCCACCGACAGCAGCAGCCCACCAACGGCAGCGGGCCACCGGGAAAAGTCCCGAATCTCCCGATGGCCAATCCGAGCCTGCTCACACACACACACATCTGAAACCAAAATCATTTACAGACATGTGTAAAAATCTCTCACACACACACACAACAGCGTTGCAGTCGGGAAGAAAAGCAATGTGTTTATCTATTTAATATAGCCTAGTTGTAAAAAATAAAGTAAGAAATCATTCCAATGTGGACTGTAGCACAGTAAAAAAAAAAAAAGAACAGTTTAAAATGGGAGTGATTAGTAAAATATGCATAAATAAAAAGAAAGAATGCTAACTAGGTAACATAAGATAAGAATAAACCAGTTTAAATGATTTGTTATTGGTTGTGATCATATTCTAAAGATGTTTGGATCATTAAAAAGTATACAGCTCCCTTTCATCTGAGTGTTGAGAGCTGTATCCATCAATTCATGCTGTGCTCAAAGTGCTCCAGATTGATGCATTTCACTTCAACTTAATTTAAAAAAACATCTTCCCGGGGTGCATGCCCCGGACCCCCCTAGAGGAGGTGAGGACCCCCCTAGGGGAGGTGAGGTCCACCCCCAAATAAAACAGGTTAAAATAATTTAATTGCATACATGTTCTTTTAGTAAACACTGAAAAGGGGTCCCACAGACCCAAATAGCAAACGAAGGTTAAAGGTAAGCATATCATAATGTTAAAATGTGCTAAATATATACACAGCAAAAAACAAAAAAAAGGAGTAAAAGTAGCTCACGACTTGTTTTATTTTTTTTAAGTAGCTCTCATCCTAAAAAAGGTTGGAGACCCCTGCTATAGAACGATACATTTGACAATTTTAAGCTTGGCCTACCATTTTATTGGAGCGATGAGGAACAGGTGGGGCTTGAAAAGGCCCACCTGTTCAAAGTGGGGAATGACAGAAAAAGTTTGAGAACCACTGCTTTAACCAGTGTGTCTCTTTGGCACAGTAATACACAGCAGAGTCCTCTGGCTTCAAGTTGGACAGCCTCAGATGCACCATGCTGTTGCTATCATCTCTACTGATTTCTACAGGTCCCTCCACGCTGCTGGCATATTTGTTGCTATTAGCCGAAGAGCAGCCTCTCCCTATCAATTCCAGAGGTTTTCCAGCAGGTTGTCTGACCCAGATCTTAACACAGCAACTAAATGTGAAGCCAGATCCCCTGCAGGAGAGACTGGGAGTCTCCCCAGGCCTCTTCACTACTGAAGAGGAAGGAATAGACTCCATAGTCTGACCTGTACAACTTGATAAGATTAAAAAAAAGAGAAAGAGAAGCAAAGAAGATAGTGAGATATTTTGAAAATGTCCTGGTATCACTGACTGACCATCAGTGGATGTTGTCTGATAAAAGATAAATTATCAAGAAGCAGGAGAGCTCACAGGGCAGAGAGAGAGCAGCCAGCAGAAGAGAGAGAGTGTTGATCATCCTGAGACTGGAGATGTGACCTCTGATGCTCCACACAAAGTACAGAGCAGTCAGACAGAAGTACTCTGCACACACTGGAGATTTGCATCAGGATAGCATGGGGAGGGAGGGGCTTTTGCAGGGACTGTTATAATTAATTCAAACCATTGAGTCCGACTGGATCAAATCAATAATGTTCATACCTTTGGAAACGCAAATCAACATAATCTCAATCATTATCGGCCCACTCAGTGTTCTTGATGTGTTTATTAGTGAGATCTTCAGCAGGCTGGTGACACCCATCTTAGATTCTTCAGAGACTGAACCTACAGGGTAACTTTGAGAGGATGTGTGTCCGACCCTCCTCAATGAGGTCCCTCAGGGGTGCGTCCTGGGTCCCCTCTTCTCTCTCTGTTCACCAATGGCTCCGTCATTCTATAAATATCTCAATATCTTGTTTTCAATATAATACATGCAGAGGCCTGAGAAAACACATTTCGGGATCTCTACGTCATGTTGATCACTCAAATGTTTAATAAGCGTAAGGAATTATACAAAATACCCCCTAGCTTAACAGTCTCCTAAAGAATATGATTTTGATTAATATTTCAAACAAAGTCCTCATATTTATGTTTTATTCTTTACAAGCCATTGTCAAGTTATGATCTGGTCTTAATGATTGACTCCTGCCCAAACTTGAAAACGGCCCGATTCCCTCCAAAAGGACACATGGGACAACTCAGATTTGCATCATTCTCCTCTTTATTTCGAGTTATTGCAGAATTATTTCTGCTTCATTTAGCCTCTTGATAGCCTTCTGATGCTTCATTCAGGTTGAAAACTTTAAACACAAAACATACTTTCATTCACTTCATCTCAAGTTATAATTAAACTTAACACTTAAACAAAAATAATTGCATCTCAACAAAGTAAATTATAATCCAGCATCTTATGTTTTAGCTTAACTTCATAAACTAGAAATAATAATTCATCTTAATAAAACATGGTTCCAACAGAAAAATACATTTACAAAATATATCACCAGCAGCATCTTTGGTTGAATCCTTGAGTCTTTCTCCTCTCCCACAGTGAATTGTTTGCTTCTCTGCTGAGAGTGTGCCTTCACAGGTGTGTTGCATTAAGCTCCTTAACTAGGAGTGGCACACTCTTCCTTTGAGCCACCTCCTCAGTGGAAGCACAGACCCTAGGCTCCCTGTCTCCACCTGCTGGACTGGAGCCAGATTTTGATTTCTCTGGCTCTGCCAAAACACCTCCCACTTGAGCTCCTGGTTCCTGAACCCAAGGAGATCACAACACTTTTTCTATTGAAGTTACAGAAAATGATTCACTGCTGATGAGTTTGTTGTATTGTACTATTTTCCCGCATTTTGCTCTTCAATGGGAAGCAGAACCACTATGCGCCGAACGTCTCTGTGGAGTACTGTGGCAGGGATTTTAGTTGAGAGTTTCTTGTTGGTTCCCATAACTTTTCCCCTGGCGGGTTGTTCAATAACCTTTTTCGATGGGACTGGGTAGTTTGGAAAGGTGCGGACATTTACATCTCTCACAATGCCCTTTCCATCGGTGTTAACACCAACCACCCTGGCAGTCCTGTATTGACCTCTTAAGGCATTCTGGTCTGCCACCCAAACAACATCTCCTACAGCCACATTCCGCTCCCTTGTGTGCCACTTATTTCTTACAAACAGATTGGGCCCTGCCAACTGACTCCACCTCTTCCAGAATTTGTCTACTTCTGCTTGGATTTCCCTTAATCTTTTGTAGGGATAGTTTTCAAATGTAAAGCTCCCAGGGTCTCCTTTTGGTCCAGACCTTCCAAGCAAAAGTGAGTTTGGGCAGATGTACCCTATGCAGTCCTCCCTGCTTTGAATCCTGGCATCGATCGGTCTCTCGTTAGCCAAGTTAGCTGCCATGTATAGGAATGTTTGAAATTCTCCCCATGTGAAGGTTCCATTTCCTCCAAGGTTGTTGAGGGCCCTTTTCACGACACAGACAGCTGCTTCAGCAGCTCCATTCCTGTGAGGTGTGTCTGCAGGATGAATTTTCAAGCTCCACTCTGTTCCATGTTTGGTAGCTTCATCCTCCAGCTCAGATTTTTCTAAGCAGTCCAGAAACATGTAGAGCTCCTTCAGGGCAGGTCTGGCTCCTTCAAAGTTGCTTCCGGGATCTGACCACATTTTCTTCGGATGTCCCCTCAATGCAGTGAATCTTTTGTAGGCCAGTAGGAAGCCTTCAGCTGACTGGTCTCCAACAACATCTGCATGTATTGCTCTGAATGCCCCATACTTTCAGTATCCTCAGCCTTCACCTCATATGGTCCAAACAGGTCCACAGTTGTGTATTCAAAGGGTCTTGCTGGATTTGTCCGCTCTGATGGCAGGTCACTCATGATTGCTTGCACTTCCTTCCTCTGGCCTTTCTGCATATCACACAGCTGTCCACCACCTTTTTAGCCAATGTTCTGCCTTTGACAACCCAGGCTTTCTTTCTCATCTGTAGGAGTGTTCCTGCTATTTCCTCGTGGTTTGCTCTGTGGGCCTTTTGAGCAAGAAGTGTGGATATCCATGCCTCATAAGGTAGGATTGGTACTACACCTTTGTCCTCATTGAAGTATTGGATCCTTCCTCCACATACTAAGAGTCCCGACTCTTCCTCCTTATACACAACCAACCTGCTGAGAGTAATGTCTTTAAATGTTACTCCTTCCTGGGCTGAAAGAAAAAGATGTCTGAGTGCATCTTCACATTCTCCAACAGAGAGCACAGTTTTCTTAGTTCTCAATTCTCCCTCTTCTTTTGAAGGAATTACCTCCCACTTTGACCTGTGGGGAGTTGGGTTCATCATCCTCCTCTTCCACTCCTTAGCAGCTCTCAGCACCCAGGCAACAACTCGGACCAGTTTATCCAAGCTGCTGAATTTCCTCACATCAATCAGTTGCCCTATAACTGAGCCAGCTGGTATTCTTCGGGTTCGAGTCTCTTTCCCACTCTCAGAGGGTTTTATAAGGGTTACAGGTTCTTTACCATCAGGATGCTTCATCTTTGACTGAGCTCTGGTGAGTGCTGCTGTGAATGTTTTCCTTTGGATTTTCTTGATGCCCTCTTTTGCATTTGCCGCAACCTCCTTGGCTGACTTCTTTGGCCACTCCTCCACTGGCATTTTCAGAAAGGAAGGTCCTTTCTGCCACTCAGATTCCTCCTTGAGATCAGCAGGGGTCGCTCCTCTTGTTATGATGTCAGAAATGTTTAGGTCACCTGGAATCCACCAACCAACAGATCGGATTTCACCTACTCTGTTGGCAAAGAATGTCTGATATCCACATAACATAGAGGAAGATAAACACATTTAGATATTAACAGTCTTCAAGGTTTTTGCGTAGCTTCACTGGGGACTTCCACCAGTGTCGTCCTTTTGCGGTAACCTTTGACACTGACTTTATTTTAAAAACACTAAAGACGTCTTGTGACAGAAGCATTGCGTAGGGAAGTATTTACATCTTGTGTATATAAGATATCCTGATTTAAGGTGGAAAATGACTTGCACTCTCTGTTGGTTAATGCCACTGAAAAACTGCAGAGGTTTTTGTACAGCTCTGTGGCTTCCTGTATCACTGTGGCCTTCGAGCACAATAATAAACAGCAGAGTCTTCTGACGTCAGGCTGTTCATCTGCAGATACACCTGGTCCACGTTGTTGTCTCTGGAGATGGTGAAGCGATTCTGGACTGATAGAATAATATTTATTAGTTCCACTTGGAGCAGAAATGTGGCAACCCACTCCAGTCCTTTTCCTTCAGCTTGTCTGATCCAGCTGATAGCAGCATCACTATCTGATATTCCTGCATATGTAGAGGTCAGTTTGTGGGACTGTCCAGGGAGCTTTACCACCGCTTCAGACTCAGTCAGAGTCTGACTGCAAACACCTGGAGAGAAAAGCAGCTTGATCACAACAGAGCCAAACATAAAGCTAAGAAAAAGAAGAGTGCAGGAGTATGTACTCACCAGAAATCCATGAAAGCATCAGAAACATTAAACATATAGCTAAAGTCATAGTGGAAATGTGTTGTGTGTGCTGCAGTGGTTTGAGCTCTCCTCTTCAGTTTGCAGTGAGATAAATAAAGATGGAAGAGATTAATATTTGCATTGGCTCCTCCTCTAGTGCTGAATATGAAGAATATTGAAATTAATATTTAAATTCTGATCAAATGAACAATCTGCCTAAACTGTTTAGCTGTTTTATATAGAAACCATTCGTTATCAAACAAGACACACAGGAAGAAATGCCTGAGATACTGAAATGTGTTTGAGGGAGAACTAAATGAACTCATGATCTGCAGTGACTGCTGATCCAGCTCCTTTTTGTGTTATAATGAAGCAACCTCTCAAAGGGTGAGAGTATAAACTGTAGTTCAGTCCAGGGTCTGAGTGTGAGTTAAGATCAGTGAGAGCAGCAGATCTGAGTGTTTCCTTTTACTGACAGAGGAGAGGGGAACTCAACACTGACTGCCATCTAGTGTCTTTATGAGAGCAGCTGCTCCATGATATGCATTAATGGTGCTGAAACGTGTTCATGTATTGTTGATTTTATTTCTATTTGGACATTGATCTCAGCGGATTCTTTTATTTTTTTGTCCTTGGCTATTTTGTGTGAAAGTCAATTCATCTAGATCTTTTTTTTAATTGATTTGAATTGCTGGTAATTTATGATCTCTCTCAAGGCTGCATTTCATAATTGTATTATATACAACCAAAGCAAAAGATAACTGAAGAATATAATTAATTTAAGGGTCTATCTAAGACAAGGATGAGATCTGTTGGTTTTTGTACAGCTGCTCAACCAGCTTCAGTCACTGTGTCTCAAGCACAGTAATAAACAGCAGAGTCTACAGCCGTCAGACTGCTCATCTGCAGATACACCTGCTCTCTGCTGTTGTCTCTGGAGATGGTGAACCGGCCTTTCACTGACTCAGAGTAGTACTGGGTGCCACCACCATTGATATAAGCGATCCACTCCAGTCCTTTCCCAGGAGCCTGTCTGACCCAGTGCATCCCGTAGCTACTGAATGTGAATCCAGAGGCTGTACAGGTCAATCTGTGAGATTCTCCAGGTCTTTTAGTCACTGGTTCAGATTCTGTCAGAGTCTGACCATCAACACCTGTCAAGAGGATAAAAACACATCTGGTGAAATAAGCTGGTGACACAATTAGAAGCTGTATTAGATAAAGATCAGTAAAGATGTTGACCTGCCCAGCAGACAGTGAGCAGCAGCAGTCCTGTCCTATAGTCCATCATGTTAAACTGTGTGTCCTCTGTCCTCTGTCCTCCTCTCTGCAGTCACATAAGTAGAGGGGGAGATATCTGAGTTTTGCATTGACTCCTACTCAGGGACGTGCACAGACATTTTGAGGGGCGGGTGCTCAAGTGAGAAAAAGGGCACTTCCCATAATCATTTATAAAAAAAGAATTTAAAACAAAAGTTAAATATAGTTGCACATCTCTGACTTACTGACCAATTTATTTTAATACCCTCACACTCACGCAATTGTTTAATACTCAACAGAATTCTACAAAAATAATCAGCTAACACAGAGACAATGGTCTTCTTTAGTATTCACAAAGCACAAGAGCAGACAACAAACTAGTACAATTATTAGTTATTAAATGAGCAGCCAACAATCAAAATTATGAAGTTACTGTTTAAGGACATTGCAGCCAAAAATATCGTTTTTTCATGTAGGCTACTTGTTATTTTGGTCTATTTTGCTTCCATGTTTTCTTTCACTCTAATGGAAATAAAACTTCCAAGAAACACATATAAATGGTGTTCGTTTTACTACCATGTCTGAATTCATCTATAGATTTAAAGCTAATCTGCATATTTAAACATTACATAACATTTCAGGGGGAAATACTGACTTGACGTAAGTAACTATCTGGGGAAGTTGTGAGGTGATGTGTTTTTTTGTTTTATACTTTTCACCTGCAATGCCTTGGTAACTGCATGCAAATTAGCGCATTTTAATTAGGCCTAGTTAACGCCTAATTTGCATATCAATGTGGCGATTGTGATGACGTTATTAGATACACATTTTACTGTATTCACCTGTAGTGTCTCCCCTTAAGTACAGTACATTAGCCTGTATGCCCATGATAAATTGCCTTAGCTAAACCTTGAGCTAACTTATCCATTAGCTAGTAGCCTACCTTAGTTAACTATATTTGTTATTGTCTTTTAGGTAATTAGCTGTAAACTCGAGCCACTGGCAGTTTAGTAATTTGTTCATCACCACTCACCTTCAAAATAAGCCAAGAAAAGCCGGCATAACATGGGACAGTAAAGTGGGAGGTGCTGCTACCTGTCTGTCTGAAGGGACTGCCGATGTCCGCACCGCTGTGCAGGAGACGTGGAGGGAGGGAGGGAGAGCTACGGAACTTCACAGTCTAATCTCCCGACCTGATATTTTAATTTTGAATTCAATCAATATATTTTTGGAAAGGCAAACTGTGCGCAAACAGCAATAGATATATATTCATTTATAAAAAATAAAAAAAGGGGGAAAAAAGGGCACTTTCTCTGGAGGAAGAAAAAGGGCAGGGGCTCAAGCCCACTTTGATGTCTATGTGTGCACGTGCCTGCTCCTCCTATAACTATGGGGTGTGTTTTTTTCAGAATAATTTTGCAAGGCCATTTATAAAGGGACAAACAATTTACTTCATGCAAAGTATATGATTTTGATTGCAAGAGGGACACACCTAGGCCTACATCCAATACGACAATAAACTCAATTAATTAACTAACGATTAATCTCAGGTGTATTTGATTGAATTTGGGTTAGAGATTAGATGATCACAGCTGCTTCTTTAAGGGAAACATTGTTAATATACGTTTCTTATTTAATCAACTTCTCCAATGTGTTTACGGTAGATTAAAGTTAGGCAGTTAGCTGACTGGAATCAGTTGTTTGTCTCCAGTGTTACATTTAGAATTTGCTTCATTTGGTTGTGGTTATGTGACAGTAATGTTTCAAATTCAAACAGATAAAACTTTCCTGATGATAATGTTTATGATATAATGATGATTTGTGTTCAATCGGCAAATCAAATAGATGTTTTTTTAATGTTTAATGCCATCAAAGTGTGCATTCATATATGTACTTCTAGAGATACACGGGCACAGTTTAACCATACTGAATCAGATAAACAGCTGCGTTGTTTGAAATGGGACATTTTTATATTATCTTTGATACATTTTGTTGGAGGCACAAAAGACACAAAAATACATATTTTTCTGTTTGAATTCACTATATTTCTTTAGGTTGCAACTGAATTAAACATTGCGTCAAATGAGACGAAATAGGATGTCAATATTCAGTTGATCAGTATTTCAATATAAAGTGAATGCTCTCATGGGTGGTGGTAAATAGAGGAAGTAGTTTTTGTACGACTCTCCTGTTACTGTCTCTCACTGTGTGTCTTCTGGCACAGTAATACACTGCTGTGTCCTCGGCCTTCAGACTGTTCATCTGCAGATACATTTTACTGCTGGAGTCATCTCTGGAGATAGTGAATCTACCCTGGACCGACTGAGAGTAACGGATCGGAGAACTGCTTGTGCCGATAATAGCGATCCACTCCAATCCTTTTCCAGGAGCCTGTCTGATCCAGTGCATGTAGTAGCTACTGAATGTGAATCCAGAGGCTGTACAGGTCAATCTGTGAGATTCTCCAGGCCTTTTAGTCACTGGTTCAGATTCTGTCAGAGTCTGACCATCAACACCTGTCAAGAGGATAAAAACACATCTGGTGAAATAAGCTGGTGACACAATTAAAATCTGTGTTAGATAAAGATCAGTAAAGATGTTGACCTGCCCAGCAGACAGTGAGCAGCAGCAGTCCTGTCCTATAGTCCATCATGTTAAACTGTGTGTCCTCTGTCCTCTGTCCTCCTCTCTGCAGTCACATAAGTAGAGGGGGAGATATCTGAGTTTTGCATTGACTCCTCCTTTCTGATTGAACATTGTCCTCTTTTAACAGTATTTTATGTTAATAACATTATCTCTTACATTTTAAATTGGTAAACATTTCTTATTGGGCTGTAAGTCACTTTGTAACATTTTAATATCGTTATGTAATTCAGATTTGTCAGATGAAACAAACAAATAATGGATTTTATTTACTGTTGATTAAATAAAGGTATTAACATTATTGTCATTAAAAAATGCTTTGAGTTAATTTAGTAAATAAATCACTTTACAGGTTTTATCTACATCTCATGTCTTTAACATTTATATTTTTAATCAAAAATGACGTTTTGTGTCAAATAAAGAACAGAAATGCATGCATTTGTTTTTGGAAAGAAACTCTGACATCCAACATTTTGTGTTGTGTTTTGCTCGTAGATGTACTGTTTAGTATTTGTGAATAAATAGTGTGAACAATATTCTTAGAGCTGAAATTGGTTGTAAAGTAACTTATTTAGAGCAAAAATAATTACTGAAAATATATAATACTGGATACTTGAAAAGGCTGATGTTTAACAATTTATAGAAGTGTTATTCTGGGAATACATACAGTAATGTATCAGTGATTATCCTCTAAATGTTTAAACTGATGATGTAACAGTGAGCTGGTGTTGAGATCATTTCTGGTCTGAGGGCTCCTCCTCTGGTGGCTTCATGTTACAAGTGTTCAGGCTCTGAGGGGTTTTTGTTCAGCTCTACTGATGGTGTGTGTCACAGTGTGTCTCTGGCACAGTAATACACAGCAGAGTCTCCAGGCTGCACGCTCTGTCCGTTCAGAGTCACTGTTTTGCTGGAAGAGTCTAGCTCGATACTGAACTTGCTCTTCAGTGAATCTTTAAAGTATGTGGTGTATCCAGCAGCTGCCATTCCTATCCACTCCAGTCCTTTCCCTGCAGGCTGTCTGATCCAGGCTGTGTAGTAGCTGCTAACAGAATAAGAGACCTGACAGGTGATGGTCAGACGTTGACCTGGCTGCACAGTCACAGAGGCTGGCTGTATCAACTGTTCACACTTCACACCTGTGGAGGGAAACATGTTGAATAGTGAGCGAGGTTAATAACAGTGAGCAGTCAGTGTGAGCGTTCTGTCAGTGTCTCTGCCTCAGTGAGACTCACAGATCCAGCAGCCAGCAGCAGCAGCAGAGCTACAGAGAACATGGTTGGTGTTGAAGGTGACCTGATGGAGCTTCTCTTCTTCTGCTGCAGCTGACAGCATGATATCAAGTCTTTATAGCAGACTGTGAGGAAGTTCACTTTGCATAGAGAGGGACACTGACAGGCTATAAAAGAGGGACGGACTGTCCTGTCTCGAGCAGTCCAATTTTGGATTTGTTGTTGGACATTTGAAATAAAATGTATTATTAAAAACACTTCATGAGAATTATCTTTTTCTAATCAAACCACAGACAAACAGTATATGTATTGTCTGATTTATCTATTGGTAGCTGATATCTGATAGAAGCAGTTTCATTCAGGCAATGTTTCTTTCAATGACGTTATGATGTTGAGCTCAAGGTGTTTTGTGATTGTGAGAAGCAGAACACAAAGTTTTGACTTCCACCAGTTTTGCCCTTTTGGGGTTAACCTTTGACCACCTCCTCTTCACTGTCATTTAAGAACTGCACACTGCTGGAGCAGCATCCTCATCGCCCTCCTCTGTCGTCCTCCTTCTGGATCTTTCCACTGTGTTCAACATAAACTTAAAAAACAAAAAAAAGGACGTTCATTACATTTATTATGTCAACAGAACTGTATTAGGTTAGTTCAGGGGTCTGCAACCTTTTTGACCAAAAGAGCCATTTTGCCCCTTTTCTAACAATTTGTTTTGTCTGGAGCCGAAAACATATTTTATACCTTATAAACTTGTATTTATTGTTATATCATACACAAAACTACCGTTGTTTTGCATTTATTATTTATAAAACTGTTAACCTCTAATAAGAAACAAAGAACTCTTATAAGGAGAATTAAAAAAAATACACAGGCCTACTTTAAAATGAATAAAACACAGCACTTGGGTAGTCCTCTGCACATTTGTAGGAAAAAAATAAAATTAAAATTGACCCACTTCGAAATAAATAAAACATATAGCTGCACCCTAAAAATAGTTAAAGGTAGGGTAGGTAAGTTTGAGAAACCGGCTCGAGATACACTTTTTGTTATATTCCATGGAATGCTCTTAACATCCCGATAGCAATGAATATCTTAAGTGCTTTGACAATAAATCCATAAAAAATGTCATCTGTGGAAGTCGTAGTACTGTAAAAAGCACGACCAATCATTTTAGCCGGCCCGGCTAAAATAACTGGATGGCCTACCTGCCTGTCAGCCTTCCATCTGTGCACAAACTTATCTCGTGCCCTCATTGGTCATGTGTGCGTTCGTGTGTGTTGGAGGAGGGGCTCTATAAGGAAGTGGCAGATTTTCTCCGGTTGTGTATTTTCAAATTCTAGCGATCTCGAGCCGGTTTCTCAAACTTACCTACCCTACCTTTAACTGATTGAATTATGACTGAAGATCGTCAGCTGTCTTTCTCTTGCGTTTTTTTCCTCGATACGTAAAGGCTGCGGCACCTTTGACAACTTCTCTCAACATATCAAACATACCGGCAAGCCAGCATCGTTTGCTGTGAAAGCATATAACCCTAACCACGCAGAATTAAATCCTCTGTTGCTCCGATACTTTTCTTTTCTTTGATTAATATTCTTAGAGTTGAAATTGGTTGTAAAGAAACTTAAATTTACAGCAAAAAATGCAATTACTGAAAATATATAATTATGGATACTTGAAAAGGCTGATGTTTAACAATTTAAAGAAGTGTTATTCATTTTTATTCTGGGAATACATACAGTAATGTATCAGTGATTATAACCTCTAAATGTTTAAACTGAGCTGGTGTTGAGATCATTTCTGGTCTGAGGGCTCCTCCTCTGGTGGCTTCATGTTACAAGTGTTCAGGCTCTGAGGGGTTTTTGTACAGCTCTACTGATGGTGTGTGTCACAGTGTGTACTGGCACAGTAATACACAGCAGAGTCTCCAGGCTGCACGCTCTGTCCGTTCAGAGTCACTGTGTTGCTGGAAGAGTCTAAGTCAATACTGAACTTGCTCTTCAGTGAATCTTGTAGTATGTAGTGAACCAACTCTCATCCTATCCACTCCAGTCCTTTCCCTGCAGGCTGTCTGATCCAGGCTGTGTAGTAGCTGCTAACAGAATAAGAGACCTGACAGGTGATGGTCAGACGTTGACCTGGCTGCACAGTCACAGAGGCTGGCTGTGTCAACTGTTCACACTTCACATCTGTAAAAATAAAAATGATATGACAGGTTATCCTGTTAAACAGCAGTATAATAAGTGTTGACTCGTGCAGAGAGAGACTCACTTCCAGCTGCCAGCAGCAGCAGCAGAGCTACAGAGAACATGATGAGGATGATGATGATGATGATGATGATGATGATGATGATGATGATGATGATGATGATGACTGAGAAGACGTGAGCTCCTGATCCCCTTTAATCTCCACTGACAGTCTCATGTGAAGTCCTTATAACTGAATCACAATGGAGATGACTGAGTTTGCATAGAACCAAACACATTGCATATGAATATGAGTCGGACTGGAGATAGAAAATGGAGCCTGTTATTGTTACTATCATAAGAACACAATCGACTCAGTGTTTCAAGAGTCAAGAATCAACTTTGTATACCCTATTTTTGTAAAAACAGATTATTAACATCTGTAGCTCTTTTAATGTCCTTTTTATTATTGTTACACCAGGTCTTGTCAAAACCTTTATTACATATTCAATATCCATTTATTAATTATGAAGTAAACTTGATCCCTTTGAGAATTCATTTGACGATTAGCTCCTCCTACTTTGCATTCTGCTTTAAAAGTCAAATTCAAGTCTATACAAACAGCATTAAACATAATTTAAACTAGCAGCAAATAGCTATTTAAGGCAATTGTTAACAAAAATGAACTGTTGATTAACATACTATAATTATCATTTTTCAACGAAAGATACAGTTGATTATTTATTTTCTTGAATTTGACTATAACTCATATGAGTAACATAAAAGCTTTAGTTCTAATCATTGTTTTAGTTGTAACAATTTGAAACTAATTCAGAAATTGGTTGAACGATATGTTTTTATTCTTTTTATGTTGTAACTGCAATGAAGGAAAGCATGATGGTCTAAATGTTTACTTGTGTTTGCTGCAGCTGGATGAAGACCTGGGTTTTGTTTATTCTCTTACTTTAAAGGTTTCAGTATTCAAATAGTGGCAATTTGAGGACAGATACAGAGAAACTTGGAGCCTTAAGAGGACATAAACTACTAAGGAACTGAAACCTATTTGACAATGTGCAAAAACACATTTCTGCAGTGCATGAAAAATGCAAACTAAATAAGTTAAAAGACGTAGGATCTCAGATTAGACCATTTTCTAAATGTTAGCACATAAATGCTTTTCATGGTTCAGCTGCTGTCTTCTCTAAAGAGACATTTTGATAAGGCTCTGTTCTCCAATAAACATGATAACTATTTAGTGATATGATTCCTACATTCAGATATCTGTTAAGAAATATTTTTTTCATTGTTTGGTGTAACTAAAGTTGTGTCATGATATTTGAAAGTTCAAATCTCACATTAACAGTGTGAGAAAACTGTGGTAATAATGAGGGGTTTTTGTACAGCTGCTCAACCAGCTTCAGTCACTGTGTCTCGAGCACAGTAATAAACAGCAGAGTCTACAGCCGTCAGACTGTTCATCTGCAGATACACCTGCTGTATGTTGTTGCTGGAGCCGGTGAACCGGCCTTTCACTGACTCAGAGTAGTAGATGTTGGCACTGCTAGTAGGGTGGATCAAAGCGATCCACTCCAGTCCTTTTCCAGGAGCCTGTCTGATCCAGGCAATGTAGTAGCCGAATGAGAATCCAGAAGTAGTACAGGTCAATCTGTGAGATTCTCCAGGCCTTTTAGTCACTGGTTCAGATTCTGTCAGAGTCTGACCATCAACACCTGTAAGAGGATAAAAACACATCTGGTGAAATAAGCTGGTGACACAATTAAAATCTGTGTTAGATAAAGATCAGTAAAGATGTTGACCTGCCCAGCAGACAGTGAGCAGCAGCAGTCCTGTCCTATAGTCCATCATGTTAAACTGTGTGTCCTCTGTCCTCTGTCCTCCTCTCTGCAGTCACATAAGTAGAGGGGGAGATATCTGAGTTTTGCATTGACTCCTCCTTTCTGATTGAACATTGTCCTCTTTTAACAGTATTTTATGTTAAAAACATTATCTCTTACATTTTAAATTGGTAAACATTTCTTATTGGGCTGTAAGTCACTTTGTAACATTTAATATTGTTATGTAATTCAGATTTGTCAGATGAACAAACAAATAATGGATTTATTTACTGTTGTTAAAATAAAGGTATTAACATTATTGTCATTAAAAAATGCTTTGAGTTAATTTAGTAAACAAATCACTTTACAGGTTTTATCTACATCTCATGTCTTTAACATTTATATTTTTAATCAAAAAGACGTTTTGTGTCAAATAAAGAACAGAAATGCATGCATTTGTTTTTGGAAAGAAACTCTGACATCCAACAATGTTTTGTTGTGTTTTGTCTCGTAGATGTACTGTTTAGTATTTGTGAATAAATAGTGTGAACAATATTCTTAGAGCTGAAATTGGTTGTAAAGAAACTTAAATTTAGAGCAAAACATTCAATTACTGAAAATATATAATACTTGATACTTGAAAAGGCTGATGTTTAACAATTTAAAGAAGTGTTATTCATGTTTTATTCTGGGAATACATACAGTAATGTATCAGTGATTATAACCTCTAAATGTTTAAACTGATGATGTAACAGTGAGCTGGTGTTGAGATCATTTCTGGTCTGAGGCTCCTCCTCTGGTGGCTTCATGTTACAAGTGTTCAGGCTCTGAGGGGTTTTTGTTCAGCTCTACTGATGGTGTGTGTCACAGTGTGTCTCTGGCACAGTAATACACAGCAGAGTCTCCAGGCTGCACGCTCTGTCCGTTCAGAGTCACTGTTTGCTGGAAGAGTCTAAGTCGATACTGAACTTGCTCTTCAGTGAATCTTTATAGTATGAAGCTCCAGTGTATTTCATTCCTATCCACTCCAGTCCTTTCCCTGCAGGCTGTCTGATCCAGGCTGTGTAGTAGCTGCTAAGAGAATAAGAGACCTGACAGGTGATGGTCAGACGTTGACCTGGCTGCACAGTCACAGAGGCTGGCTGTATCAACTGCTCACACTTCACACCTGTGGAGGGAAACATGTTGAATAGTGAGCGAGGTTAATAACAGTGAGCAGTCAGTGTGAGCGTTCTGTCAGTGTCTCTGCCTCAGTGAGACTCACAGGATCCAGCAGCCAGCAGCAGCAGCAGAGCTACAGAGAACATGGTTGGTGTTGAAGGTGACCTGATGGAGCTTCTCTTCTTCTGCTGCAGCTGACAGCATGATATCAAGTCTTTATAGCAGACTGTGAGGAAGTTCACTTTGCATAGAGAGGGACACTGACAGGCTATAAAAGAGGGACGGACTGTCCTGTCAAGAGTTGTCTTTTGGATTTGTGGTTGGACAATTATAAGGATACATTTTAAGTTACTTATCACTAACTTTTATTTAAACTTAAATAAGATGTAATCATTTATTCTGCTCAGCAAAACCCTAACCCACATACTGGATACATCATGCATAAATCCATTCTCGATACTTTCTGTTAAAAATAAAATAATGGGACAATATTGTTGCAAGAATGCCTGAAGTAAAATGTATATCTAAAAAAGGGGAAGTGAAATTCCACATCAGCCGTTGCTTTCATAGTGTGTTTAGAAAAGCTGTCTTTTTCTCCTTATTGTCATCTGACTTGTTATCATTTACTGCCACCTGTTGGTACTAGTGAAAATAGTTAGAGGTTTTTGTAAAGCCTCTGGCTTCCTTTAACCAGTGTGTGTTGGCGCAGTAATACACAGCAGAGTCCTCTGGCTTTAAGTTGGACAGCCTCAGATGCACCATGCTGTTGCTATCTCTGGTGACTTCTATCCGTTCTTGTAATCTACTGGCATAGTCTGTTCTACTTGCATCGCTGTAAACACGACCCATCCATTCCAGTGCTTTTCCAGCAGGTTGTCTGACCCAGTGCATGCTGCAGCAGCTAAATGTGAAGCCAGATCCCCTGCAGGAGAGACTGAGAGTCTCCCCAGGCCTCTTCACTACTGAAGAGGAAGGAATAGACTCCATACTCTGACCTGTACAACCTGAGAAGATACAAAAAAGAGAAATGATCACTAACACACCAAACACAGGGCTGAATCACTGACTGACCATCAGTGGATGTTGTCTGATAAAAGATAAAACATCAAGAAGCAGGAGAGCTCACAGGGCAGAGAGAGAGCAACCAGCAGAAGAGAGAGAGAGTTGATCATCCTGAGACTGGAGATGTGACCTCTGATGCTCCACACAAAGTACAGAGCAGTCAGACAGAAGTACTCTGCACACACTGGAGATTTGCATCAGGATAGCATGGGGAGGGAGGGGCTCATGCAGGGACTCTGTTGTAGTTTGATCTAATTGACTCAATTATTCGTCTTTTTTAATTATATTCACTTATCCTTCTATTTGACATCTGACAATAAACTCAGAGTCATGCTCCCTTTTTGTTTTGAAGTATTTTATCCATGCCAAAAAATGACCCATGGTCCCATAAAAGAGTGGTTGAGTAACTTGGTTATTGAGTATGTGTTGGCTTTGTTGGTGGTTCGTATCCTTGTACTTCTTACACTTACACAGTAAAACCCAACAGTGTCCTCAGGCTGCAAAAAAGTCTCTAAGGATGTAGAAGAGTCACCATAGTTGATTTAGCAAAGATTGTGTTGCCATTATTTGATTTATTGTAAAAACAATCCTAAAACTCTCAAAATGAGTAGATGTTATTTCAGTAAAAACATAATTCTTTATTTAAACCACAGTATTCACTGGATTCAAACTTATGTTATATAAGGTTATCCTTTAAAAAAATGCAGGTATTCTGTGAGTCATGACAACCTGTCTCAACGCAATAACACACATGTTTTTCTAAATGAAATACATTTCATTATCAGCTGGCGATCATCCAATGGGAATTGTGTTTTCACAGCCCTGACATGCTTCAGTGGTTTTCATACAGGGATCAGTGTTGTTCAGTTGTTGTACAGCGTGGTAGTCTAGTGTGTCACTGTGGCTCTCGTGCACAGTAATAAACTGCAGAGTCTTCTTGTGTCAGACTCTTCACCTCCAAGTACACAAGATTTTTGGAAGTGTCTTTGGTGATGGAAAACTGGCCTTGCAGTCTTTGGGCAAATATGGTGCCAGTTCCACTATCAATGCGTCCGATCCACTCTAGTCCTTTCCCTGGTTTCTGCCTGATCCAGTGCAGCCAAGCCAGAGGAAGTCCTTCCACCTTACAGGACAGAGAGACTGGTTCTCCTGCTCTGCTGACCACCGGCTCTGAGGAGGTGAGGGACTGGCCCTGAGCCGCTGAAAGAGACACAGAGTTTAGATGACGGGGAACCAGCAGCTCTTCTCCTCCTCTGCTGGACCGACTTCACTCACCTGAAACCAGAGCCAGGAGGACCACGCTTTGTACCAATGTCATGGTGGGAACTTGTCCGAGTCTGCAACAACAGAGGCTGTATGAAGGATATATATTGTGCTCGCAGAATGGGTGGGGATTATCCATCAGTGTGTTGGGATTTGCATTTTTTGGGGGAGTTGCAGTGTTGATACATAAAGTATGTGCTCAACTCTGAGAGAAGGTCCATAACAGACCAAATAATAAGATGTTGTTTAGTCTTTCTATTTATTTTGAGTGTTGGTATGTGCTTTTCTGAGAGACTAACAGTGTGTTGGGTGATTTAATTTATACAAAACAAACTGCACTGCTAAAACAGCAACATGTCACTCAGGAAGACAAAGATTTTCTCCCAGAAAGTGAAAGTTTGTCTTATTGCAGAATGATTTATTTATCCAGCGTATATCACAATGCACAATCACAAGAACAAACAGCCATTCTTCCTTCTGTTTATCATGAATTTCTTTCAGACGTGAGATTAACACATGAGGCTGCTTCACTTCCAACTGAATGTGAGTAATGTGACAGAAAGGTCTACATTTAGTGTTTTTTTGCCCATACGTGAAACATACATTTAGAAGATGTTATTTCTGTCCTTGGCTGTTTTATGAGGAAATTATTATTTTAAAGACATTTATTTTTTATTATTGTGTTTTGTAACTTGGCTCAGTAGCAATTTTGTTTTTCATTTTCATAAAAACTACAACAAGGAAAGATTTAGTGAAAGTATAATTTCTCCTTGTACTCTATCAACAAAGTATGGATGAGGACTGTAGGTTTTTGTACAGCTGCTCAACCAGCTTCAGTCACTGTGTGTATCGAGCACAGTAATAAACAGCAGAGTCTACAGCCGTCAGACTGCTCATCTGCAGATACAGCTGCTGTCTGCTGTTGTCTCTGGAGATGGTGAACCGGCCTTTCACTGACTCAGAGTAGTAGATGCTGCCACTGCTGCTAGTAGGGTGGATCAAAGCGATCCACTCCAGTCCTTTTCCAGGAGCCTGTCTGACCCAGGCCATCCAGTGGCTACTGAATGTGAATCCAGAGCCTGTACAGGTCAATCTGTGAGATTCTCCAGGCCTTTTAGTCACTGGTTCAGATTCTGTCAGAGTCTGACCATCAACACCTGTCAAGAGGATAAACACATCTGGTGAAATAAGCTGTTGACACAATTAAAATCTGTGTTAGATAAGATCAGTAAATATGTTGACCTGCCCAGCAGACAGTGAGCAGCAGCAGTCCTGTCCTATAGTCCATCATGTTAAACTGTGTGTCCTCTGTCCTCTGTCCTCCTCTCTGCAGTCACATAAGTAGAGGGGGAGATATCTGAGTTTTGCATTGACTCCTCCTCACAGGGTTTGTAGAAAATATCAACCCTCCATCTCAGCTGTTTAGACTTTTCTCTAACTAGTTTTAAGTTGTGTAGAATAATTGTATTGCAGTAACTACATAATCACATTTATTCTAATAATACACAAATGATTATCTTAGCTTCGACATGTGACACATTTATCTAAACAAATTATATAAATATATGTATTACATAATTCATGTTGGTATCAATGCTCTGTTTCGCATATGTCAGTTTGAGCATAATGGAAGCACATTTACTATAATATAAATAATCTACAATTTTGTTCTGATAGTAAATGGTAACTGTACTTATATAGCGCTTTATCCATCTTTACGACCCCTCAAATCGCTTTACATACTACATGTCATTCACCCATTCATACAGAGCAGTGTACCTTACTCTAGGAACTACATTCATACACACTCACACACCGTTGGCCATGCCATCGGAAGCAACTCAGGGTTAAGTATCTTGCCCAAGGATACATCGACATGTCGACTGCACGGGCTGGGATCGAACCCACAACCTTCTGATTGAAAGACGAAGCCCAATATATAGTAGTGTTTAGGAAATGTGCTTTATTCTCTTCTCACATTTCACCTTTCTAATAATCTAGTCACCCAGCCAAGCTCTCTGTCTGATCAAATATTGTTTTTCAGCTTGTTTCTCTTTTCAGATTTAATGTAATTTGTGGCTTGTATTTATAAATATGACAAATGTTATTTAAAGTAAAATAATGAGATATCATGAGGGACTATCTGGTGATTAATGGGAAACACATAGAAATCTTATGGGGATACATCGAAGTGCTTTTTGTAATTTGTGAGAAAACCCAGAAGTGTATAGGATCACATTGCTTTGTGGTTAGTGGAGGTTTTTGTGCAGCTGCTCCACTGTCTTTAGTCACTGTGTGTCGAGCACAGAAGTAAACAGCAGAGTCTCCTGCTGCCAGGCTGCTGACCTCGAGGTACTGAGTGCTGCTGGGAACATCTTCAGTCATGGTGAAGCCGCTTTGAAAGGAGCTGCCATGACTAGGAGAGTTGTTGCCTGTGTTCATCCACCCAACCCACTCCAGAGCTTGTCCTGGCCTCTGTCTGATCCAGCTAATTTCATAGCTTCTCATTCTATAACCAGATATGATACATGACATCTTCACTGTCCCTCCAGGTGTTTGCACCTGAGAGGAGGACTGCTCCAGTTTGATCTCACTCCAGATACTAAAATAATAAACTCCAGATAATTGTCCTTTCCATTATTTGAGAGACACTGTCAGTGCTTTCTGATCTGAGTGTTTCAGAAACATATAACACTTCTCTGGTGTTCTGCAACAAGTCGCTGATGGTGTGTTTTAAAGAGAGGAAGAGTTTGCATCGACCTCCCTCTACAGATTCAAAAAGGAACATGTGACATCAAATTTCCATAAGCAGAGTATCTCTACGACGGCTGCATTTACATTTCACATTCACTTACATTTCCTGTCAACTTATTTCTGGATTCATGAAAAAAAAAAAAGAAATTAGTTTGTTTATGTTCTGCAATGACATCCTGTTTCTTCAGTGGTAGAGCTACTGTTATTTTCTATTCCAGTAGATCAAAACAGAAAAAATATGTTCTGCATTTTCTAGCAATGCAATAATAATTTTGTAAAAATTCAAACGTATCATAATGTTTTGCATTTGTGCAAAATGAATTTTCTCTCAGTCTCTTCTATACTGATCTTGGCTGCAGTGGAAGTGAAATAATATTTCCCAGACATTTAGAGGAATTATTTAAAGAACTTATCAGAGAGTGAGGTGTGTATCATTGTCACATTTAAACAGTGGTTGCTGAGTATTTGTGCAGGTCTGCTGGTGGTTTGTGTCACTGTGGGCTGACGTACACAGTAATACACAGCTGTGTCTGCAGGCTGCACACTCTGTCCTGTTAGAGTCACTGTTCCAGCAGAAGTGTCTCTGCTGTAGCTGAACTTGTTCTTCAGAGCATTGTTTTGACGAAGGGTGCCACTACCCCACATATGTGAAATCCAGTCCATTGGTTTTCCTTCACACTGTCTGATCCAACCTGTTGCATAGCTGCTATCAGTCAGAGAATAACCAGAGACCTGACAGGTGATGGTCAAAGGCTGTCCAGGCTGCACAACCATTGAGTCTGGCTGGATGAGATCAATACTGTTCACACCTGTGGAAACACAAAGCAACATTATCTCCATCATTCATCTGACCACTCAGTGTTTCTGATGTGTTTATTAGTGAGAATCCACTGAAAGCTCCTCACAGGATCCAGCTGCCAGCAGCAGTATCAGAGCTGCAGAGAACATGTTGATGTTGAAGCTGAACTGATGTGAGCTCTTCTGTCCTCTCTCTGACACAACACACTTCACTGGTTTATGAGGCAACACACACACAGATCATTTACATACTGATGATTGGAAAACAGCTGACTTAATTCATGTAAATTATCCAAAAGATGAGGAAATGTTCAGGTGTGGTTTTTAATCACATAGAAAAGGTCGAGCAACAAAATGTAGATTATAAAAACAAACTTTTCTATAGTTTTATGAAAATATGAAGTTGGATCAAACTATTAATTCTTCTCCTAATCCAGTTATGACACTGATAAAGTTGTCTTTTACATATGTTATTGAATAATTATTTATTAGGAAATGTCTTTTAGAGGATATCATGATTCTACTCTAGAAACAACAAGTCCTCCAACTCATACGACCAAATGGGCCGATTGTTCCAGCCCTTATTACGACCAAATATGTTGTTTGTTCAAGCGCTTAATACGACCTATAATTACGTTTGAAAGTTTTCGCCCTCTAGTGCTCCCGTTGAATGCAAACGTTACAGATGGTCGTTTATTCACAAATAACCCTCTCTGTAAAATCCTAAATTGTAGGATAGTTTGGCCATTAAAACGCTTTTTGATTACATTTCTAGCGAGAAGTGTATATTGTACTTTTAGAATCCACGTCCAGTCGATATGTAGGATCTATAGTTTGATAGATATTACGAAGATGATTTGAGGTTTCGACAGGAGAACGTGTATATGCGGTAGCTTCCATGTAAAGTTACGGGTTGAAAACAGTATTTCCGGTCTCGACGTTTTCATAATAAAACCAATGATCAAATGATTTAATAGTGATATCTGCAGTACTCATCCACTAAAAAACATCAGTTTATCCTTGCTAATTATACGACATTAATTGGTTTAAATTGTGTACAATGCTTTTGTGTTTTTCCCATAGGTTTTTCTCTTTCGATTCTGAGAGACACATTTCTTTTTTCAGAGGTTTTGATAGGCTAAAATCACGCCGCAATGCACGTCGGGATATGGTGTTAATGTGATATGAAATCGGAAAACATTTAAAAAAATAAAATAATACTTTATTCCGAGTGTTCTTGCTTTTCTCTTTGGAAGTCATCACATAACGGCATTGTAATACACGGTTCGGCTGCATTAAATATTACACATCTGCCGTAGTTCGCTATTTATAGAGCCCTGATGACAAGACTTCTGGACAAACAGGAAGAAGTGCCGAAACTGAATATGTGACGTGAATCATAAATATATCAGCAATTACACAAAATCTTACATTTATTTTCACAAAATACGTCTCCTTGCAGTATCAACATTAATTCGGCTGACTTTTATATTTGATCCAATTGGTAGATAGGCTGTATTTACACCATAACGGTGCACAGCTGATAGAAAGGGACACCTAGTGGTTAAAAAACGTTATTGAATTTTTTTGTTGAAATTATGTTATATTTTGTTGAAATTATGTTATATTTGATGAAAAAAATATTAAGAGTACATACTTTCATAGGGGGAAAGTAGAAGGTCAATGATAGAAATATAGAATAGAAAATATCAAGAAGATACTGTAGTGATCTCTACAATAAAACAGTTTAGTGCAGGACGTCCAAAGATATTAATAGGAGGATGTGCAAAACAGACAAACTAATAAGGCTTTATTTAAACATTAAAGAATACTTTAAGTTAAGGTCTTCTTTTGAATAAGAAAAAAACGTTGGGGGTATCCACAGATAAATATTAAGTCTGACAAAGTACAATCACCTTCCCTGAATTTGACTCAGGTGTAACTAAAGTCTGATTTAAGGGTTGTTTATATTTCACATCATTAATCAGAATCTGCAAAGTAACTAAAATAAATGTAGTGGAGTAAAAATACCAGGTTAACCTCTGAATTGTAGTGGAGTAGAACAAAGTAGTACATGCTGCTGTAACAAAAACATTTCCCAACTTGGGATCAATAAAGTATATCTTATCTTATCTTAAGATGATCGATGGCTACTGCCATATTTGCAAAATTTGCCTCTGAACCTTGACAAGTGCATGTTTCAGGCTTATCAATGAACAACAGGAGGGGTCACAGACATAAGACCAGCTGTTAAATAAAGCTCTTCTGACCTTAGCTGTCATGTGGGTATATTAATGCTGCCCATTATGGACACAAGCAATTTTCACCCATTTATTAATTATATGTTTTAAATTTGAAAACACACCACTGTGTTTCGTATCCCCTAAACCTCCAGGGTGTACACAGTTTAATACTGGCAACTTCTAATTGTGGGAAATACGAAAACATCTTATAAAACTACAATTCCCAGTAGAGACGTGCCATAGAACATGTTGCGAAACACACAATAGCCAGCATGTGTAGTCCAAGTCCAGTTTTGGATAGTCTGTCGTGGTTCCTTTCCATTTCAAAGAGCTGTTGACGCTCGGCGTAACCTTGTCGCACTGCCACTCCAACATCCAATCACAGGGCTTGAGGACTAATCACAGGGTTTGTAAAGGAAGGCGGATGTTGTAGTCCCAAACGATAGCTGGGGATTCTGGGTAGTGTAGTGTCTTCGGAAACTGTAGTGTCTAAACTCCGAAAAAACTATTTGTTTCTCCGAATCGAAGGTTAAAAACACAAAAGCATTGTACACAATTTAAACCAATCAATATTGGGTAATTAACAAGGATAAACTGATGTGTTTTAGTGGATGAGTAATGCAGATATCACTGTGTAATCATTTGACAGTGAGGGGAATACATCCGGTTTTATTATGAAAACTTCGAGACCGGAAAACTGTTTTCACCCCGTGAGGGTTGACGCTAACTTTACATGGAAGCTGCCGCATATACACGTTCTCCTGGCGAGACCTCAAATCATCTTCGTAATATCTATCAAACCATAGATCCTACACATCGACTGGACGTGGATTCTAAGAGTACAATATACACTTCTCGCTAGAAATCTAATCAAAAAGTATTTTAATGGCCAAACTATTCCACAATTTTAGGATTTTCCAGAGAGGGTTATTTGTGAATAAACGTCCCTCGTTTACAATCAAGCATGTTGTGTCTGAAACAACATACACTTTAAAACGTGTCTCTGGTCGTAATAAGGGCTTGAACAATCGGCCTATATCGTCGTTTTTTGTAGGAGGACAGGCTGTATAGAAAGGATCTACTATATTATCGGACACTTTTAAAACAAACTTATGGTCTTACTATCCCTTTTAGATGTTACCTCCAATGATATACAGTATCAGTGATTGTAATGTCAGATTGTTTAAATAGGTGAAAACCCTTTCTGTTAAGTTAAGAATATTTCTATGACATCTTAGTACTCTTTCCCTCTTGACTGTAACAGTGAGCTGGTGTTGAGATCATTTCTGGTCTGAGGGCTCCTCCTCTGGTGGCTTCATGTTACAAGTGTTCAGGCTCTGAGGGGTTTTTGTTCAGCTCTACTGATGGTGTGTGTCACAGTGTGTCTCTGGCACAGTAATACACAGCAGAGTCTCCAGGCTGCACGCTCTGTCCGTTCAGAGTCACTGTTTGCTGGAAGAGTCTAAGTCGATACTGAACTTGCTCTTCAGTGAATCTTTTTGTATGTGGAGTATCCAGTGCGCCGATAATCCACTCCAGTCCTTTCCCTGCAGGCTGTCTGATCCAGGTTGTGAGTAGCTGCTAACAGAATAAGAGACCTGACAGGTGATGGTCAGACGTTGACCTGGCTGCACAGTCACAGAGGCTGGCTGTATCAACTGCTCACACTTCACACCTGTGGAGGGAAACATGTTGAATAGTGAGCGAGGTTAATAACAGTGAGCAGTCAGTGTGAGCGTTCTGTCAGTGTCTCTGCCTCAGTGAGACTCACAGGATCCAGCAGCCAGCAGCAGCAGCAGAGCTACAGAGAACATGGTTGGTGTTGAAGGTGACCTGATGGAGCTTCTCTTCTTCTGCTGCAGCTGACAACATGATATCAAGTCTTTATAGCAGACTGTGAGGAAGTTCACTTTGCATAGAGAGGACACTGACAGGCTATAAAAGAGGGACGGACTGTCCTGTCTCGAGCAGTCCAAATTTGGATTTGTTGTTGGACATGTGAAATAAAATGTATTATTAAAAACACTTCATGAGAATTATCTTTTTCTAATCAAACCTCAGACAAACAGTATATGTATTGTCTGATTTATCTATTGGTAGCTGATATCTGATCGAAGCAGTTTCATTCAGGCAATGTTTCTATTCAATGACTTTATAATGTTGAGCTCAAGGTTTTTTTGTGATTGTGAGAAGCAGAACACAAAGTTCTGACTTCCACCAGTTTTGCCCTTTTGGGGTTAACCTTTGACCACCTCCTCCTCACTGCCATTTAAGAATTGGACACTGCTGGAGCAGCATCCTCATCGCCCTCCTCTGTCGTCCTCCTTCTGGATCTTTCCACTGTGTTCAACATAAACTTAAAAACAAAAAAAAGGACGTTCATTAAATGTATTATGTCAACAGAACTGTATTAGGTTAGTTCAGGGGTCTGCAACCTTTTTGACCAAAAGAGCCATTTTGCCCCCTTTTCCAACAATTTGTTTTGTCTGTTTACCTTGACCATGGTGAATATCATGCTATAGAGGAGAGAGGATATGAAGAGGAATATGAAGGACAAAGTTGTGGACCAAAGGCTGCTGTACTCATCCTCCTCATCGATGGCCTCATCTGTGCAGCTCAGAGCAGAACTCAGTTTTGACATTAAATCTAAGAAGAGGAAGGTGTATTTATTAAAGGTAACATGATGCATTTTTCTCTCTTGATCATGATCTTGCATCATAAACTGGAGTCAAGCCTCATCCACTTTGCTCAATATGTGGACGTTAATCCAGTTGAACGGTGCAGTGTGTTGTAAGGCATCACTTAAAACTACTCGTACAAAGATAGTTAAACAATATTAAAGTAATTCATGTAACAAAAGTTTCTCCATGCAACATTTATTTGAAACAGTCAGCACACTTTTAAAGCAGTCGGACAATTTGACAGAGACAACATTTAACAAAGTATTATGACAAACACAAGTGAATCGACATGTTAACTGTTATTGTTACAATCACAAAGACAGCTTGTCGTGACAGAGAGTACATAGAGACAGAACAACACAATAGCACAAAATAGCACACTAAAAGTTGAATCTACTATTTCTTACATTCAATGGAGTTATTGATTGAGTTAGACACGTTTCTGGTTATCATTGCTTTTTGGCGCCAGCAGGCCAGACGTTGCAGGAGAACATGTGATTTTGCCACTTTGTCTTGTTGGTGGTGTAAATACTTGTAACAAAGTAGCCTTTGTCAGTATTCTGAGGGGGGAAGTCGATGCCATCTTGGTAGATTGGGGTGTTTTGTCCAATATGTTCAGCCCATGCAATGTAGTAATCTGCTTCACACTACTGACGACCAGACACACCAAAGTGACCTCGGATGGGTCTGCATCAATGTGCTCCTCTGGGACGATGTGGACTGTTACTTTTGGCTCCTTTCCATCTAAAAGAGACTAGGTTTACCATTGAGGTTCAGATTTAAGATATTACATACAATATGACATGTCAGTGAGTTAGCTGCTGTTATACCAATCAGTCTGTGTAACAAACCTATTTTGGGGGGAGGCAGATCTTGAAAAACTGTCACATTATCTTAGAGGCAGAACAGCGCACATTACTGAGGCTCTCATGGAGACTGAGCCTCATTGTGCTGGTTTTTATTCCTCCCGATCTTCCTTGCTCGCTGGTGGTCCGAATTGCTCCATTGACTTGCCAAGTGATTTGAAATTGATCGACAGTGGTCTCCTCTCCACTAATGACACAATCGAACCTTGCCTGGTTGTTGTTGAACATTTCTTTGGGACTTGATTTGTTCAGTTTCATCGTGATGTTAGCTACAGAAACAAGATCAACAGAAATAAATCAATAAATACAAACAGTAGATCTCTTATATTTGAGTATAATGTATACTATTAGTTACAGTAAAACAGTATTATGTAATGACAGTAGTAGCTCTTTACCTTTAGTCTCTGGACATGAAGGATCTTGTTGAATTATGTCCAAGCATGGGGAAGAAAGAGTACAAATAGATATTTTTTATGATATCAGTCTGAAATTCATCATTTTAGATTTGTTTAAGTAAGACACATGATGGATGAAGATAAACATGAGGAAGTGAGAGTGTAATGAACATTTTCAGGATAAAACTGAGAATGTGCTTCATTTGGACTCAAAGAGTAAAGAAGATCATGATAGCAAGTAAATAAAATCACGTACTTGTAATGCTCAAACTTGTGGATCCTCCAGGGTGAGTCACAGCACACTTGAAAGACTTTCTTAAATCCCAGTCAGATTTTGGTACGTTGACAACACTGACTCCTGTATACTTGTTGTTTTTCACTGTTGGAGGATACTGTACAGCGGGCAGGTTTGTCCCACTGGCGTCAGTCCACTGAAAAGTCACACTATTTGGGGAGAAGTCGTTTGCAAGACAACCAACCGTGATTGTGTCTGCTGAGCCAGGGTTGCACTGAACCAGAGGGAACAGAGTCGGAGATGCAACGATTTCTGTCAAAGAGTTTTAGAAACCAAAACGGTCGATTAAAGAATGATCAGTAGCTTATCTTAAAAGTAATTATAAATATAACAAACATTCTGAAATTGAAGAAAGAATCCCAAAAGATAATTTAAATGAAATTAAATATTTTAATTAATAATGTTCTACTGTATATTTTTGCGTATCCGTTCAGCACCTCTATAAACACATCACAATGGCACCAATATTTAATACAGCTGTGTTTTGTGATAAACAATTCATTTATACAAAATGTGTTTCAATCTTGAGAACAGCCAGTGGTTTTATCTTTAGTCCTTGCGTTGCACTGAACAATAAATAACTGATTAAACTTATAAATACAAACTCAAATAAATTATCGAAGCTGTTCATTTGCTCATCGTAAAGCTAATAGTTGTTTGAATCTTTCAACTCCAACATTTAAAAAAAACTAAGAATACAAGTTTTTAAAGTTAAATAATCATAACTACAAAATATGATATAAACTTATAATCGATTCAATAAAGGTTTAAAAATTAGCTCATTTTTATAAAATGTTATTTCATTCAATAGTTTAATGAGTGTTACTTATTTTCAAATTAATTTAATATTAATTTAATATTAACCCTTGTGTTTTTTGATTTAAAAAAATCAGTATCGTTGTAAATATCAAACCGCAGCCGGTTTATCCTAAGAAACTTTTTTTAAATATGTATTTGTATAATACAAAAAGGAATAAATAATGATTATATGATAATGTTAAAATAAAGGATATAATCACCAAGTAGTCAAACTAGCAACTAGGACTGTCGGCAGTTGCACAATAAAAATGAAGGCTATTTATTTGATGAAGCAAAACATAAAGCTACGCATTTTGATACATTGGCTTTTACCAACCGTGTTGCCGGATTATTTGCTTCTTTGTATTTAACGTTAAATCTAAAAAACGGAAAAAACGGTTTGGGAGGAAATACATGAAATTAAATGATTTCTCTAAAACTAAGATAGATTATCAACATTTAAATCTTCAGGACACGTCTCTTCAAAGAGTCCACATTCCTGTTTGTTTTAAATAAACATGTTATCTCATCTACTTCATATTTATTTAAAAGTATTATGACTCTATCAGTGTTCAGCTATTTAATTAAAACATACTGACAAAACAAAATATTCAATATATTTTCTACGTTCAGATTGACAGTACCGTTCTATTAAAAACGAATTCAGGTACAGTAGGTTTATAATTAATATCCACGGTAATACACATTTCATTAAATTATGTTAATAAAACATGAATCAGCCGCAACTTTTTTGCTATTCCAGCTGATTTAATTCTAAGTTAAGCTAAAACTGCCGCCTACATTAGGACAAATGACAAAGAAAAAAGGACCAGACTTGCATACATACACCTCTATTGCACAGCATCAATGTCAATGAGATCAAAAATACAACCAATAATTACAGTAATAAAATAATGAACCTCTTACTAAAAATATCATTTAAATGTGACTTACCATTAGAAACTGTGACTGTAGTTCCTTGTCCCCAGTAGTCAAAATAAGCACAGTGATGCATCTGCACTCACTGCCTGTACAAAAACCTGAGGTACCCGAAAAGTGTGATAAAACGTCATACATTTAATTAAATACGAGGAAATCCTTGACGGTGTTAAACCCTGATGTCATATTCTGAGCATGTGTATTGTGGTTTTTCTAATCAGTTTTTTAAAGTTATGATTTACTGCAGATAGCATTTACCTCCAGTCACTAACACAACTTTAAACTCCTAATTAAAACATGTTTTAACTACTTATCTTTCTAGTAAATATGATATGAAGTAGTTACAGCATATTCCAACAAGAAGTATTCTGTCCTGTCCTTTTTTGTCAATGTAAGAATGAGAGAGTGTTGGTTTACTGCTCTTAGGTTTTTGTATGGATCTGTATCTCTGTGCCCCCCACCCGTCCATCCGACAATGTGAGCTGTTATTGTGCAGCCTTAGTTTGCATGTTTTACCAATATGTATGTTGAGAAATGGCAGATGTTTTTGATCACTGCTATTATATATATATATATATATATTAGGGCTGTCAAGTTAACGCGTTAATAACGCGTTAACGCAAAAAAATAATTAACGCCACTAATTATTTTAACGCGATTAACGCATGTGTATTTTTTGTCCTCGGCCGCCCCGTAGTTTCAGAGCGCATCGAGTTTAAAATACCATCTACGTGCTGATGCTGACAGCCCCGCTCCTGCCGCCCGCTTGTGGCAGACCACACTTCCACGCTCACTGGCAGGCCCGGACTGGCCATCGGGAGGACCGGGAGGGAGTGTGTATGTGTGGCGCGACTCGCGCGAGCGAGGCACACCTTACGTGTTGTTGTTGTTAGCATCTGGTGCTAGCTAGCTGCGCTAACGAATATAAGGAGCTGTTTCAATGACATTTCGCCGACAACTGCGCCGAGCACTTGACTTTATGCAGGTAGCCAGACAGTGGGACATTGTACGAAAAGTCAGCGCACTCAGCACGGATAGTACGCGCTACATGATTGCAGCGTCCAGGCAGCACACGTTCGAGCATATATGCCTTGAGCGGCACATAGCTCCAATGTATGAGGTGTGAACACACACACACACACACACACACACACACACCACACACACACACACACACACACACACACACACACACAACCAGTATTATTGTATGAGAGAGGTTCCAGGTTGAATTGAGGCGAATATTTGTAATGTTCAGAGGTTGTTGTGTTTAATATTCATGAGAATATTTGTCATTGTTCAAATGATAATAAACAAACATATAAAGCATATTTGTCCTCTCATATGTTGATAAGAGTATTAAAAACTTGAAAAATATCCCTCTAAGGTACATTTAGAACAGATAAAAAATGTGCGATTAATTTGCGATTAATCGCGATTAACTATGGACAATCATGCGATTAATCGCGATTAAATATTTTAATCGACTGACAGCCCTAATATTTTTTGTATTACATTTTTGCTTTTTTTATGGAATTGTCATTAATACCATGACATGGCTTAGGTACCATAACCACTTTAATCTAATTCAAACATACATTTTAAAATGACTCTAGATCATTCTTTTAAAAGTATTTTTTAACTATATTGATGCAACACAAACCCACTAAATGGTGGTCAACATCCTCTATTCAGACTATACATTTGGAAACTTTAGCACAGTATTAATCTGCTGTAAATATTTAAAATAGCAGCTGTTTTCTATGTTTCGTGACATATTTAGGAACAATTTTCCTTTTAGGCTTTTAAACTCTGGTTTGGACATGAAGAGAACACTATATATTATAAATATAGACTACAGTATATCATTTTGTTAATGTTGCTGCAAAATTGTTGAATAAAAATGTGACGTCAAAGCAATGGTGTATGTTTAAAATCAATTTGAGTTTTGTTGGATTCAATTCGTTTGTCACCGGTAGTTATGAGGGGTCAAGAAATATTTTTGTATTGTTCTTAAAGACAGAGTTTAGCTTAAGCTGATACAAAATAAAATGGCCTAGCCTAAGTAAGGTTCCCTTTTTGGATCTCTAAATGCATCTTGGAACAGAAAGCGAAGTGTGGGGAAATGCACAAGATATTCTGGATAAGAGTTCAAAGATAACTTGTACTCTCTATTGGTTATTCGCCATTGTCGATATCAGCGATCCACTCCAGTCCTTTCCCAGGAGCCTGTCTGACCCAGTGCATCCAGTAGCTACTGAATGTGAATCCAGAGGCTGTTCAGGTCAATCTGTGAGATTCTCCAGGCCTTTTAGTCACTGGTTCAGATTCTGTCAGAGTCTGACCATCAACACCTGTAAAGAGGATAAAAACACATCTGGTGAAATAAGCTGGTGACACAATTAAAATCTGTGTTAGATACAGATCAGTAAAGATGTTGACCTGCGCAGCAGACAGTGAGCAGCAGCAGTCCTGTCCTATAGTCCATCATGTTAAACTGTGTGTCCTCTGTCCTCTGTCCTCCTCTCTGCAGTCACATAAGTAGAGGGGGAGATATCTGAGTTTTGCATTGACTCCTCCTTTCTGATTGAACATTGTCCTCTGTTACAGTATTTTATGTTAATAACATTATCTCTTACATTTTAATTTGGTAAACATTTCTTATTGGGCTGTAAGTCACTTTGTAACATTTTAATATCGTTATGTAATTCAGATTTGACAGATGAAACAAACAAATAATGGATTTTATTTACTGTTGATTAAAATAAAGGTATTAACATTATTGTCAAAAAATGCTTTAAGTTAATTTAGTAAATATTGATGATGTAACAGTGAGCTGGTGTTGAGATCATTTCTGGTCTGAGGGCTCCTCCTCTGGTGGCTTCATGTTACAAGTGTTCAGGCTCTGAGGCAGGGGTGGGCAAACTTTTTGGCTCAGGGGCCACAATAGGTGCGTTCACACCGGAGTACTTTGGTGTACTTTTCCCACAATAGTTATCAGAACTACGATATATTTGCGTTCACACCAAAAAGCCCCAGGAACTAAAGTAGCTCAACTTAGTTCGCGAGACTCGCTTTTCAGTCCCTGCCACAGAGCAGGGTCTTCGTGGGAGAAAGTAGTTCGTACGTCTGATTGGCTGTGCGGAATGCAAACCACGCCCGTTTGACTCAGAATTTTTTGTTGTAAGCGGCCATTGTATTTCCTCGCTTCGCAGCACACACGAAGAGATTCCTTTTGTGAAAGCAGTTATTATAGCAACACTAAATAAATCAATTGGAGCGGTGGAGTGATGAGGATGAGGATGTGTCTGCGCTTCTGGCGATTGACTCGGAGGACGCGAAGCGCCACATTCAGAAGCTTCTACTGAATGCAGTTTCTGTGGCTCAGCAAAGTTAGCAGACCTGGCAAAGTCATGTCGGGACGACTACCAAGGTAAAATAAAATACATGCACTGCACTGTTTTAATCTGCACAATACTGGTCTTAGATGTACTTTTATTTGCTCAGTAGATCGAGCTAGCCATGGTAGAACTTGCTAACGTTAGGTCCAAGCTGGCTAATAACATCTAGCTAGCTAGCTATTCTCATCCATGCCCGCTATGAACACGTTTTGACTTGTGAATAAGTGTGCAATGTTCTGTAATTTGCTTCACTAACTCATGGCACTAATCGTGTGTTTCAGGCGAGGTGTTTCTCTCAGGATTAGAAACTAGTTTTCCCCTCCGGGATAACTCGATAATATAACGTTAGCAATTAGCATGCTAGCTGGACCTGTGTGGCTACACTGAGGTAAACAATAGATTGTAGTTCTCTAATTTCAAGTAATTTGCAACATTCATTCTACATGTTAATGGTAAAAGCTTAAACAGTTGATTACCTGCATGCCACAAAGACTGATGTTCTAATATTTTTGCACATTTAAGTAGAAATGTAATTGAAATTCTATTTACTGCCTAAACATTGTTCCTTGTATTATCCTAAATAGTTTGACCTTGTTTCCTCAGAAGGCTTCTCAGACTACATGGAGGATCCCTCAGAGAAACACAGTTTCCACGTTCAGTTCCCCCCCGCTGAGAGTAGGCAGCTCCACACCCTGTGCCCGGTCCATCCTGACCGCTGCTGCCATACTGCAGCAAACAGGAGGGAACGGAGGTGAAAACACACTTTATACATTTAGATATGTGGAGCACAAAGAAAAGCATTGCTAAAAAACATTTAGCAGCTAAACTGTGGATAACAAGTAAACCACATTGGTTTGTTATTCAATATTCAAAAGCTTTTTGAATCATTACATGTCACTTGTTAGACGCTTTTATCCAAAGCTTACATACTCAATACTGTGGGCAATCCCCACAGGAGCACTTTGGGGTGAAGTGTCTCAGGGACACAACGACATGCTGACTGCAGTGGGGTTTGAACCTGTGCTCCCCTGATCCGAACACCAATGCACTTATCCACTGCGCCACACACCTCCATCCTTTACTCAAGTAGAAGTACAGATACTCGTGTTTGAAATACTCTGGTAAAACTTCTTAAGTAAAAGTAAAGAGGGCTTTGAAATGTACTTAAGTAAAAAGTACCCATAACTACCAGCTGTTTTAAAGAGTACCTGACCTCCCTTTATATTAATAGAACAATAATGTCATTGTTAGCTAATGAATGTTTCCATGCTGAACAACGGCAACATGACAACGTTTTCATTGGTCCCTCTTCTTTAGAGAAGACCAGGAAATGATGGATACACGGATCGTGTTCAAATCAATAGGCACGCAATGACTCTAAATAATAATGATCACGCCACCAAACACACATTCAAACTAAAGTAACCAGCCTGTTTGGAAAATGTAAGAAGTAGAAAGTACAGGTATTTGTGTTCAAAATGTAAGAAGTAGAAAGTACAGGTATTTGTGTTCAAAATGTAAGAAGTAGAAGTAAAAAGTGATCAGAAAAATAAGTAGTGGAATGTACTTAAGTACAGTAACGAGGTATTTGTACTCCGCTACTTCCTACCTCTGACCAACGTGTATCTCTATATTCAGAGCACCCAGTATAAGACGGTGGAGCGGGTGGTGCAGACTCTGAAGAACCTGTGCTGTGCTCTGGACGAGACGGAGACCCAGGCCATCACTGAGGCCGTCAAAAGGCTGAAACACTCCGTCAACTTACCCCAGACACGCTCCCCCAAGGTGGGCTAACACTCTGCTTCACACGTTCATACAGAGCGTTGTTTACATGTTAGGAAGTGTTTGTAAGATCAACTTGTTTTGCTTTGCAGATGGGGTCCACATCGTCTGGTCAATCGTCAAATGGTACGTACACACAGTCACACTCCACCTCCACTTATTTAATTTAAATGTGATTGTTGCAGCTTATCATGTCAATGTGGTGCAAAGATGCATTACAGACAGAAATAACTTTTAAATAAAGTCACTGTCAAGTGTCTAAGGCTATTTAAAGACTATGTGGCTTATTCTATTACGGTATGAATCATTCAAAGCTTCATAGCATCATTAATGCTTGCATTAAAATTGTAAAACGTTTAATTTGTATCTATTTGTCCCTATCATGTCCTGAGAGCCCTCCATCCCCCAATTGCTAGTGCCTTCACCATTTAAAATGTTAATAGTCAAATCAAAGGTGTTCCCTGTGTTCCTCCTGTTGTGTGCCTGCAGAGACAGATTTGGACAATGTTGTGTCGTTGTTGCGATTAAACTGATCTTGTATCTTGCATATTTCACCTTAGGAAAGTGGGCACGCGATGACAGCTTCCTTGACACCATCATGGCGATGGCCCGCCGTGCCATGGTCAGCAAGGAGAATGAGGACCTGCGTGCCAAGGAGATGCACGACGAACGGCTGCTGCATTCACACAAGGCCCAGGAATCGAGGTGGAACAAAATACCTTTCAGGCTGGGCTTCTGGCAGTGCTAAGCGAGCTGATTAAATCCAACAGGCCTTCAATACAAAAATTAAGAAAAACTTGTCGTTGATAAACTGTACAATGACTTGTTGGGAGGCGTGTGATGCAGTGGTCTGGTGCGTTGGTGTTCGGATCAGGGGAGCACAGGTTCAAACCCCACTGCAGTCAGGATGTCGTTGTGTCCCTGGGCAAGACACTTCACCCCAAATTGCCTACACCTGGGACAGTTAATTTTGTATTATTGTGATTATATATATATTGCCACTGTTATTATATTGTTTTGATACTACTGACACTTATTGATCTGCTTCTGATAAATAAAAGAGAACCTACATGCACGGCACTAGCATCATGACTGTCTTTGTTTAAACCAGCAGCAGTGCAGCGGTACACAACTAACCTGTGTGTGTGTGTGTGTGTAACGTAGTTCTTCAGATGTGTATGCTTAACATGTATGTATTTATCACAGTAAAGATGGTATACAAAAGCTTTTTAAAGAGCTTTCAACCTCATCCCATTGTCTTTAACACACATTTAACATAATATATACTCATATTAATATACAAATATACAGTATGAGTACTGTTTTGATACTGACATTTAATCTTTGCACAAAGGTGTGTCTGCACTATTGTAATTGTGTCTGTTGACTGTGGTAAATAAAAGAGAGAACCAAATGCACAGTACAAAAGATCAGCTTTATTGTCAATTTACAATTTCCATGCTGTTCAGATGCCTCAAGGGCTGTGCGCGTGTCTTGCCCCGTGGCGATTTGTTTAGGTTGCGTCTCCCCAATGGTTGCTTCCAGGCGAATACAGAGGAGTTGAAAAGATCCACTTTGATCCACTGCACATTGGTGTGCACCAGGCCGAGGTTCACCCAGAGAGAGCGCGGGACACGACGCGTTCCGTAGTATTCGCATATCTGGAATACATACAAAGACACAAATTAGCCCTACATAACTCCATAAATCCTACATTAGATAGTATTAATGTGATTTAATGAACGTACCATTGCTGTTCTTTGGGCGTGATAACGGTCATCATCCTCAGCTATCGAAACATGTCCATAGCGTGTGCTTTTCGTGGTCCAATCCTTTTGTTAAGGCTTCTTAACCGCCTTCGCCTCCGACTCAGCATTTCTATTGCATTTGAATGGTCGATCTGTATTTTTATTTGTGGCTGAGTTATTGGCTTAAATAACTCCGTTACGAAGCTGTATACACGAGCACCAAAACGTCAACTCCAGAAGCATACAGCGGAAGCGGAAGCTTTTCTTCTTCTTCTCTCGGTTTTTTGGCGGATTGCAACTTTAAGGTGCATACCGCCACCTACTGTACTCGCCGTGAAGTTGTTTGCAGCCTGCCAGGAAAATCTAAGCAGAAGAAGAAGTGACGTCAGCGGCTCATTTGCCTAATCCACCCCCAGGAACTCATTTTGGTGTGAACGCGATCTGCTTTAGTTCGTCAGAACTAAAAGAACTCTCATGAACTAAAGTTCTCAGGAACTACTGTGGGAAAAGTACTTGGTGTGAACGCGCATTATGAGTTTTAAAGTTTTGAAAAGTCTTCGCTGTCCGACTGTCACACAAGCAGCTGATAAATATCCCCCATCCCCATCAGTGAATGTGTTTCAGTCAGAATTGACGCTGTTTGGCATCACAACGCTGTTAAGTAAGTTTCTCTGGTATTCTACAGGTGATGTTAGCATAGCAACCGAAGCTAATCAGACTTTCTTGACTACTTGTTGCTATCATATTGTTGGATAAGCCGTTTTCTACACGCATATTTTACCGGCGTAGTTTTCGTCATGATTTTACTTGTGATGGCCACATGTAGCCCATGTATTTATTCCATCCGATAGCTGCAATAATACAAAACAACAGGAAAACGTCTGCCTCTTCACAATGGTCAATAACAGTGAACGGATGGTCATTAAAGTAAGGTCAAATAAACAGAATCACACTAAGCCTGGTTAGTGTTGCCTGACTTTATATAAGTTGTGGTCGCGTTCTAGTCACTTTGCTCAGCACTACTGCTTGTTACAACTTGTATTCGCTGTACTCGCCATGAACTGTTATTGCTCAGGTTAATCTCGAACCCCTCCAATGTAAGCGTGACGTATAGAGAGGCGAAGTCCCGCCCATCAACTTCCGACCCATGGGACCTTATTTCGGAAAAATTATGCATTGAAGTCAATGGGAGAGAAAGATTATCTTTCGATCCCGTTTGAATTGTGCCACGAATTACACATATGATGTTTGTCAATCTTAAATAATCATTTCCATGTAAAAAAAGTCACAGTTTGTCGTAAAACTGTTGAAATATAAGACTATGAAAAATACGCAACTAGAAAGACTACAAATGGTTCTTAGATCTTGCCGGGTTGCCGAGTGGGGCCAGACTCCAGCAAAGGTCAATTGTGTCTAGAGTGCGCCTAGTGGGATCAACTGAAATGCCGGGTATTGCAGGAAAAAGGCAAAATTAATGCGGTCTTTACTATAATTTGGACAATCTTGTACCAATATTCGGCGGGCCGTATATGGCCCGCGGGCCTTATTTGGCCATGCCTGCTCTGAGGGGTTTTTGTTCAGCTCTACTGATGGTGTGTGTCACAGTGTGTATCTGGCACAGTAATACACAGCAGAGTTCCAGGCTGCACGCTCTGTCCGTTCAGAGTCACTGTGTTGCTGGAAGAGTCTAAGTTGATACTGAACTTGCTCTTCAGTGAATCTTTAAAGTGTGTGGTGGATCCAGCAGCTGCCATTCCTATCCACTCCAGTCCTTTCCCTGCAGGCTGTCTGATCCAGGCTGTGTAGTAGCCGCTAACAGAATAAGAGACCTGACAGGTGATGGTCAGACGTTGACCTGGCTGCACAGTCACAGAGGCTGGCTGTGTCAACTGTTCACACTTCACACCTGTGGAGGGAAACATGTTGAATAGTGAGCGAGGTTAATAACAGTGAGCAGTCAGTGTGAGCGTTCTGTCAGTGTCTCTGCCTCAGTGAGACTCACAGGATTCAGCAGCCAGCAGCAGCAGCAGAGCTACAGAGAACATGGTTGGTGTTGAAGGTGACCTGATGGAGCTTCTCTTCTTCTGCTGCAGCTGACAGCATGATATCAAGTCTTTATAGCAGACTGTGAGGAAGTTCACTTTGCATAGAGAGGGACACTGACAGGCTATAAAAGAGGGACGGACTGTCCTGTCAAGAGTTGTCTTTTGGATTTGTGGTTGGACAATTATAAGGATACATTTTAAGTTACTAATCACTAACTTTTATTTAAACTTAAATAAGATGTAATCATTTATTCTGCTCATCAAAACCATAACCCACATACTGGATCATCATGCATAAATATATTATCGATACTTGCTGTTCAAAATTAAATAATGGGACAATATTGTTGCAAGAATACCTGAAGTAAAATGTATATCTAAAAAAGGGGAAGTGAAATTCCACATCGGCGTTCTTTCATAGTGTGTTTAGAAAATCTGTCTTTTTCTCCTTATTGTCATCTGACTTTTTATCATTTACTGCCACCTGTTGGTACTAGTGATAATAAATAGTTAGAGGTTTTTGTAAAGCCTCTGGGCTTCCTTTAACCAGTGTGTGTGTGTTTGGCGCAGTAATACACAGCAGAGTCCTCTGGCTTCAAGTTGGACAGCCTCAGATGCACCATGCTGTTGCTATATCTCTGGTGACTTCTATCCGTTCTGTAATCTACTGGCATAATCTGTTCTACTTGCATCGCTGTAAACACGACCCATCCATTCCAGTGATTTTCCAGCAGGTTGTCTGACCCAGTGCATGCTGCAACAGCTAAATGTGAAGCCAGATCCCCTGCAGGAGAGACTGATAGTCTCCCCAGGCCTCTTCACTACTGAAGAGGAAGGAATAGACTCCATACGCTGACCTGTACAACCTGATGAGATACAAAAAAGAGAAAGACAACCAAAGAAGATAGTGAGATATTTTGAAAATGTTCTGGTATCACTGACTGACCATCAGTGGATGTTGTCTGATAAAAGATAAAACATCAAGAAGCAGGAGAGCTCACAGGGCAGAGAGAGAGCAACCAGCAGAAGAGAGAGAGAGTTGATCATCCTGAGACTGGAGATGTGACCTCTGATGCTCCACACAAAGTACAGAGCAGTCAGACAGAAGTACTCTGCACACACTGGAGATTTGCATCAGGATAGCATGGGGAGGGAGGGGCTTTTGCAGGGACTGTTATAATTAATTCAAACCATTGAGTCCGACTGCATCAGATCAATAATGTTCACACCTGCGGAAACGCAAATCAACATAATCTCAATCATTAATCGGCCCACTTAGTGTTCTTGATGTGTTTATTAGTGAGATCTTCAGCAGGCTGGTGGCACCCATCTTAGATTCTTCAAAGACTGAACCTACAGGGTAACTTTGAGAGGATGTGTGTCTGACCCTCCTCAATGAGGTCCCTCAGGGGTGCGTCCTGGGTCCCCTCGTCTTCTCTCTGTTCACCAATGGCTCTGTCATTCTATAAATATCTCAATATCTTGTTTTCAATATAATACATGCAGAGGCCTGAGAAAACACATTTGGGGATCTCTACGTTATAATCATCACTCAAATGTTTAATAAGCGTAAGGAATTATACAAAATACCCCCTAGCTTAACAGTCTCCAAAAGAATATGATTTTGATTAATATTTCAAACAAAGTCCTCATATTTATGTTTTATTCTTTAAAAGCCATATAACACAGAGAAGACAAACACATTTGGACATTAACAGTCTGCAAGGTTTTGCATAGCTTCACTGGGGACTTCCACCAGTGTCGCCCTCTTGTGGTAACCTTTGACACTGACTTTATTTTAAAAACACTAAAGACGTCTTGTGACTGAAGCATTGCGTGGGGAAGTATTCACATCTTGTGTATATAAGATATCCTGATTTAAGGTGGAAAATGACTTTCACTCTCTATTGGTTAATGCCGCTGACAACTGCAGTGGTTTTTGTACAGCTCTGTGGCTTCCTGTATCACTGTGGCCTTCGAGCACAATAATAAACAGCAGAGTCTTCAGACGTCAGGCTGTTCATCTGCAGATACACCTGGTCCACGTTGTTGTCTCTGGAGATGGTGAAGCGATTCTGGACTGACGTGGAATAATATTTATTACTTCCACTTGGAGCAGAAATGTCGGCAACCCACTCCAGTCCTTTTCCTTCAGCTTGTCTGATCCAGCTGATATCAGCATCACTATCTGATATTCCTGCATATGTACAGGTCAGTTTGTGGGACTGTCCAGGGAGCTTTACCACCGCTTCAGACTCAGTCAGAGTCTGACTGCAAACACTGGAGAGAAAAGCAGCTTGATCACAACAGACCCAAACATAAACCTAAGAAAAAGAAGAGTGCAGGAGTATGTGCTCACCAGAAATCCATGAAAGATTAAACATGTAGCTAAAGTCATAGTGGAACTGTGTTGTGTGTGCTGCAGTGGTTTGAGCTCTCCTCTTCAGTTTGCTGTGAGATAAATAAAGATGGAAGAGATGAATATTTGCATTGGCTCCTCCTCTTAGTGCTGAACATGAAGAATATTTAAATTAATATTTAAATTCTGATCAAATGAACAATCTGCCTAAATTGTTTAGTTGTTTTATATAGAAACCATTCGTTATCAAACAAGACACACAGGAAGAAATGCCTGAGATACTGAAATCTGTTTGAGGGAGAACTAAATGAACTAATGAATCTGCAGTGACTGCTGATCCAGCTCCTTTTTGTGTTATAATGAAGCAACCTCTCAAAGGGTGAGAGTATAAACCTGTAGTTCAGTCCAGGGTCTGAGTGTGAGTTAAGATCAGTGAGAGCAGCAGATCTGAGTGTTTCCTTTTACTGACAGAGGAGAGGGCAACTCAACACTGACTGCCATCTAGTGTCTTTATGAGAGCAGCTGCTCCATGATATGCATTATTAGTGCTGAAACGTGTTCATGTGTTGTTGATTTTATTCCTATTTGGACATTGATTTGTTTGTCATTGTCTATTTTGTTTGGCAGTGATCAATTCATCTAGATCTTTTTTTAATTGATTACGTTGCTGGTAATTTATGAACTCTCTCAAGGCTGAATTTCATAATTGTATTATTACAACCAAAGCAAAGATAACTGAATAATATAATTCATTTTAACCCTTAGATGCATAAGTGGGTCTTTTTTGACCCGGTGAGGTGGGCTTGAAATATCTTTGTAATTACATTTTTGTATCATTTCATATTCCAACTATTCCTCAAAAAACATCTTTTGGATATCATGCCATTCACATTTTTTATGTTATACATTTTAAGAAAATTTTAGTTTTCGTATTACTACCCCAAGCTTCCATAAGTGGGTAAAAAATGACCGCATGCATTTTCTATGGAATTTTTTTTCCTAAAATTATAAATAGTGAAAAATTAATAAAATAAAAATAAAAATAAATAAAATATATTTCTAGTGTGAACCAAAATATAATACTAAATATTATACAAGGGATTTTTCTTAACCAAAATGACAAAAATGGCATAAAAACACATATTATTCTAATACGGGTCCTTTTTGACCCACTTATGGAAGAGTGTAGGGTCCAGTCATTCGTACATCTAAGGGTTAAGGGTCTATTTAAGATAAGGATGAGGCCTGTAGGTTTTTGTACAGCTGCTCAACCAGCTTCAGTCACTGTGTCTCTCGAGCACAGTAATAAACAGCAGAGTCTACAGCCGTCAGACTGTTCATCTGCAGAGACACCTGCTGTATGTTGTTGTCTCTGGAGATGGTGAACCGGCCTTTAACTGACTCAGAGTAGTAGATGCTGCCACTGCTGCTAGTAGGGTGGATCAAAGCTACCCACTCCAGTCCTTTTTCCAGGAGCCTGTCTGACCCAGTGCATCCAGTAGCTACTGAATGTGAATCCAGAGGCTGTACAGGTCAATCTGTGAGATTCTCCAGGCCTTTTAGTCACTGAATCAGATTCTGTCAGAGTCTGACCATCAACACCTGTAAAGAGGATAAAAACACATCTGGTGAAATAAACTGGTGACACAATTAAAAGCTGTGTTAGATACAGATCAGTAAAGATGTTGACCTGCCCAGCAGACAGTGAGCAGCAGCAGTCCTGTCCTATAGTCCATCATGTTAAACTGTGTGTCCTCTGTCCTCTGTCCTCCTCTCTGCAGTCACATAAGTAGAGGGGGAGACATCTGAGTTTTGCATTGACTCCTCCTATAACTAAGTGTGTTTTTTTCAGAATAACTTTGCTAGGCCATTTATAAAGGGACAACAAATAGACTTTGTGTAAAGTATAATGATTTTGATTGCCAGAGGGACTCACCTAGGCCTACATCCAATACGACAATAAACTAAATTAACTAACTAACCATTAATCTCAGGTGTATTTGATTTAATCTGGGTTAGAGATTAGATGATCAGAGCTGCTTCTTTAAGGGAAACATGTTAATATATATTTTGTATTTAATCAGCTTCTCCAATGTGTTTACGGTGGATTAAAGTTAGTCAGTTAGCTGACTGGAATCAGTTGTTTATCTCCAGTGTTAAATATAGAATTTGCTTCATTTGTTTGTGGTTATGTGACAGTAATGTTTCAAATTCAAACAGATAAAACTTCCCTGATGATAATGTTTATGATCTAATGATGATTTGTGTTCAATCGGCAAATCTAATAGATTTGTTTAATGTTAATGTTATCAAAGTGTGCTTTCATTAATGTACTTCTAGAGATACATGGGCACAGTTTAAGCATACTGAATCAGATAAACAGCTGCGTTGTTTGAAATGGGACATTTTATATTATCTGTGATACATTTTGTTGGAGGCACAAAGAAACAGAAATACATATTTCCTGTTTGAATTTCATTTCAATCTTTATTTCGAACAGATTAAAAAAAAATAACAAATAAAAAATAACAAATGTGTAAAACAGAATACCGTATTGTTAAAATACAGTATTTATCCACATTCACGATAATATTTATATATTCACAAAAAAAGTCTTCATATTAAAATAATAATAATAATTAAAAAAAATCATATGTGTCCGAAAGGGAGTAGGAGGAAGCACATGCTTACTAATTCCCACCCCTTACTTGATCAATGATTGTCCTTTAAGTCATTATGCAAGTTATTCTACTACATTTACATTTATACATACATATACAATCATTTCTCATCTTCAGTCACCTCTCTTGATTCTCATAGTTTTCCAAAAAAGTGTTTCTGTACATCCTTTTAAACTGAATTATGCTTGTGCTTTGTTTTAACTCCTGCTCCAAACCATTCCATAAAATCACCCACAGATTGTTACACTCATACTTCTCAGAGTTGTTCTGACCTTGAGTTGTTTAAAATGTAGATTTCCTCTCAAATGATACCCACCCTCTCGGTCTATGAACAATGTTTTTAATTTCCTAGGAAGTAGATGATGTCTTGCTCTGTACATGATTTGTGCCGTTTTAAATTTAACCAGATCAGTGAACTTCAATATGTGTGACTTCAAAAATAATACATTAGTGTGTTCAAGATATCCAACATTATTGATAACTCTTATAGCCCTTTTTGTAATGTGCATAACGGCTGTAGGTTGGTTTTGTACGTGTTTCCCCAAATCTCCACACAGTAAATCAGATATGGCAATATTAGTGTGTTATATAGAGTATACAATGAGCTGTAGTCCAGAATGTGTCTGGCTTTTCCCAATATTGCGATAGTCTTAGCCAGTTTTGCTTTTACATGAGTGATATGAGGTTTCCAGCTGATTTTGTGGTCTAAAACCACACCAAGGAACTTCATTTCAATATACTTTTCTATGTTTATGTTATCTAGTATTAATTGCACCTGTGATTTGTTTTATGTTTTCCAAATAACATAATCTTTGTTTTGCTTATATTTAATGATAATTTGTTTGTGTCAAACCAATGTTTTACTTTAATCATTTCTGCTGTTATCACTTCCATTAGCTCACTCAATTCACTATATTTCTTTAGGTTGCAAACTGAATTAAACATTGCGTCAAATGAGATGAAATAGGATGTCAATATTCAGTTACTCAGTATTTCAATATAAAGTGAATGCTCTCATGGGTGGTGGAAATAGAGGAAGTAGTTTGTGTACGACTCTCCTGTTAACTGTCTCTCACTGCGTGTCTTCTGGCACAGTAATACACTGCTGTGTCCTCGGCCTTCAGACTGTTCATCTGCAGATACACTTTACTGCTGGAGTCATCTCTGGAGATAGTGAATCTACCTGAACCGACTGGGAGTAATAGATATGAGAACTCTGAGTGTGTATAAAAGCGACCACTCCAGTCCTTTCCCAGGAGCCTGTCTGATCCAGTTCATAGCGTAGCTCCTGAATGTGAATCCAGAGGCTGTACAGGTCAAATATAGAATTGCTTCATTTGGTTGTGGTTATGTTACAGTAATGCTTCAAAATCAAACAGATAAAACTTTCCTGATAATGTTCATGATATAATGATGATTTGTGTTCAATCGGCAAATCAAATATTTGTTTAATGTTTAATGTAATCAAAGTCTGCATTCATTAATGTACTTCTAGAGATATGTGGGCAGACTTTAACCATACTGAATAGGGCTGTGCAATTAATCGTATTTAATCGCAATTACATTTTGGCCTGCCACAATTACAAAAACAACATATCGAAAAAAAACTATTATTTTGCTTTGCTAGGTTGTGACAGTGCACTGCAACATATTGATCTAATTTATTTGGTCTAATTTATTTGTATTTATCATATTTATATGTTTAGTAGCTTGTGGAAGTACGCTCCAAAATATTTGTTGATCTTGTTTATTATTTAGTATTTCAATATAAGTGAATGCTCTCATGGGTGGTGGTAAATAGAGGAAGTAGTTTTTGTACGACTCTCCTGTTACTGTCTCTCACTGTGTGTCTCTGGCCACAGTAATACACTGCTGTGTCCTCGGCCTTCAGACTGTTCATCTGCAGATAACCTGCTGTCTGTTGTTGTCTCTGGAGATGGTGAAGCGGCCTTTCACTGACTCAGAGTAGTAGATGTAGCTACTGCCATCAACTGTAGATATAAGCGATCCACTCCAGTCCTTTCCCAGGAGCCTGTCTGATCCAGTTCATGCTGTAGCTATGAATGTGAATCCAGAGGCTGTACAGGTCAATCTGTGAGATTCTCCAGGCCTTTTAGTCACTGGATCAGATTCTGTCAGAGTCTGACCATCAACACCTGTAAAGAGATAAAACACATCTGGTGAAATAAACTGTTGACACAATTAAAATCTGTGTTAGATACAGATCAGTAAAGATGTTGACCTGCCCAGCAGACAGTGAGCAGCAGCAGTCCTGTCCTATAGTCCATCATGCTAAACTGTGTGTCCTCTGTCCTCTGTCCTCCTCTCTGCAGTCACATAAGTAGAGGGGGAGATATCTGAGTTTTGCATTGACTCCTCCTCACAGGGTTTGTAAAAAATCAACCCTCCATCTCAGCTGTTTAGACTTTTCTCTAACTAGTTTTAAGTTGTGTAGAATAATTGTATTGCAGTAACTACATAATCATATTTCTTCTAATAATACACAAATGATTATCTTAGCTTCGACATGACACATTTATCTAAACAATTATATTTATATATATATATTACATAATTCATGTTGGTATCAATGCTCTGTTTCTCATATGTCAGTTTGAGCATAATGGAAGCACATTTACTATAATATAAATTATCTACAATTTTGTTCTGATAGTAAATGGTAACTGTACTTATATAGCGATTTATCCAGTCTTTACGACCAGAGACCTCAAAGCGCTTTACATACTACATGTCATTCACCCATTCATACAGAGCAGTGTACCTTACTCTAGGAACTAACATTCATACACACTCACACACCGTTGGCCATGCCATCGGGAGCAACTCAGGGTTAAGTATCTTGCCCAAGGATACATCGGCATGTCGACTGCACGGGCTGGGATCGAACCCACAACCTTCTGATTGAAAGGCGAGAGCCCAATATATAGTAGTGTTTAGGAAATGTGCTTTATTCTCCTCTCAAATTTCACCTTTCTAATAATCTCGTCACCCAGCCAAGCTCTCTGTCTGATCAAATATTGTTTTTCAGCTTGTTTCTCTTTTCATATTCAATGTAATTTGTGGCTTGTATTTATAAATATGACATATGTTATTTAATATCAATAATAAGATATCATGAGGGTCTATCTGGTGATTAATGGGAAACATAGAAATCTGATGGGGATACATCATCCAAGTGTTATTACAATTTGTGAGAAAACCCAGAAGTGTATAGGATCACATTGCTTTGTGGTTAGTGGAGGTTTTTGTGCAGCTGCTCCACTGTCTTTAGTCACTGTGTGTCACGAGCACAGAAGTAAACAGCAGAGTCTCCTGCTGCCAGGCTGCTGACCTCGAGGTACTGAGTGCTGCTGGGAACATCTTCAGTCATGGTGAAGCGGCTTTGAAAGGAGCTGCCATAGATAGGAGAGTTGTTGCCTGTGTTCATCCTCCCAACCCACTCCAGAGCTTGTCCTGGCCTCTGTCTGATCCAGTGAATACTATGGCTTGTCATTGTATAACCAGATATGATACATGACATCTTCACTGTCCCTCCAGGTCTTTGCACCTGAGAGGAGGACTGCTCCAGTTTGATCTCACTCCAGACTCCTGTAAGTAAATCATTTTGCTCATTATCCAACATTTCACCAAAGAAATTTAAAAAAACAAGTAAATCAGAATAGATTTTCTCACCATGAATAGTAACTAAAAATAATAAACTCCAGATAATTGTCCTTTCCATTATTTGAGAACACTGTCAGTGCTTTCTGATCTGAGTGTTTCAGAAACATATAACACTTCTCTGGTGTTCTGCAACAAGTCGCTGATGGTGTGTTTTAAAGAGAGGAAGAGTTTGCATCGACCTCCCTCTACAGATTCAAAAAGGAACATGTGACATAAACATTTCCATAAGCAGAGTATCTCTACGACGGCTGCATTTACATTTCACACTTCACTTACATTTCCTGTCAACTTATTTCTGGATTCATGAAAACAACAAAAAAGAGGAAATTAGTTTGTTTATGTTCTGAAATGACATCCTGTTTCTTCAGTGGTAGAGCTACTGTTATTTTCTATTCAGTAGATCAAAACAGAACAAATATGTTCTGTATTTTCTAAGCAATGCAATAATAATTTAGTAAAAATTCAAACGTATCATATATGTTTTGCATTTGTGCAAAATGAAATGTCTCTCAGTCTCTTCTATACTGATCTTGGCTGCAGTGGAAGTGAAATAATATTTCCCAGACATTTAGAGGAATTATTTAAAGAACTTATCAGAGAGTGAGGTGTATCATTGTTCACATTTATACTCTGTGTGGTTGAGTCATATGGTTGCTGAGTATTGTGCAGGTCTGCTGGTGGTTTGTGTCAGGCTGCATACTCTGTCCTGTTAGAGTCACTGTTCCAGCAGAAGTGTCTCTGCTGTAGCTGAACTTGTTCTTCAGAGCACTGTTTGAGTTAAGCTACCTCCACCCCACATATGTGAAATCCAGTCCATTGGTTTTCCTTCACACTGTCTGATCCAACCTGTTGCATAGCTGCTATCAGTCAGAGAATAACCAGAGACCTGACAGGTGATGGTCAAAGGCTGTCCAGGCGGCACAACCATTGAGTCTGGCTGGATGAGATCAATACTGTTCACACCTGTGGAAACACAAAGCAACATTATCTCCATCATTCATCTGACCACTCAGTGTTTCTGATGTGTTTATTAGTGAGAATCCACTGAAAGCTCCTCACAGGATCCAGCTGCCAGCAGCAGTATCAGAGCTGCAGAGAACATGTTGATGTTGAAGCTGAACTGATGTGAGCTCTTCTGTCCTCTCTCTGACACACACACACTTTGCTGGTTTATGAGGCAACACACACAGATCATTACATACTGATGATTGTTAAACAGCTGACTAAAGTTAATGTAAATTATCCAAAAGATGAGGAAATGTTCCGGTGTGGTTTTTAATCACATGGAAAAGGTCGAGCAACAACATTTAGATTATAAAAACAAACTTTTCGATAGTTTTATGAAAATATGAAGTTGGATCAAAACTATTCATTCTTCTCCTAATCCAGTTATGACACTGATAAAGTTGTCTTTTACATATGTTATTGAATAATTATTTAATAGGAACTGTCTTTTAGAGGATCCCATTCTACTATAGAAAAGAATATACTGTATTATCAGACACTTTTAAAACGAACTTATGGTCTTACTATCCCTTTTAGATGTTATACTACAATGATATACAGTATCAGTGATTGTAATGTCAGATTGTTTAAATTGGTGAAAACCCTTTCTGTTGAATTAAGTTAAGAATATTTCTATGACATCTTAGTACTCTTTCCCTCTTGACTGTAACAGTGAGCTGGTGTTGAGATCATTTCTGGTCTGAGGGCTCCTCCTCTGGTGGCTTCATGTTACAAGTGTTCAGGCTCTGAGGGGTTTTTGTACAGCTCTACTGATGGTGTGTGTCACAGTGTGTATCTGGCACAGTAATACACAGCAAGTCTCCAGGCTGCACGCTCTGTCCGTTCAGAGTCACTGTTTTGCTGGAAGAGTCTAAGTCGATACTGAACTTGCTCTTCAGTGAATCTTTATAGTATGAATCTCCAGTGTATTTCATTCCTATCCACTTCAGTCCTTTCCCTGCAGGCTGTCTGATCCAGGCTGTGAAGTAGCTGCTAAGAGAATAAGAGACCTGACAGGTGATGGTCATACGTTGACCTGGCTGTACAGTCACAGAGGCTGGCTGAGTCAACTGCTCACACTTCACACCTGTGGAGGGAAACATGTTGAATAGTGAGCGAGGTTAATAACAGTGAGCAGTCAGTGTGAGCGTTCTGTCAGTGTCTCTGCCTCAGTGAGACTCACAGGATCCAGCAGCCAGCAGCAGCAGCAGAGCTACAGAGAACATGGTTGGTGTTGAAGGTGACCTGATGGAGCTTCTCTTCTTCTGCTGCAGCTGACAGCATGATATCAAGTCTTTATAGCAGACTGTGAGGAAGTTCACTTTGCATAGAGAGGGACACTGACAGGCTATAAAAGAGGGACGGACTGTCCTGTCAAGAGTTGTCTTTTGGATTTGTGGTTAGACAATTATAAGGATACATTTTAAGTTACTTATCACTAACTTTTATTTAAACTTAAATAAGATGTAATCATTTATTCTGCTCAGCAAAACCCTAACCCACATACTGGATACATCATGCATAAATCCATTCTCGATACTTTCTGTTAAAAATAAAATAATGGGACAATATTGTTGCAAGAATGCCTGAAGTAAAATGTATATCTAAAAAAGGGGAAGTTAAATTCCACATCAACCATTGCTTTCATACAGTAGTGTGTTTAGAAAAGCTGTCTTTTTCTCCTTATTGTCATCTGACTTTTTATCATTTACTGCCACCTGTTGGTACTAGTGATAATAAATAGTTAGAGGTTTTTGTAAAGCCTCTGGGCTTCCTTTAACCACTGTGTCTCTTTGGCGCAGTAATACACAGTAGAGTCCTCTGGCTTCAAGTTGGACAGCCTCAGATGCACCATGCTGTTGCTATCATCTCTACTGATTTCTACAGGTCCCTCCACGCTGCTGGCATATTTGTTGCTACTAGCCGAAGAGTAGCCGCTCCCTATCAATTCCAGAGGTTTTCCAGCAGGTTGTCTGACCCAGATCATAACACAGCAACTAAATGTGAAGCCAGATCCCCTGCAGGAGAGACTGAGAGTCTCCCCAGGCCTCTTCACTACTGAAGAGGGAGGAATAGACTCCATACTCTGACCTGTACAACCTGATAAGATTTTTTTTTAAAAGAGAAAGAGAACCAAAGAAGATAGTGAGATATTTTGAAAATGTTCTGGTATCACTGACTGACCATCAGTGGATGTTGTCTGATAAAAGATAAAACATCAAGAAGCAGGAGAGCTCACAGGGCAGAGAGAGAGGAACCAGCAGAAGAGAGAGAGTGTTGATCATCCTGAGACTGGAGATGTGACCTCTGATGCTCCACACAAAGTACAGAGCAGTCAGACAGAAGTACTCTGCACACACTGGAGATTTGCATCAGGATAGCATGGGGAGGGAGGGGCTTTTGCAGGAACTGTTATAATTCATTCAAACCATTGAGTCCGACTGGATCAGATCAATAATGTTCACACCTGTGGAAACACAAATCAACATAATCTCAATCATTAATCGGCCCACTCAGTGTTCTTGATGTGTTATTATGAGATCTTCAGCAGGCTGGTGACACCCATCTTAGATACTTCAGAGACTGAACCTACAGGGTAACTTTGAGAGGATGTGTGTCTGACCCTCCTCAATGAGGTCCCTCAGGGGTGCGTCCTGGGTCCCTTCTTCTTCTCTCTGTTCACCAATTCATTGGCTCTGTCATTCTATAAATATCTCAATATCTTGTTTTCAATATAATACATGCAGAGGCCTGAGAAAACACATTTGGAGATCTCTACGTCATATTGATCACTCAAATGTTTAATGAGCGTAAGGAATTATACAAAATACCCCCTAGCTTAACAGTCTCCTAAAGAACATGATTTTGATTAATATTTCAAACAAAGTCCTCATATTTATGTTGTATTCTTTAAAAGCCATATAACACAGAGAAGACAAACACATTTAGACATTAACAGTCTGCAAGGTTTTTGCGTAGCTTCACTGGGGACTTCCTACAGTGTCGCCCTCTTGTGGTAACCTTTGGCTCTGACTTTCTTTTTAAACACTAAAGACGTCTTGTGACAAAAGCATTGCGTGGGGAAGTATTTACATCTTGTGTATATAAGATATCCTGATTTAAGCTGGAAAATGACTTGCATTCTCTATTGGTTAATGCCACTGACCAGTGGCATCGCCTGGCCTGGACATCCGGGGCTTTAGCCCCGAATGTTTTTTCTGTAGCCCCGGACAATTCTCCCTCAATAATATAATACATTAACCGTGCTTTACGTGAACCTCATCATGACACAAGAGAGGACGGCAGCACTGTAATTTCCCGTGTTCAGTGAATGCAACAGAGGCATGACACCAGACCAATCAGAGAGTTGCATGGAAATAAACTAGGGCTGTCAGTCGATTAAAATATTTAATCGCGATTAATCGCATGATTGTCCATAGTTAATCGCGATTAATCGCAAATTAATCGCACATTTTTTATCTGTTCTAAATGTACCTTAGAGGGATATCTTTCAAGTTTTTAACCTCTTAAGCCCTGAGCCTGTTTTTCAGGTCTCAGGCTCGAAATGCCATTCCCAGAACAAATGACCATATCTTCCCTTCTAAAAGGGTTAAATTAATAATCTTTATTCTCAAAGTAATTATAAACCTGTGAGTTGGATGTAGAAAAGTCAGAATCAATATAGATGTTTTTTATTTTAAAGAAAATTCAGATTTTACATAGTAAAAAACTGTAAATTATAGTGTCCGTCCAAAACTATTTTTTTACAGATAGTGAAAACTACCCTTGGATGATGGGTTAGTAGACTAAAAGCTTTAGGAATCCAAAGTACAACATATAATAAGTACCCTGTATCAAGATTGATGCAAAACAAGTGAAATTTGACCTTTTTAGAGAGATTTAGCCAAAAAACCCCACTTCTGGGGTCATTTGGGTGGATTTGACCTATCTCTGGCCCCCCTTGGTCGATTTTGATGAATGAAATCTCTTTATAACCGCTAGAGCCAATGGAATCGAGGGAAAGTTATATACACACCAAAACGTTAACAAATAAGGAGTGAGAGTGACGCGTTACAAAAACCGGAAGCTGCATACACTCTGGTGGCTACCATTAGCAGCTAACTTTTCCGCTCCGATTTTTACATAAAAAATGGAATTATGGATTATAAATAATTTTTTAAAAGGTACAAGTACATTATCAACCTTTGGATCAACAGTTGTAGATTTTTTTTTTTCGTTTTAATGCCATTGAACACGTCTTTTGACCTAATTGACAGCTACGGTGAGACGATCTGCCGTAAAAGCCCCGTAAAGGTACGTGTTGTGATGTCTGTGTTTGCTTCCCCTGTCGCAAGTTGGGATCGCTCAGTGATGATACTATACCTAAATAATCAGTGGAGTCTCAGCTTTAATTGGCTATATTGTATGTGCAGCTACGATAAGTAATAAGGGTATCTTTATCTTGAATTGTGTGCCGCAGTGCGTTAGATTTTTTCGCTCAGGGGTCATTTAGACCCTTCTTATGAGACTTGTGTTTTGTTTTGGTAAATATGGTTCATATCTTCAGTTAGCTGAGATTCTTCCCGTTAATCTGGTGCTACACATTAATAGTTTCATAAATGTTAAGAAGCCCTGAGACATTATCTCGAAAACAAAAAGGTGGGAGGGTCCAATGGGGGGACCGCCGTGCTTAAGAGGTTAATACTCTTATCAACATATGAGTGGACAAATATGCTTTATATGTTTGTTTATTATCATTTGAACAATGACAAATATTCTCATGAATATTAAACACAACAACCTCTGAACATTACAAATATTCGTCTCAATTCAACCTGGAACCTCTCTCAGACAATAATACTGTGTGTGTGTGTGTGTGTGTGTGTGTGTGTGTGTGTGTGTGTGTGTGTGTGTGTGTGTGTGTGTGTGTGTGTGTGTGTGTGTGTGTGTGTGTGTACACTGTGATGGCTCGTTGGAGCTATGTGCAGCTCAAGGCATATATGCTCGAATGGGAGCTGCCTGGACGCTGCAATCATGTTGCGCGTATTATCCGTGCTGAGTGTGCTGACTTTTCGTACAATGTCCCACTGTCTGGCTACCTGCATAAAGTCAAGTGCTCGGCGCAGTTGTCGGCGAAATGTCATTGAAACAGCTCCTTATATCCTAGCGCAGCTAGCTAGCCCCAGATGCTAACAACAACAACACAAGGTGTGCCTCGCTCGCGCGAGTCGCGCCACACATACACACTCCCTCCCGGTTCTCCCGATGGCCAGTCCGGGCTTGCCAGTGAGCGTGGAAGTGTGGTCTGCCACAAGCGGGCAGCAGGAGCGGGGCTGTCAGCATCAGCTTGTCGATGGTATTTTACACTCGATGCGCTCTGAAACTACGGCGGCCGAGGACAAAAAATACACATGCGTTAATCGCGTTAAAATAATTAGTGGCGTTAATTTTTTTTTGCGTTAACGCGTTATTAACGTGTTAACTTGACAGCCCTAAAATAAACGTGTGCTTGTGTCATTCAAGCTTGGCTCTGTGTGTGTGTGTGGCAATAGCGCATTTAGTGTGATGAGAGAGAGAGAGAGAGAGAGAGAGGGGGAGAGAGGGAGAGAGTGGGAGGGAGGGACCGGTGTCAGCATGGACCGTGTTGTTAGCATCTGGTTAGCTAGCTGCACTAGGACATAAGGAGCTGTTTGTTCCACAAGAAGCTGGAGGAGAGTCTTCTCCTCTCAGACTGAGAGACTCAGGTGAGCTAAAGGACTCTCTGAGTGTTTAGATATAGTTCACTTTAGTCTAAGTTATCTCAGTGGGTCTCAAACGGTTTGGTCACAAATTATTCAAAGATTATTTCCGCGGCACACCTTCATATGATCATTATAGTTATTAAAAAAAAGAGAATAAAGGAAAAACAGTTATGAAATACTATATGGCAGTAAAACAAGAATAGAGTTTAAAAGGGGAGTGAAATATCCATAAAGAAAAAGTACATCTGTTTACAGTTCTGCTTCATATGGGTGTTGAGAGAGGTATCCATAGATCTCTTGATTTTGCTCTCAAAGTGCACCAGATTGATGCATTTAACTTCAATATTTAAAAAAAAATCTTCCAGGGGGAGCATCCCCCCGGACCCCCCTAGAGGAGGTGAGCACCCCACTGATAAAAAATACCACTTTACCCCTGCCTATATGCCGTGAGCTGATTATCGAGCCGTCATTGTAACAGTCGCGGGTGTACTGTGTGTGTGCGTGTGGGGAGTGTTGCAGTAAAAAATGCCACTGTAGTGCCGCCGCCACTGTGGGCTAAGCCCCGAATGTTTTCAGGTCCAGGCGACGCCCCTGCCACTCACAATGCAGTGGTTTTTGTACAGCTCTGTGGCTTCCTGTATCACTGTGCCTTCGAGCACAATAATAAACAGCAGAGTCTTCAGACGTCAGGCTGTTCATCTGCAGATACACCTGGTCCACGTTGTTGTCTCTGGAGATGGTGAAGCGATTCTGGACTGCGTGGAATAATATTTATTACTTCCACTTGGAGCAGAAATGTCGGCAACCCACTCCAGTCCTTTTCTTCAGCTTGTCTGATCCAGCTGATATCAGCATCACTATCTGATATTCCTGCATATGTACAGGTCAGTTTGTGGGACTGTCCAGGGAGCTTTACCACCGCTTCAGACTCAGTCAGAGTCTGACTGCAAACACCTGGAGAGAAAAGCAGCTTGATCACAACAGAGCCAAACATAAACCTAAGAAAAAGAAGAGTGCAGGAGTATGTACTCACCAGAAATCCATGAAAGCATCAGAAACATTAAACATGTAGCTAAAGTCATAGTGGAAATGTGTTGTGTGTGCTGCAGTGGTTTGAGCTCTCCTCTTCAGTTTGCTGTGAGATAAATAAAGATGGAAGAGATTAATATTTGCATTGGCTCCTCCTCTTAGTGCTGAAAATTAAGAATATTTAAATTAATATTGAAATTCTGATCAAATGAACAATATGCCTAAACTGTTTTGCTGTTTTATATAGAAACCATTCGTTATCAAACAAGACACACAGGAAGAAATGCCTGAGATACTGAAATCTGTTTGAACTACGACTAAATGAACTCATGAATCTGCAGTGACTGCTGATCCAGCTCCTTTTGTGTTATAATGAAGCAACCTCTCAAGGGGTGAGAGTTTAAACCTGTAGTTCAGTCCAGGGTCTGAGTGTGAGTTAAGATCAGTGAGAGCAGCAGATCTGAGTGTTTCCTTTTACTGACAGAGGAGAGGGGAACTCAACACTGACTGCCATCTAGTGTCTTTATGAGAGCAGCTGCTCCATGATATGCATTAACCTGTTACACACCATCCCCCCAGTACCGGGCGGATAAACGCGTCATTTGCAGGAAACAACGTCTAAGGAATCTTAATATTGAATAAAACTATGAATGTGTTATATCCATGTAACGGGAAGAAACTCAGCTAACTGATCTTTTTAATTTTTTTTTTCAAAAAAAACCCACAATGCTAGCACTCAGCCTCTGAATTAGCCTCGAGCGAAAAAACGTAACCTACAAAGGCACTTAAACTCACTCATAACTCCCTTATTACTTATCCTAGATGCACAGCCAACCACTCGTTTTTGGTGTCCTGGAGACACTGAATCTGTGTAAAAAACCTCAACACTCAGTGATAAACATTTGCGACGCTATAAACTAAAGCGTACATCATCACATGTGGAGCTAAGTAGCTAAAAAACGTAAACATGGCTTACCTTGGTCAAAAGTGGTCTTCAATGGCATTAAAACGATAAAAAACGATGCTGCAGTTAATCCATAGGTTCATCCTATGTGTCTGTGCCTTCTTTGAAATTATTTCTGATAATCCATAAGCAATAAAACGGCTTTTTAATTTCCAAATTCCAGAAGGAGACATTCTTCCACTTTGCTTTCGATTTCCACACGCGAAGCGCCCACATTTTTTCTTTACAATTTGTGTGTATTTGAGCCTCCCCCTTCGATTCTATTGGCTCTAACGGTCACAAGGGTGTGTCAACCAACCAAATCGACCAAGGGGGGCCAGAGATAGGTCAAATCCACCCAAATGACCCCAGAAGTGGGGGTTTTTGGCTAAATCTCTCTAAAAAAGGTCAAATTTCACTTGTTTTGCATCAATCTTGATACAGGGTACTTATTATATGTTGTACTTTGGATTCCTAAAGCTTTTAGTCTACTAACCCATCATCCAAGGGTAGTTTTCACTATCTGTAAAAAATAATTTTTGGACGGACACTATAATTTACAGTTTTTTACTATGTAAAATCTGAATTTTCTTTAAAATAAAAAACATTTATATTGATTCTGACACTTCTACATCCAACTCACAGGTTTATCATTACTTTGAGAACAAAGATTATTAATTTAACCCTTTTAGAAGGGAAGATATGGTCATTTGTTCTTGGAATGTCATTTTCGAGCCTGAGACCTGAAAAACAGGCTCAGAGTGGAATAGGTTAATGTGCTGAAACGTGTTCATGTAGTGTTTATTTTATTCCTATATGGACATTGATTTGTTTTGTCCTTGTCTATTTTGTTTGGCAGTGATCAATTCATCTAGATCTTTTTTTAATTGATTACGTTGCTGTAATTTAAGAACTCTCTCAAGGCTGAATTTCATAATTGTATTATATACAACCAAAGCAAAGATAACTGAATAATATAATTCATTTTAACCCTTAGATGCATAAGTGGGTCTTTTTTTGACCTGGTAGGTGGTATTCTTAGAGTATCTTTGTAATTACATTTTTGTATCATTTCATATTCCAGCTATTCCTCAAAAAACATGTTTTGGATATCATGCCATTCACATTTTTTATTAAAATGTTATACATTTTAAAGAATTGTAGTTTTTGTATTACTACCCCAAGCTTCCATAAGTGGGTAAAAAATGACCCGCATGCATTTTCTATGGAATTTCGTATTTTTTTTCAAAATGTAATTTTTTTTCCTAAAATTATAAATAGTGAAAAATTAAATATAAAATATTTCTAGTGTGAACCAAAATATAATGCTAACTATTATACAAGTGATTTTTCTTAACCAAAATGACAAAAATGGCATAAAAACACATATTATTCTAATACGGGTCCTTTTTGACGCCTAATGGAAGAGTGTAGGGTCCAGTCATTCGTGCATCTAAGGGTTAAGGGTCTATCTAAGATAAGGATGAGGCCTGTAGGTTTTTGTACAGCTGCTCAACCAGTTTCAGTCACTGTGTCTCTCGAGCACAGTAATAAACAGCAGAGTCTACAGCCGTCAGACTGCTCATCTGCAGATACACTGCTGTCTGTTGTTGTCTCTGGAGATGGTGAACCGGCCTTTCACTGACTCAGAGTAGTAGATGCTGCTACTGCTGCTAGTAGGGTGGATCAAAGCGATCCACTCCAGTCCTTTTCCAGGAGCCTGTCTGACCCAGGCCATCCAGTGGCTACTGAATGTGAATCCAGAGGCTGTACAGGTCAATCTGTGAGATTCTCCAGGCCTTTTAGTCACTGAATCAGATTCTGTCAGAGTCTGACCACCAACACCTGTCAAGAGGATAAAAACACATCTGGTGAAATAAGCAGGTGACACAATTAAAATCTGTGTTAGATAAAGATCAGTAAAGATGTTGACCTGCCAGCAGACAGTGAGCAGCAGCAGTCCTGTCATATAGTCCATCATGTTAAACTGTGTGTCCTCTGTCCTCTGTCCTCCTCTCTGCAGTCACATAAGTAGAGGGGGAGATATCTGAGTTTTGCATTGACTCCTCCTTTCTGATTGAACATTGTCCTCTTTTAACAGTATTTTATGTTAAAAACATTATCTCTTACAATTTAAATTGGTAAACATTTCTTATTGGGCTGTAAGTCACTTTGTGACATTTTAATATTGTTATGTAATTCAGATTTGACAGATGAAACAAACAAATAATGGATTTTAATTACTGTTGATTAAAATAAAGGTATTAACATTATTATCATTAAAAAATGCTTTGAGTTAATTTAGTAAACAAATCACTTTACAGGTTTTATCTACATCTCATGTCTTTAACATTTATATATTTAATCAAAAATGACGTTTTGTGTCAAATAAAGAACAGAAATGCATGCATTTGTTTTTGGAAAGAAACTCTGACATCCAACAATGTTTTGTTGTGTTTTGGCTCGTAGATGTACTGTTTAGTATTTGTGAATAAATAGTGTGAACAATATTCTTAGAGCTGAAATTGCTTGTAAAGAAAGTTACATTTAGAGGACAAAATGTAATTACTGAAAATATATAATTATGGATACTTGAAAAGGCTGATGTTTAACAATTTAAAGAAGAGTTATTCATTTTTTGTTCTGGGAATACATACAGTAATGTATCAGTGATTATAACCTCTAAATGTTTAAACTGATGATGTAACAGTGAGCTGGTGTTGAGATCATTTCTGGTCTGAGGGCTCCTCCTCTGGTGGCTTCATGTTACAAGTGTTCAGGCTCTGAGGGGTTTTTGTACAGCTCTACTGATGGTGTGTGTCACAGTGTGTATCTGGCACAGTAATACACAGCAGAGTCTCCAGGCTGCACGCTCTGTCCGTTCAGAGTCACTGTTTTGCTGGAAGAGTCTAAGTCGATACTGAACTTGCTCTTCAGTGAATCTTTAAAGTGTGTGGTGATCCAGTAGCTGCCATTCCTATCCACTCCAGTCCTTTCCCTGCAGGCTGTCTGATCCAGGCTGTGTAGTAGCTGCTAAGAGAATAAGAGACCTGACAGGTGATGGTCAGACGTTGACCTGGCTGCACAGTCACAGAGGCTGGCTGTATCAACTGCTCACACTTCACACCTGTGGAGGGAAACATGTTGAATAGTGAGCGAGGTTAATAACAGTGAGCAGTCAGTGTGAGCGTTCTGTCAGTGTCTCTGCCTCAGTGAGACTCACAGGATCCAGCAGCCAGCAGCAGCAGCAGAGCTACAGAGAACATGGTTGGTGTTGAAGGTGACCTGATGGAGCTTCTCTTCTTCTGCTGCAGCTGACAGCATGATATCAAGTCTTTATAGCAGACTGTGAGGAAGTTCACTTTGCATAGAGAGGGACACTGACAGGCTATAAAAGAGGGACGGACTGTCCTGTCAAGAGTTGTCTTTTGGATTTGTGTTTGGACATATGAAATAACATTTATTTTTTAAAACAATAAATGAAAATTATCTTGTTATTTCCAATCAAACCTCAGACAAATAGTATATCTATTGTCTGATGTAACTTTTGGTAGCTGCTATCTGATGGAAGCAGTTTTATTGAGGCGATATTTCCTTCAGTGTTTTGATTATGTTGAGCTCAAGCTTTTTAGTGATTGTGAGAAGCAGAACACAAAGTTTTGACTTGTTGAGTTTTTGTACAGCGTTTCTCCTTCCTGTGTCACTGTGTCTCTCGAGCACAGTAATAAACAGCAGAGTCTACAGCCGTCAGACTGCTCATCTGCAGATACACCTGCTGTCTGTTGTTGTCTCTGGAGATGGTGAACCGGCCTTTCACTGACTCAGAGTAGTAGATGTAGCTACTGCTATCACTGATAGTAGCAACCCACTCCAGTCCTTTCCAGCAGCCTGTCAAAGTATTCCAGTAATTACTACCAAACCCTGAATATGTGCAGGTCAGTCTGTGGGACTCTCCAGGCTTTTTAACCGCTGGTTCAGACTCAGTCAGTGTTTGACCCTCAGTACCTACAGACATGTAAACAGCTCATTAGTTTCTGTAATGCAGCCATATTGTCTTTGTACCAGGAGGTCTGTCAGAAAAACAGGTTTTGTTCTTACCTGCAGAGTTAAATGACAGGATGAGAAAAACCACCAGATAATCAGGTCTGATCATTGTGAAAGCCAGTTGTCTCTGTCCAGTCTACAGTGTGTATGTCAGTGATTTAGTGTCTGTCCTTCACTCTGCAACACATATGTAGAGATGGAAGAGGTCAGAGTTTGCATTGACTCCTCCTCCTCAAACAGAAACACAGCACATCCCCTGAATAATATGATGTAGATTTCCTTTTTGCATACTATGATTGAATGTATAATATCCTTAAATTAAAGGTTGAATTTAAAGTTCTTTGTCAGTTCCTTTTATTTAAACCTAAATAAGATGTAATCATTTATTCTGCTTTGCACAACATTGGTTGCCATCCTCACATACTGGAAACATCATGCATAAATATATTATTGATACCTGCTGTTAAGAAATTAATAATGGGATATTGTTGTTGCAGGAAAGCCTCAAGACTTTCATAGTATACGTTTAGAGACATTGTCATATTCCCGTTATTGTCATCTGTATTTTTATCCTCTACTGCCACCTGTTGGTACTTTGTGAGTAATGTGACTGACATTTCTACATTTAATGTTTCTTTTTGCCCATACATGAAAAATACATTTAGAAGATGTTTTTTCTGTTTTATGAGGAAATTATTTTTTTAAAGACATTTATTTTTTATTATTGTGTTTTGTAACTTGGCTCAGTAGCAACTGTTTTTTTCATTTTCATAAAAACTACAAAGGAAAGATTTAGTCAAAGTATAATTATCCTTGTACTCTATCAACAAAGTATGGATGAGGACTGTAGGTTTTTTACAGCTGCTCAACCAGCTTCAGTCACTGTGTGTCTCGAGCACAGTAATAAACAGCAGAGTCTACAGCCGTCAGACTGTTCATCTGCAGATACACCTGCTGTCTGTTGTTGTCTCTGGAGATGGTGAACCGGCCTTTACTGACTCAGAGTAGTACGGGCTACCACCATTGGTGATAGTAGCAACCACTCCAGTCCTTTTCCAGGAGCCTGTCTGACCCAGGCCATCCAGTAGGCTACTGAATGTGAATCCAGAGGCTGTACAGGTCAATCTGTGAGATTCTCCAGGCCTTTTAGTCACTGAATCAGATTCTGTCAGAGTCTGACCATCAACACCTGTAAGAGGATAAAAACACATCTGGTGAAATAAGCTGTGACACAATTAAAATCTGTGTTAGATAAGATCAGTAAAGATGTTGACCTGCCCAGCAGACAGTGAGCAGCAGCAGTCCTGTCCTATAGTCCATCATGTTAAACTGTGTGTCCTCTGTCCTCTGTCCTCCTCTCTGCAGTCACATAAGTAGAGGGGGAGATATCTGAGTTTTGCATTGACTCCTCCTATAACTAAGTGTGTGTTTTTTAAGAATAATTTTGCAAGGCCATTTATAAGGGACAAAAAAATTATAATGATTTTGATTGCCAGAGGGACACACCTAGGCCTACATCCAATACGACAATAAACTAAATTAATAACTAACCATTAATCTCAGGTGTATTTGATTTAATTTGGGTTAGAGATTAGATGATCAGAGCTGCTTCTTTAAGGGAAACATTATTAATATTATTTTGTATTTAATCAACTTCTCCAATGTGTTTACGGTGGATTAAAGTTTGCCAGTTAGCAGACTGGAATCAGTTGTTTCTCCAGTGTTAAATATAATTTGCTTCATTTGGTTGTGGTTATGTTACAGTAATGTTTCAAATTCAAACAGATGAAGCTTTCCTGATGATAATGTTTATGATATAATGATGATTTGTGTTCAATCGGCAAATCAAAGATGTTTTTTAATGTTTAATGTTATCAAAGTGTGCTTTCATTAATGTACTTCTAGAGATACATGGGCACAGTTTAACCATACTGAATCAGATAAACAGCTGCGTTGTTTGAAATGGGACATTTTTACATTATCTGTGATACATTTTGTTGGAGGCACAAAAGAAACAAAATACATATTTCTGTTTGAATTCACTATATTTCTTTAGGTTGCAACTGAATTAAACATTGCGTCAAATGAGATGAAATAGGATGTCAATATTCAGTTACTCAGTATTTCAATATAAAGTGAATGCTCTCATGGGTGGTGGTAAATAGAGGAAGTAGTTTTGTGTACGACTCTCCTGTTACTGTCTCTCACTGTGTCTCTTCTGGCACAGTAATACACTGCTGTGTCCTCGGCCTTCAGACTGTTCATCTGCAGATACACTTTACTGCTGGAGTCATCTCTGGAGATAGTGAATCTACCCTGGACCGACTGGAGTAATAGGTAGAAGTACTATGGTGTAAGCGATCCACTCCAGTCCTTTCCCAGGAGCCTGTCTGACCCAGTTCATGGTAGCTACTGAATGTGAATCCAGAGGCTGTACAGGTCAATCTGTGAGATTCTCCAGGCCTTTTAGTCACTGGATCAGATTCTGTCAGAGTCTGACCATCAACACCTGTCAAGAGGATAAAAACACATCTGGTGAAATAAGTGTTGACACAATTAAATTGTGTTAGATAAAGATCAGTAAAGATGTTGACCTGCCCAGCAGACAGTGAGCAGCAGCAGTCCTGTCCTATAGTCCATCATGTTAAACTGTGTGTCCTCTGTCCTCTGTCCTCCTCTCTGCAGTCACATAAGTAGAGGGGGAGATATCTGAGTTTTGCATTGACTCCTCCTTTCTGATTGAACATTGTCCTCTTTTAACAGTATTTTATGTTAAAAACATTATCTCTTACATTTTAAATTGGTAAACATTTCTTATTGGGCTGAAGTCACTTTGCAACATTTTAATATCGTTATGTTATTCAGATTTGTCAGATGAAACAAACAAATAATGGATTTTATTTACTGTTGATTAAAATAAAGGTATTAACAGTATTGTCATTAAAAAATGCTTTGAGTTAATTTAGTAAATAAATCACTTTACATGTTTTGTCTACATCTCATGTCTTTAACATTTATATTTTTATCAAAAATTACATTTTCTGTCAAATAAAGAAAATGAATGCATGCATTTGTTTTTGGAAAGAAACTCTGACATCCAACATTTTGTTGTTGTGTTTTGGCTCGTAGATGTACTGTTTAGTATTTGTGAATACATAGTGTGAACAATATATTAGAGCTGAAATTGGTTGTAAAGTAACTTAAATTTAGAGGACAAAATCCAATTACTGAAAATATATAATACTTGATACTCGAAAAGGCTGATGTGTAACAATTTAAAGAATATTAATCATTTTTAATTCTGGGAATACATACAGTAATGTATCAGTGACTATAACCTCTAAATGTTTAAACTGATGATGTAACAGTGAGCTGGTGTTGAGATCATTTCTGGTCTGAGGGCTCCTCCTCTGGTGGCTTCATGTTACAAGTGTTCAGGCTCTGAGGGGTTTTTGTTCAACTCTACTGATGGTGTGTGTCACAGTGTGTCTCTGGCACAGTAATACACAGCAGAGTCTCCAGGATGCACGCTCTGTCCGTTCAGAGTCACTGTGTTGCTGGAAGAGTCTAAGTCGATACTGAACTTGCTCTTCAGTGAATCTTTGTAGTATGTAGTTGAACCTTGTCTCATTCCTATCCACACCAGTCCTTTCCCTGCAGGCTGTCTGATCCAGGCTGTGTAGGAGCCAAGAGAATAAGAGACCTGACAGGTGATGGTCAGACGTTGACCTGGCTGCACAGTCACAGAGGCTGGCTGTATCAACTGCTCACACTTCACACCTGTGGAGGGAAACATGTTGAATAGTGAGCGAGGTTAATAACAGTGAGCAGTCAGTGTGAGCGTTCTGTCAGTGTCTCTGCCTCAGTGAGACTCACAGGATCCAGCAGCCAGCAGCAGCAGCAGAGCTACAGAGAACATGGTTGGTGTTGAAGGTGACCTGATGGAGCTTCTCTTCTTCTGCTGCAGCTGACAGCATGATATCAAGTCTTTATAGCAGACTGTGAGGAAGTTCACTTTGCATAGAGAGGGACACTGACAGGCTATAAAAGAGGGACGGACTGTCCTGTCAAGAGTTGTCTTTTGGACTTGTGGTTGGACAATTATAAGGATACATTTTAAGTTACTTATCACTAACTTTTATTTAAACTTAAATAAGAAGTAATCATTTATTCTGCTCAGCAAAACCCTAACCCACATACTGGATAGATCACGCATAATCCATTCTCGATACTCTCTGTTAAAAATAAAATAATGGGACAATATTGTTGCAAGAATGCCTGAAGTCAAATGTTATCTAAGAAAGGGGAAGTGAAATTCCACATCAGCCGTTGCTTTAGAAAAGCTGTCTTTTCTCCTTATTGTCATCTGACTTGTTATCATTTACTGCCACCTGTTGGTACTAGTGATAATAAGTAGTTAGAGGTTTTTGTAAAGCCTCTGGGCTTCCTTTAACCAGAGTGTGTGTTTGGCGCAGTAATACACAGCAGAGTCCTCTGGCTTTAAGTTGGACAGCCTCAGATGCACCATGCTGTTGCTATCATCTCTACTGATTTCTACACGTCCCTCCACGCTGCTGGCATATTGTTGCTACTAGCCGAAGAGAAGCCGCTCCCTATCAATTCCAGAGGTTTTCCAGCAGGTTGTCTGACCCAGATCATACACACAACTAAATGTGAAGCCAGATCCCCTGCAGGAGAGACTGAGAGTCTCCCCAGGCCTCTTCACTACTGAAGAGGAAGGAATAGACTCCATACTCTGACCTGTACAACCTGATAAGATTAGAGAAAGAGAAACAAAGAAGATAGTGAGATATTTTGAAAATGTTCTGGTATCACTGACTGACCATCAGTGGATGTTGTCTGATAAAAGATAAAACATCAAGAAGCAGGAGAGCTCACAGGGCAGAGAGAGAGCAACCAGCAGAAGAGAGAAGAGTTGATCATCCTGAGACTGGAGATGTGACCTCTGATGCTCCACACAAAGTACAGAGCAGTCAGACAGAAGTACTCTGCACACACTGGAGATTTGCATCAGGATAGCATGGGGAGGGAGGCTTTGCAGGGACTGTTATAATTCATTCAAACCATTGAGTCCGACTGGATCAGATCAATAATGTTCCTACCTGTGGAAACACAAATCAACATAATCTCAATCATTAATCGGCCCACTCAGTGTTCTTGATGTGTTTATTAGTGAGATCTTCAGCAGGCTGGTGACACCCATCTTAGATTCTTCAGAGACTGAACCTACAGGGTAACTTTGAGAGGATGTGTGTCTGACCTCCTCAATGAGGTCCCTCAGGGGTGCGTCCTGGGTCCCCTCTTCTTCTCTCTGTTCACCAATTCATTGGCTCTGTCATTCTATAAATATCTCAATATCTTGCTTTCAATATAATACATGCAGAGGCCTGAGAAAAACATTTGGGGATCTCTACGTTATATCATCATCAAATGTTTAATAAGCGTAAGGAATTATACAAAATACCCCCTAGCTTAACAGTCTCCAAAAGAATATGATTTTGATTAATATTTCAAACAAAGTCCTCATATTTATGTTTTATTCTTTAAAAGCCATATAACACAGAGAAGACAAACACATTTGGACATTAACAGTCTGCAAGGTTTTGCATAGCTTCACTGGGGACTTCCACCAGTGTCGCCCTTTTGCGGTAACCTTTGACTCTGACTTTATTTTAAAAACACTAAAGACGTCTTGTGACAGAAGCATTGCGTGGGGAAGTATTCACATCTTGTGTATATAAGATATCCTGATTTAAGGTGGAAAATGACTTGCACTCTCTATTGGTTAATGCCACTGACAACTGCAGAGGTTTTTGTACAGCTCTGTGGCTTCCTGTATCACTGTGGCCTTCGAGCACAATAATAAACAGCAGAGTCCTCAGACGTCAGGCTGTTCATCTGCAGATACACCTGGTCCACGTTGTTGTCTCGGAGATGGTGAAGCGGCCTTTCACTGACTCAGAGTAGATACGATCACTATCATATTCAATAATCGCAACCCACTCCAGTCCTTTCCCAGGAGCCTGTCTGATCCAAGCCATCCAATAGCTATCAAAGTCAACTCCAGAGGCTGTACAGGTCAATCTGTGAGATTCTCCAGGCCTTTTTGTCACTGAATCAGATTCTGTCAGAGTCTGACCATCAACACCTGTAAGAGGATAAAAAAACATCTGGTGAAATAAGCTGTTGACACAATTAAAATCTGTGTTAGATAAAGATCAGTAAAGATGTTGACCTGCCCAGCAGACAGTGAGCAGCAGCAGTCCTGTCCTATAGTCCATCATGTTAAACTGTGTGTCCTCTGTCCTCTGTCCTCCTCTCTGCAGTCACATAAGTAGAGGGGGAGATATCTGAGTTTTGCATTGACTCCTCCTTTCTGATTGAACATTGTCCTCTTTTAATAGTATTTTATGTTAATAACATTATCTCTTACCATTTTAAATTGGTAAACATTTCTTATTGGGCTGTAAGTCACTTTGCAACATTTTAATATCGTTATGTAATTCAGATTTGTCAGATGTAACAAACAAATAATGGATTTTATTTACTGTTGATTAAAATAAAGGTATTAACATTATTGTCATTAAAAATGCTTTGAGTTAATTTAGTAAATAAATCACTTTACAGGTTTTATCTACATCTCATGTCTTTAACATTTATATTTTTAATCAAAAATTACGTTTTGTGTCAAATAAAGAACAGAAATGCATGCATTTGTTTTTGGAAAGAAACTCTGACATCCAACAATGTTTGTTGTGTTTTGGCTCGTAGATGTACTGTTTAGTATTTGTGAATAAATAGTGTGAACAATATTCTTAGAGCTGAAATTGGTTGTAAAGTAACTTAAATTTAGAGGACAAAATCCAATTACTGAAATATATAATAATTATGGATACTTGAAAAGGCTGATGTTTAACAATTTAAAGAAGTGTTATTCATTTTTTATTCTGGAATACATACAGTAATGTATCAGTGATTATAACCTCTAAATGTTTAAACTGATGATGTAACAGTGAGCTGGTGTTGAGATCATTTCTGGTCTGAGGGCTCCTCCTCTGGTGGCTTCATGTTACAAGTGTTCAGGCTCTGAGGGGTTTTTGTTCAGCTCTACTGATGGTGTGTGTCACAGTGTGTCTCTGGCACAGTAATACACAGCAGAGTCTCCAGGCTGCACGCTCTGTCCGTTCAGAGTCACTGTGTTGCTGGAAGAGTCTAAGTCGATACTGAACTTGCTCTTCAGTGAATCTTTATAGTATGATCTCCAGTGTATTTCATTCCTATCCACTCCAGTCCTTTCCCTGCAGGCTGTCTGATCCAGGCTGTAGTAGCTGCTAACAGAATAAGAGACCTGACAGGTGATGGTCAGACGTTGACCTGGCTGCACAGTCACAGAGGCTGGCTGTATCAACTGCTCACACTTCACACCTGTGGAGGGAAACATGTTGAATAGTGAGCGAGGTTAATAACAGTGAGCAGTCAGTGTGAGCGTTCTGTCAGTGTCTCTGCCTCAGTGAGACTCACAGGATCCAGCAGCCAGCAGCAGCAGCAGAGCTACAGAGAACATGGTTGGTGTTGAAGGTGACCTGATGGAGCTTCTCTTCTTCTGCTGCAGCTGACAGCATGATATCAAGTCTTTATAGCAGACTGTGAGGAAGTTCACTTTGCATAGAGAGGGACACTGACAGGCTATAAAAGAGGGACGGACTGTCCTGTCAAGAGTTGTCTTTTGGATTTGTGGTTAGACAATTATAAGGATACATTTTAAGTTACTTATCACTAACTTTTATTTAAACTTAAATGATGTAATCATTTATTCTGCTCAGCAAAACCCTAACCCACATACTGGATACATCATGCATAAATCCATTCTCGATACTTTCTGTTAAAAATAAAATAATGGGACAATATTGTTGCAAGAATGCCTGAAGTAAAATGTATATCTAAAAAAGGGGAAGTGAAATTCCACATCAGCCGTTGCTTTCATAGTGTGTTTAGAAAAGCTGTCTTTTTCTCCTTATTGTCATCTGACTTGTTATCATTTACTGCCACCTGTTGGTACTAGTGATAATAAATAGTTAGAGGTTTTTGTAAAGCCTCTGTGCTTCCTTTAACCAGTGTGTGTCTTTGGCGCAGTAATACACAGCAGAGTCCTCTGGCTTTAAGTTGGACAGCCTCAGATGCACCATGCTGTTGCTATCATCTCTACTGATTTCTACACGTCCCTCCACGCTGCTGGCATATTTGTTGCTACTAGCCGAAGAGAGCCGCTCCCTATCATTCCAGAGGTTTTCCAGCAGGTTGTCTGACCCAGATCATAACACAGCAACTAAATGTGAAGCCAGATCCCCTGCAGGAGAGACTGAGAGTCTCCCCAGGCCTCTTCACTACTGAAGAGGAAGGAATAGACTCCATACTCTGACCTGTACAACCTGATAAGAAAAAGAGAAAGAGAACAAAGAAGATAGTGAGATATTTTGAAAATGTTCTGGTATCACTGACTGACCATCAGTGGATGTTGTCTGATAAAAGATAAAACATCAAGAAGCAGGAGAGCTCACAGGGCAGAGAGAGAGCAACCAGCAGAAGAGAGAGAGAGTGTTGATCATCCTGAGACTGGAGATGTGAACTCTGATGCTCCACACAAAGTACAGAGCAGACAGACAGAAGTACTCTGCACACACTGGAGATTTGCATCAGGATAGCATGGGGAGGGAGGGGCTTTCGCAGGGACTGTTATAATTAATTCAACCATTGAGTCCGACTGCATCAGATCAATAATGTTCATACCTGTGGAAACACAAATCAACATAATCTCAATCATTAATCGGCCCACTCAGTGTTCTTGATGTGTTTGTTAGTGAGATCTTCAGCAGGCTGGTGACACCCATCTTAGATTCTTCAAAGACTGAACCTACAGGGTAACTTTGAGAGGATGTGTGTCTGACTCTCCTCAATGAGGTCCCTCAGGGGTGCATCCTGGGTCCCCTCTTCTTCTCTCTGTTCACCAATTCATTGGCTCTGTCATTCTATAAATATCTCAATATCTTGATTTCAATATAATACATGCAGAGGCCTGAGAAAACACATTTGGGGATCTCTACGCCATGTTGATCACTCAAATGTTTTATAAGCGTAAGGAATTATACAAAATACCCCCTAGCTTAACAGTCTCCAAAAGAATATGATTTTGATTAATATTTCAAACAAAGTCCTCATATTTATGTTTTATTCTTTACAAGCCATATAACACAGAGAAGACAAACACATTTGGTCATTAACAGTCTGCAAGGTCTTTGCATAGCTTCACTGGGGACTTCCACCAGTGTCGCCCTTTTGCGGTAACCTTTGACTCTGACTTTATTTTAAAAACACTAAAGACGTCTTTTGACTGAAGCATTGCGTGGGGAAGTATTCACATCTTGTGTTTATAAGATATCCTGATTTAAGGTGGAAAATTACTTGCACTCTCTATTGGTTAATGCCACTGACAACTGCAGTGGTTTTTGTACAGCTCTGTGGCTTCCTGTATCACTGTGGCCTTCGAGCACAATAATAAACAGCAGAGTCTTCTGACGTCAGGCTGTTCATCTTCAGATACACCTGGTCCACGTTGTTGTCTCTGGAGATGGTGAAGCGATTCTGGACTGGCGTAGAATAATATATATCACTTCCACTTGGAGCAGAAATGTGGGCAACCCACTCCAGTCCTTTTCCTTCAGCTTGTCTGATCCAGCTGATTGCAGCATCACTATCTGATATTCCTGCATATGTACAGGTCAGTTTGTGGGACTGTCCAGGGAGCTTTACCACCGCTTCAGACTCAGTCAGAGTCTGACTGCAAACACCTGGAGAGAAAAGGAGATTGATCACAACAGAGCCAAACATAAACCTAAGAAAAAGAAGAGTCCAGGAGTATGTACTCACCAGAAATCCATGAAAGCATCAGAAACATTAAACATGTAGCTAAAGTCATAGTGGAAATGTGTTGTGTGTGCTGCAGTGGTTTGAGCTCTCCTCTTCAGTTTGCTGTGAGATAAATAAAGATGGAAGAGATTAATATGTGCATTGGCTCCTCCTCTTCGTGCTGAATATGAAGAATATTTAATTTAATATTTAAATTCTGATAAAAATGAACAATCTGCATAAACTGTTTTGCTGTTTTATATAGAAACCATTCGTTATGAAACAAGACACACAGGAAGAAATGCCTGAGATACTGAAATATGTTTGAGGGAGAACTAAATGAACTCATGAATCTGCAGTGACTGCTGATCCAGCTCCTTTTTTGTTATAATGAAGCAACCTCTCAAAGGGTGAGAGTATAAAACTGTAGTTCAGTCCAGGGTCTGAGTGTGAGTTAAGATCAGTGAGAGCAGCAGATCTGAGTGTTTCCTTTTACTGACAGAGGAGAGGGGAACTCAACACTGACTGCCATCTAGTGTCTTTATGAGAGCAGCTGCTCCATGATATGCATTAATGTTGCTGAAACGTGTTCATGTATTGTTGATTTTATTCCTATTTGGACATTGATCTCAACGGATTCTTTTTTTTTGTTTTGTCCTTGGCTATTTTGTTTGGCAGTGATCAATTCATCTAGATCTTTTTTTTAATTGATTTGAATTGCTGGTAATTTATGATCTCTCTCAAGGCTGAATTTCATAATTGTATTATACAACCAAAGCAAAAGATAACTGAAGAATATAATTCATTTTAATGTTATATCTAAGATAAGGATGAGGTCTGTAGGTTTTTGTACAGCTGCTCAACCAGCTTCAGTCACTATGTCTCTCGAGCACAGTAATAAACAGCAGAGTCTACAGCCGTCAGACTGCTCATCTGCAGATACACCTGCTGTATGTTGTTGTCTCTGGAGATGGTGAACCGGCCTTTCACTGAATCAGAGTAGTACCGGGTGCTACTACCAATGCTGATATGAGCGATCCACTCCAGTCCTTTTCCGGCAGCCTGTCTGATCCAAGCAGTATTATAATTACCACCAAACCCTGAATATGTGCAGGTCAGTCTGTGGGACTCTCCAGGCTTTTTAACAGCTGGTTCAGACTCAGTCAGTGTTTGACCCTCAGTACCTACAGACATGTAAACAGCTCATTAGTTTCTGTAAATTAGCCGATATTGTATTTGTACCAGGAGGTTCGCGTCGGGAAACATACTGGACCATGTTTATTCCCCTTTCCGGAATGGATATAAGGCTCTCCCTCGCCCTCCCTTCGGCAAATCAGACCATATCTCACTACTGTTGTTGCCTGCGTACAAGCAGAAACTTAAAAGGGACAGACCGATTACAAGACAGTACAACGATGGAGCGAGGAGTCAGATGAGGCACTGCAGGATTGCTTTGCATCCACGGATTGGAGTGTGTTTGAGGACAATAACATCAACACACACACGGACACTGTCATCTGCTACATTGGGAAATGCATCGATGACGTGGTACCGAAGGTTTCTGTACGGACATTCCCAAATCAAAAGCCCTGGGTAAACGGTGAGGTGCGCGGCAAACTGAAAGCGCGCACTATCGCGCACACAGCGGGAGATTTGGAGGAGTACAGGAAGTCTAGGTATGATCTCCGGAGAGCAATTAAAAATGCAAAGAGACAGTACAAAGACAAGGTGGAATCTGACTTCAAAGGCTGTAACACTAGGAATATGTGGGCGGGACTAAGGACAATGACTGACTACAAAGGAGCAGCGGGGGGTGCTGCGGGAGTGTCTGCGTGCGCATCTCTCCCAGATGAGCTAAACAGTTTTTTTGCACGCTTTGAGAGCAGCCGGCTGTGGAGGTACAGAGGGACCAGGAGCTACACTGCCCTTTTGTTTTAAACAGGGCAGATGTGTGTAAATCCTTTAAAAGGGTTAACCCACACAAGGCTCCTGGACCTGATGGCATCCCTGGCCGTGTTCTCAGGGTGTGTGCAGTTCAGCTGGCAGAGGTGTTCACAGACATCTTCAACAGGTCCCTGCTGCAGTCTGTAGTCCCCACATGTTTTAAACACTCCACCATCATTCCTGTCCCCAAAAAGACAAATCACCTGCCCCAACGACTACCGCCCAGTAGCACTCACCTCCATCATAATGAAGTGCTTTGAGCGGTTAGTCAAATTATTCATCACCTCCTCCCTCCCTGAATCTCTGGACCCCCTGCAGTTTGCCTACAGAGCAAACAGGTCCACAGACGACGCCATAGCCCTCACCCTCCACACTGCCCTCTCACACCTGGACCCGAAGAACAGGAACACATATGTGAGAATGCTGTTCATTGACTACAGTTCAGCATTCAATACCATTGTGCCCTCCAAGCTGGCCATCAAGCTCAGAGACCTCGGGCTCAACAGCGCCCTCTGTGACTGGATCCTGAACTTCCTGACGGGCAGACCCCAGGCAGTGCGGGTGGGAAACATCACATCCTCCACCCTGATTCTAACACACGGTGCCCCTCAAGGCTGCGTGCTCAGCCCTCTCCTCTACTCCCTGTTCACCCACGACTGCGTGGCCACACACAGCTCCAACACCATCGTGAAGTTTGCTGATGACACGACCGTCATCGGCCAGATCACAGACGATGACGAGACGGCGTACAGAGAGGAGGTCGAAAACCTGACATCTTGGTGCCAGGATAACAACCTCCATCTCAACATCAGCAAAACAAAGGAGCTGATTGTGGACTACAGGAAGCAGCAGGGAGAGGGACACGCCCCCATCGCCATCAATGGGACTACGGTGGAGAGAGTCAAAAGCTTCAGGTTCCTTGGGGTCCACATCACTGAGGACCTGACATCTTCACACCACCACCATCACCAAGAAAGCTCGACAGCGGCTCTTCTTCCTCCGCAGGTTGAGGAGGTTCAAAATGGATTCCAGGATACTCTGCAACTTCTACAGGTGCACGATAGAGAGTATCCTCACTGGCAGCATGACGGCCTGGTACGGCAGCTGCACCGACCTCGATCGTAAGGCTTTACAGAGGGTGGTGAAAACTGCACAGCACATCACCAGGACGGAGCTGCCATCCATGGAGGACCTTTACTCCCAGCGGCTCAGGAAGAAATCACTACGGATTATCAAAGACCCCCATCACCCCAGCCACAAACTGTTCTTTCTGTTGCCGTCTGGCAGACGTTACCGCAGCATCCTGGCAAGGACAAGAAGATTCGGAGACAGTTTCTTCCCGCGGGCAGTGAGACTGTTAAAAAATTGAACTGTTGAAACAACATCAAACATTCATCTGCTACTCAGTAGTATGTATCTAATACCTAATATAATATATCATTCCAATAACTTGTATATAGACTCGTACTGCACTATTCCACATCATAACTTTATTTCATTTTTATAACTATTATTATTTTTGTATTGCTCATGCTCTTATTGTTATTATGTTATTATGTTGCATTGTTGGAGAAGCCTGTGACATAAGATTTTCAACTGCATAATTACTCTGTAGCTATGTCAGATTGACAATAAAGAACCTTGAACCTTGAACCTTGAGGTCTGTCAGAAAAACAGGTTTTGTTCTTACCTGCAGAGTTAATTAACAGGATGAGAAAAACCACCAGATAATCAGGTCTGATCATTGTGAAAGCCAGTTGTCTCTGTCCAGTCTACAGTGTGTATGTCAGTGATTTAGTGTCTGTCCTTCACTCTGCAACACATATGTAGAGATGGAAGAGGTCAGAGTTTGCATTGACTCCTCCTCCTCAAACAGAAACACAGCACATCCCCTGAACAAATATGATGTAGATATCCTTTTTGCATACTATGATTGAATGCTTATATCCTTAAATTATAAGGTTGAATTTCAAGTTATTTGTCAGTTCCTTTTATTTAAACCTAATTAAGATGTAATCATTTATTCTGCTTTGCACAACATTGGTTGCCCATCCTCCACATACTGGAAATATCATGCATAAATATATTATAGATAGATAGATAGATAGATAGTACTTTATTGATCCCAAATTGGGAAATTGTTGTTGTTACAGCAGCATAAAAGGCATGTTACAATAAAACAAAACTACAAAATATACAAGAATAGAAAGAAAAATAAAATAAAATATAAAATATACATGTCGAAATAGAAAATATACATGCAGATATTATATATATATATTGATACCTGCTGTTAGGAAATTAATAATGGGATATGATTGTTGAAGGAAAGCTTCAAGACTTTCATAGTATACGTTTAGAGACATTGTCATATTCCCATTATTGTCATCTGTCTTTTTATCCTCTACTGCCACCTGTTGGTGCTTGTGTGAGTAATGTGACTGACATTTCTACATTTACTGTTTCCTTTTGCCCATACATGAAAAATACATTTAGAAGATGTTTTTCCTGTCCTTGGCTGTTTATGAGGCAATTATTTATTTAAAGACATTGTTATTATTGTGTTTTGTAACTTGACTCAGAAGCAACTTTTTTTTTTCATTTTCATAAAAACTACAACAAGGAAAGATTTAGTCAAAGTATAATTCTCCTTGTACTCTATCAACAAAGTATGGATGAGGACTGTAGGTTTTTGTACAGCTGCTCAACCAGCTTCAGTCACTGTGTCTCGAGCACAGTAATAAACAGCAGAGTCTACAGCCGTCAGACTGTTCATCTGCAGATACACCTGCTGTCTGTTGTTGTCCCTGGAGATGGTGAACCGGCCTTTCACTGACTCAGAGTAGAATATGTTGGCACTGCTAGTAGGGTGCATAGTAGCAACCCACTCCAGTCCTTTCCCAGGAGCCTGTCTGACCCAGTTCATGTAGTAGCTACTGAATGTGAATCCAGAGGCTGTACAGGTCAATCTGTGAGATTCTCCAGGCCTTTTAGTCACTGGTTCAGATTCTGTCAGAGTCTGACCATCAACACCTGTCAAGAGGATAAAAACATATCTGGTGAAATAAGCTGTTGACACAATTAAAAGCTGTGTTAGATAAAGATCAGTAAAGATGTTGACCTGCCCAGCAGACAGTGAGCAGCAGCAGTCCTGTCCTATAGTCCATCATGTTAAACTGTGTGTCCTCTGTCCTCTGTCCTCCTCTCTGCAGTCACATAAGTAGAGGGGGAGATATCTGAGTTTTGCATTGACTCCTCCTGGGCTGTAAGTCACTTTGTAACATTTTAATATCGTTATGTAATTCAGATTTGTCAAACGAAATGAGGTCCCTCAGGGGTGCGTCCTGGGTCTCCTCTTCTTCTCTCTGTTCACCAATTCATTGGCTCTGTCATTCTATAAATATCTCAATATCTTGTTTTCAATATAAGACATGCAGAGGCCTGAGAAAACACATTTGGGGATCTCTACGTTATAATGATCACTCAAATGTTTAATAAGCGTAAGGAATTATACAAAATACCCCCTAGCTTAACAGTCTCCAAAAGAACATGATTTTGATTAATATTTCAAACAAAGTCCTCATATTTATGTTGGATTCTTTAAAAGCCATATAACACAGAGAAGACAAACACATTTAGACATTAACAGTCTGCAAGGTTTTTGCATAGCTTCACTGGGGACTTCCTACAGTGTCACACTCTTGGGGTAACCTTTGACTCTGACTTTATTTAAAAACACTAAAGACGTCTTGTGACAGAAGCATTGCGTGGGGAAGTATTTACATCTTGTGTATATAAGATATCCTGAGTTAAGGTGGAAAATTACTTGCATTCTCTATTGGTTAATGCCACTGACAACTGCAGAGGTTTTTGTACAGCTCTGTGGCTTCCTGTATCACTGTGGCCTTCGAGCACAATAATAAACAGCAGAGTCTTCAGACGTCAGGCTGTTCATCTGCAGATACACCTGGTCCACGTTGTTGTCTCTGGAGATGGTGAAGCGGCCTTTCACTGACTCAGAGTAGAAGATATTGTCACTATCATATTCAATAATCGCAACCCACTCCAGTCCTTTCCCAGGAGCCTGTCTGATCCAAGCCATCCAATAGCTATCAAAGTCAACTCCAGAGGCTGTACAGGTCAATCTGTGAGATTCTCCAGGCCTTTTAGTCACTGGTTCAGATTCTGTCAGAGTCTGACCATCAACACCTGTCAAGAGGATAAAACACATCTGGTGAAATAAACTGGTGACACAATTTAAATCTGTGTTAGATAAAGATCAGTAAAGATGTTGACCTGCCCAGCAGACAGTGAGCAGCAGCAGTCCTGTCCTATAGTCCATCATGTTAAACTGTGTGTCCTCTGTCCTCTGTCCTCCTCTCTGCAGTCACATAAGTAGAGGGGGAGATATCTGAGTTTTGCATTGACTCCTCCTTTCTGATTGAACATTGTCCTCTTTTAACAGTATTTTATGTTATAAACATTATCTCTTACAATTTCAAATTGGTAAACATTTCTGATTGGGCTGGAAGTCACTTTGAAACATTTTAATATTGCTATATAATTCAGATTTGTCAGATGAAACAAACAAATAATGGCTTTTAATTGATTAAAATAAACATTATTGTCATTAACAAATACTGAGTTAATTAGTAATATAAATAAATCACTTTACAGGTTTTATCTACATCTCATGTCTTTAACATTTATATTTTTAATCAAAAATGACGTTTTGTGTCAAATAAAGAACAGAAATGCATGCATTTGTTTTTGGAAAAAACTGTGACATCCAACTATGTTTTGTTGTGTTTTGGCTCGTAGATGTACTGTTTAGTATTTGTGAATAAATAATGTGAACAATATTCTTTGAGCCGAAATTGGTTGCAAAGTAACTTATATTTAGACTAAAAACATTCAATTACTGAAAATATATATTATGAATACTTGAAAATGCTGATGTTTAACAATTTAAAGAAGTTATTCATGTTTTATTCTGGGAATACATACAGTAATGTATCAGTGATTATAACCTCTAAATGTTTAAACTGATGATGTAACAGTGAGCTGGTGTTGAGATCATTTCTGGTCTGAGGGCTCCTCCTCTGGTGGCTTCATGTTACAAGTGTTCAGGCTCTGAGGGGTTTTTGTTCAGCTCTACTGATGGTGTGTGTCACAGTGTGTCTCTGGCACAGTAATAAACAGCAGAGTCTCCAGCCGTCAGACTGCTCATCTGCAGATACACCTGCTGTCTGTTGTTGTCTCTGGAGATGGTGAACTGACGCTTATCTTTCTTTCTTACAGTGCAGACGCTTTTCCGCTTGCTCTTGCCTCTGCTTACTTTTTATGCTAATTTTCCTATTCTTATTCTCTGAAAACTTCGAGCAGCGGCTCCTGGACATTAACTTATCACTGGGACAGTTATTCATCGTAAATAGACGGAGGGTTTCAGCCATATTTCAACATTTTTACGACGACCTCAGTCTTACAGTAGCGTGGCCTAGCAACAGCTAAAGCCTGGTAGGCTACTGCATGCTATTTAGCTTAAGCTAGTTGGTAGCAAAATGCCTCCGTTCTCTACAGATGACTTCCACATACTTCTACAGAAGATGGCTGTGTTGGAAATGAAATGCAACGGTTGGAAGTTAACGTGGAAGTGAATGGACTATGTTGTGGGAATAACACCACTTTACCAGTGTTGCAAAATAATGGAAAAGGGTATGCTAACTCACAGCTAGTTAGCAGCTACAAGGTTTCCAAGGAACAGGAGGGCTGTGTACTGGGTAATAAATCTACAAGTGGTAGTCCTCCCTGGAACTCTCTGGGTGCAAAGCCTAAGAGTAAATCATTTCCATGGGATTTGGGAGGACGAATAACAGGCAGAGCCCAGCGCTCTGAAATCTGTGATGCGACCGGCTGGCCTGCATTGTTATCACCCAGGAAGAGTGCCTCTTCAACCCCTATTCATACTAGGAAACAGCCGTGGACAGCTGCTAAAGGGAGAACTACAAACAATCCTCCTAAACCACCAAGTGTGCCAATCCAGAACAGATACGCTCCGCTGACCGAGAACCGGAGATCTCTTTCTGATGACCTGGATAACCTGTCCTCTTCACACAGCAGGGTAAGGACCAATAGCTACTCCAAAAGTAAAAGGCTAGAGGGAAAGCTAACGACTGGGCCTGAAACTCTGATTGTGGGTGACTCTGCTGTAAGAGATGTAAAAGGTCTGTGTAGTAAGAACAACACCAAAGTACTCTGTTTTCCCAAGGATATGGTCTCCGACTTGGCTGAGAAGATCCTGCATATTGGGGCTGAACATCCGACTGTGAAGAATGTGGTACTACATATTGGAACAAATGATGTTGTGAAACAACAGTCAGAAGCGCTGAAAGAAGACTTTAAATGTCTGTTGGAAACTGTCAGCTCTCTAAATGCGGAGGTGTTCATCAGTGGCCCTCTACCGCCAGTCAGAAGAGGAGTGGAGAGATTCAGCAGACTGTTTGCATGAACACGTGGCTTTCAGCTGCCTGTACTGACCATTCTGTCCATTTTATTGACAATTTTAACTTTTTCTGGGATCGCAGACATCTTTTTAAGGCAGATGGAGTTTGCCTGAACAAGTCAGGAGTGAAATTGTTTATCTCTAACATATTCAACTGCCTGCGTCAGCAATCTGTTCCCTCTGCCAAGGACAAGCGGCAAGAGGAATCAAAACAGGAGAAAGACACAACACATCGCGCAGAAAACCCTGAAGAAGTATCACTGCACCCGCCTGAGGAATGTTCTGATTATGGGAGACCTATGACACAAATGGAGGAGTCTCCACTGCCCGTCACCCCCCCTGTCAACGCCTTTGAGGATACTCTTCATTCATCCCCCAGCTCTCTCTACTCTCCGCTCACCCTTTCACCCTCGCCCTCCCCCCTGGAGTTCGATGACCGCATGAAGGCGATATGCAGGGTTGGCAGCATGTCCTTTACCCCCGCCCCTCAACGACGCCCACCAAAATCACCGAAGACAAGCCTACGTCAACCACCTCCCCCCCTGGCAGCATGTCCTTTACCCCCGCCCTTCCACAACGCCCACCAAAATCACAGAAGCAGAGACGCGCACCATCTCCCCCGTCTTCATCACCGTGCCTACGTCAACCACCTCCCCTCCCTTCAAGAAAGCATCTGCAGTCTCCGAAGCCTGATAAGGATGTGTGTGTACAAAACGCAACAAACTTTTCTGATATGTGCTGGGTCCAGGCTCAAGGGCATATGGCACTCTCAACTCTTTCCAGCACATGCCGGGGCCCTGCCTGCCAGTAGCTTTGCCGATATCTGTGTTGATAGGTAATAGATTAAGAGCGGTAAATCAGCTTAGAAACAGGAAGTGCTCAAACGTTTGTGTGAGGTTATCAAATTTAGCAGTGATTCCATGTCAGCCACAGCTTGTCACAAATTTTTTACTGATAGTGTATTTAACAAACTTAAACTAGCTTTATTAAATGTCAGGTCTTTGGCAGGAAAAACATTTTTAATCAATGATTTTATCACTGAGCACAATCTCGATTTTATGTTTTTAACGGAAACTTGGATTGAACAAAATAACAGTGCAGCTGTTCTTATCGAATCAACCCCTCCCAACTTTAGTTTTATGAGTCAGGAAAGAATGCATAAGAAAGGGGGTGGAGTTGCTATTTTGTTCAATGATTCCATTCAATGCAGGAAGACATCTTATGGGGACTTTGCTTCTTTTGAATATGTGGCCCTTCAGCTGAAATGCTCCTCTCGAGCTCTGTTCCTAAATATCTATAGACCACCCAAATACTGTGCAAGCTTTTTTGATGATTTTACTGAACTGCTGTCTATAGTGTGTATTGACTTTGACCGTCTAGTCATTGTTGGTGATTTTAACATCCATGTTGACAACCCCCAGGACAGAGGGGCTAAAGAACTGTTTTGTGTTCTTGATAACTATGGACTGACTCAGCATGTGGCGGAGCCCACGCACAATAAGGGGCACACTCTGGACTTAATTATCTCAAAGGGTCTGAATATCTCAAAGGTTGTGGTGACTGATGTTGCACTCTCTGATCATTCCTGTGTTTTCTTTGAGAGCTCTATTTCTGTTCACAAAAATGTTCAGAAAGAGGTAACCACAAAGCGATATTTAACTGAAAATACTAGGGAAATGTTTACTCATCATTTTTCATCCACACTCCCCTGCTAACATCTCAGTAAATGAGCTAGTAGATCATTTTAATTAAAAATTAAAAATGTTATAGATACCATTGCTCCAACTACGGTAAAGGAAGTGATTGGCAAGAAAATATCTCCATGGAGAAAGGCCATGGAAAAAAAACGGGGGAAAAAAAGCCCCTTAACAGGTTAAATGGGAATTAAATCAGTGTTCCCAAAGCCCCGGTGTTCTGCAGTTTGTGTGGGCCTACTGTACTGTTGCACAGTTTATGCTGTAGAAACTATGTCCAGGACAAGGTGTTTGGAAGTTTTGGAAGATTCATAGCTAACCACACTGAAGTTATGGAGGTATTGATCAGTCTTCTCATATTTTTAAGCCTCAAATTGTCCTTCTCCCCCCCTCTAACATCACCAGAAGTCATGATTTAAGGGGTCTTTTCTCCAAAAAATTTACCGGGGAGCATCCCCCGGACCCCTCTAGTATTGTTTGATCACCATTTCCACAGCCCCACCTAAAATATTTTCCACCAGCCGCCACTGAGTCTATGGTTGAAACTAAGCGGTGTGTTTTGACTGGCACTAACGGAGCGTCCACACAGCAGCGTTAAAAAAATCTTCTAACGCTTCTGCCCATTCACTTTGAATGGGGTGACGTCACTTTGCCTCACTTTTCGCCGAACTGCATTGTCGGCAGCAGAGCGGAGATTTTCAGGATTTTCAGGATTCAAAGTTGAGCAATGTTCAACTTTTGAAGCTGAGGTGGAAGCGTCAGCCAATCAAATCTCGTTTATGCAAATCTGACAGTTCAAGCGCTAGCCAATCAAACCGCGTGTATGCTGGGAGAGACATTCCGCAGTTCATTTCCTCATATTCCAAAACATGGAGGAGAAATTAGCGGTAAGGAATCACCCGGTGCTTTATGACCAGTCCCTATTTACCTACCGGGATACAAACCGGAGGAGCCAGGCATGGAGGGAGGTGGCAGAGACAGTGGTAGGTTTTCGCCTGTTTGGGGAGTTTATATCCAGTTTACTTCGGGCTTTTTTGCTTCGTATGTCCGGGGCAGGAGATTCATGTGATTGGTTGTTGGTCGCGTTGCTCGCAAAAAATCCCCAAGCTTCAGATACGCCCACCTCCATGATTTTTTTAACGCTGCTGTGTGGACGCTCCATAACGGTCGAGGAGTGAAGATCAGTTGAACGTTTCTGTGACTCCGCCCAGTGGCTGCTCTTCTGAGAGGCACCGCTCTGACAGCTCTGTCTACTGGGAAACGTGCTAAAAGTCCTTCTGGAGGTAAGCAACACTACACAATTTCACCAAGTCTGAGAGTAAAAGCTTTCTCGAAGGTTCGTTTTGCTTTCTTACAACGTTACGTTAATGTTAACTTAACCTTACGTTTGCTAGGAGGCTAGCTGTCTTAGCTAACAACAGTTAGGAGCTAACGTTTTCTACAGTTTGTGTTTCCCCTGAAAAACGTGATGTAGTTATTTAAGGGTAAGTTAACTTAACGTTATCTTACAAGTAGAGAGAGTTACGTTTTGTTTAAAATCGTCAATGTAATGCCATTAGAGGTGTTGTGTTGAACATGAAGTTAGCTAACTGTAGCTCTCTACCAAAGGTTAGCATGTTAAGCTGTACTTTCTGTGGCAGCTAGCTTAATACAAAGAGGGTTTTTGTGCTTCATTGTAAACTTTTCTTACAAATGTGTGTTAATCTTTCTACTCAATGATACAGACCATTGTTGAGGAGATCCAAAACATACTGTAAATGAGTTGGGTCCGACATATACATGTGCTTTGCTGCTAAAAAATGAAACATTATCAGATGAGGACATCACCAAAGTGTGTGAGTCTGTCAGGGGATTTGATCTGTTTTTTGCATGTCGTACGTATGTACACACTGCTCTGGTATGAATTAAAAATATAATTGTAAAATGTAAGTCTCGCTCTTGTCATCGTTCAGGCTTTGCATTTGAACTCCTATGACTGGTTGCGGACTTGAAGGGAATGAGTTCCTGGCCTTCCTGACATCCAGGAAAAAGGTGAGATTCTAATCTATTTCAATGCCAAAAGCAAGTTATTGTTTTTAACTTTTTTAATATGATTTTTGGGGAATTTCAGTTTTATTGGACAGTAGAGATCTACTGGAAACAGTGGAGAGGGAGGAGATAATATGCAGCAAAAGGCCAAGCCGGATGGTTGCTGCTCCGTGTGGAACGTGTTCTATCAGGTAAAGCACTTTGGTACCCAGTTATTTATGGTATTGAGTTTGAATTTATCCTTTGGAATGTAATTTCCAACTGTGCATTGTAAAGACTGAAAAAACAGGCTCAGGTTAAAGCTTGACATGATTTGGTCTTTTACTTAAGAGGATGTGTCCTCCTGTCTTCTCTTATTTCCTTATCTTTCTTTCAGGTGTAACATCTACCAATGGTTGTACATGACACCACCTCTTTGCTGTCCTACTAGTCAACCCTCCTGATCAGAGCCTTTCCTAAATAGTGGTAAGTTGTTTTACAGTTCAGTGTACGTTAATTTAGCAACTTAATGCTTTACTGCTGTTGAATAAACCCTATTATATACATCCATCAGCAATCAATAAAACAAATCATCCAACACAAAATAGAAGAAATCTGGACCTATTCTATTTCTTTTTATACCACAGCATCTATTGAGACTGCTCATTGATGTCATCAAGAGCCATTGAGTCTTAACATTCCTATAATCATTTGTTTTTTTATTGTTGATATTGTTTTGTTCTTTATTTTTGTTGTGAGAATCACTTTACAATTGTGTAAGTGCTATATAAATAGTAGGGCTGTCAGTCGATTAAAATATTTAATCGCGATTAATCACATGATTGTCCATAGTTAATCGCGATTAATCACAAATTAATCGCACATTTTTTATCTGTTCTAAATGTACCTTAGAGGGATATTTTTCAAGTTTTTAATATTCTTATCAACATATGAGTGGACAAATATGCTTTATATGTTTGTTTATTATAATTTGAACAATGACAAATATTCTCATGAATATTAAACACAACAACCTCTGAACATTACATATATGCTCGAACGGGAGCTGCCTGGACGCTGCAATCATGTTGCGCACACTATCCGTGCTGAGTGTGCTGATTTTTCGTACAATGTCCCACTGTCTGGCTACCTGCATAAAGTCAAGTGCTCGGCGCAGTTGTCGGCGAAATGTCGCTCCTCTGTTTTCATTGAAACAGCTCCTTATATCCGTTAGCGCAGCTAGCTAGCACCAGATGCTAACAACAACAACAACAACACGTAAGGTGTGCCTCGCTCAACAATTAAAATCTGTGTTAGATAAAGATCAGTAAAGATGTTGACCTACCCAGCAGACAGTGAGCAGCAGCAGTTCTGTCCTATAGTCCAGGGTTTCCCAACCCCCGGTCCGCGGACCGGTACCGGGCCGCAGAGGTGTTACTGCCGGGCCGCGAAATAGCTGTGAGTTTATCGTAATATTTGCAGAATTATAAATATATACAAATATTTTATCATAATATTTCTTTCAAAAAGTGTTTAATTTTCGCACCTATGCCACCAGTCATATTATTTCATCCAGTAGCTAGTTAATCTTTCACCAGAAAACCGTTGAAAATGGCTTTTATGATGTTCCGAGGGATTCGGCGGCTCAGCCTAAGGTCTCAGCCTCTGGTGCGCACGAGAATGTTACCGGTGCGCCAAGTAGGAAGAGGAGCGCACAGGAGACAACCGTTTGATTGTAGACTGTTATGTTTATGTGGGGAAATGGTGGTGCATACATTATTTGAGATATATTTCAAACTCGGACTTCATTTTAAGGACATGTCGGCCAGGGGTGTAGAGCTATTTGTTTAAGCACCGGATTGGCAAAACAGGAGAGTAAACCAGTCTGCCTTGATCTATGAATTAATGTCCGGGACTCTCACGGTATCTGCTGCCCGCAGCTGTTTTATAGAAGGAAAACCTCCTTCACTTCATGAAATGGCTGCAGCATCAAGAGGCAGCGGGACGTATACTCCGCCTCTGAGAAGTGCAGCACCAGCGGGTAAAGAGCTGTGCCTTTTTACGCACCGCATTCGCTGTGTTTAACTTCATCAGAACAGCTTAAGAGTGACTGCAGGCTGCTACGTGTTAACCACACACACCTCTACACACATCTCTACACACATCGAACTGCCCGATTACTCCCCCTTTTATTAGTTTTATGAACGAGATGTCCAGTCAGTCACCAAGGCGCATGATGTGTGTGTGTGTATGTGCTCTGCTCAGCTCAGCTCTGTGTGTCCTCGGCCTTCAGACTGTTCATCTGCAGATACACTTTACTGCTGGAGTCATCTCTGGAGATAGTGAATCTAACCTGGACCGACTGAGAGTAATATATAGAGTACTAGCTGTGTGTATGAAAGCGATCCACTCCAGTCCTTTCCCAGGAGCCTGTCTGATCCAGTTCCATACTGAGCCTCTAAAGTTGAATCCAGATGTTGTGCAGGAGAGTCTGTGAGATTCTCCGGGTTTCCTGACTGCTGGTTCAGACTCAGTTATGGTCTGACCTTCAGCGACAGACAAAACAAACAGAGCAACCACCAAGAGTGTTAGCTTTCCCTGAGCCATGTTCACACAGTTTCTTGTGTTTTCAAAAGCTTGAGTCCCTCTTTAAATATGAAGTAAACTTGATCCCTTTGAGAATTCATTTGACGATTAGCTCCTCCTACTTTGCATTCTGCTTTAAAAGTCTAATTCAAGGCTATACAAACAGCATTAAACATAATTTAAACTAGCAGCAAGCTATAGGCAGATAATGAACTGTTATTAAATACTATAATTATTACTTTTCAACAAAAGATCCAGCTGATTTTTTTTTTCTTGAATTTGACTATAACTCATATGAGTAACATCAAAGCTTTACTTCTAATCATTGTTTTAGTTGTAACAATTCGAAACTAATTCAGTAATTGGTTGAACAATATGTTTTTATTTATTTTGATGTTGTAACTGCAATGAAGGAAAGCATGATGGTCTAAATGTTTACTTGTGTTTGCTGCAGCTGGATGAAGACCTGGGTTTTGTTTATTCTCTTACTTTAAAGGTTTCAGTATTCAAATAGTGGCAATTTGAGGACAGATACAGAGAAACTTGGGGCCTTAAGAGGACATAAACTATTAAGGAACTGAAACCTATTTGACAATGTGCAAAAACACATTTCTGCAGTGCATGAAAAATGCAAACTAAATAAGTTAAAACACGTAGGATCTCAGATTAGACCATTTTCTAAACGTTGGCACATAAATGCTTTTTATGGTTCAGCTGCTGTCTTCTCTAAAGAGACATTTTGATAAGAGTCTGCAATAAACATGATCAATCTATTAAGTGATATGATTTCTACATTCAGATGTCTGTTAAGAAATATGTTTTACATTGTTTGGTGTAACTAAAGTTGTGTCATAATATTGGAAAGATTAAAGCAACCCACTCCAGTCCTTTCCCAGGAGCCTGTCTGACCCAGTTCATATGGTAGCTAGTGAATGTGAATCCAGAGGCTGTACAGGTCAATCTGTGAGATTCTCCAGGCCTTTTAGTCACTGGTTCAGATTCTGTCAGAGTCTGACCATGAACACCTGTAAAGAGGATAAAAACACATCTGGTGAAATAAGCTGTTGACACAATTAAAATCTGTGTTAGATAAGATCAGTAAAGATGTTGACCTGCCCAGCAGACAGTGAGCAGCAGCAGTCCTGTCCTATAGTCCATCATGTTAAACTGTGTGTCCTCTGTCCTCTGTCCTCCTCTCTGCAGTCACATAAGTAGAGGGGGAGATATCTGAGTTTTGCATTGACTCCTCCTATAACTATGGGTGTGTGTTTTTTCAGAATAATTTTGCAAGGCCATTTATAAAGGGACAAACAATTGACTTCATGTAAAGTATAACGATTTTGATTGCAAGAGGGACAGCTAGGCCTACATCCAATATGACAATAAACTCAATTAATTAACTAACCATTAATCTCAGGTGTATTTGATTTAATTTAGGTTAGAGATTAGATGATCAGAGCTGCTTCTTTAAGGGAAACATTATTAATAATAATTTGTATTTAATCAACTTCTCAAATGTTTTACGGTGGACTTAATGTTTGCCAGTTAGCTGACTGGAATCAGTTGTGTATCTCCAGTGTTAAATATAGAATTTGCTTCATTTGGTTGTGGTTATGTGACGGTAATGTTTCAAATTCAAACAGATAAAGCTTTCCTGATGATAATGTTTATGATAAAGTGATGATTTGTGTTCAATCGGCAAATATAATAGATTTGTTTAATGTTTAATGTTATCAAAGTGTGTTTCATTAATGTACTTCTAGAGATACATGGGCACAGTTTAACCATACTGAATCAGATAAACAGCTGCGTTGTTTGAAATGGAACATTTTATATTATCTGTGATACATTTTGTTGGAGGCACAAAAGAAACAAAAATTATATTTTCTGTTTGAATTCACTATATTCTTTAGGTTGCAACTGAATTAAACATTGTGTCAAATGAGATGAAATAGGATGTCAATATTCAGTTGATCAGTATTTCAATATAAAGTGAATGCTCTCATAGGTGGTATTGAATAGAGGAAGTCGTTTTGTACGACTCTCCTGTTACTGTCTCTCACTGTGTCTCTTCTGGCACAGTAATACACTGCTGTGTCCTCGGCCTTCAGACTGTTCATCTGCAGATACACTTTACTGCTGGAGTCATCTCTGGAGATAGTGAATCGACCCTGGACCGACTGAGAGTAATAGATCGGAGTACTGCGTGTGTCGATAAGCGATCCACTCCAGTCCTTCCCAGGAGCCTGTCTGATCCAGTTCCATACTGAGCCTCCAAAGTTGAATCCAGATGTTGTGCAGGTGAGTCTGTGAGATTCTCCGGGTTTCCTGACTGCTGGTTCAGACTCAGTTATGGTCTGACCTTCAGCGACAGACCAAACAAACAGAGCAACCACCAAGAGTGTTAGCTTTCCTGAGCCATGTTCACACAGTTTCTTGTGTTTTCAAAAGCTTGATCCCTCTTTAAATATGAAGTAAACTTGATCCCTTGAGAATTCATTTGACGATTAGCTCCTCCTACTTTGCATTCTGCTTTAAAAGTCAAATTCAAGGCTATACAAACAGCATTAAACATCATTTAAACTAGCAGCAAATAGTTATTTAAGGCAATTGTTGACAAAAATGAACTGTGATTAAATTAAACTAATATAATTATTCTTTTACAACTAAGCTCCAGCTGATTTTTTTTCTTGAATTTGACTATAACTCATATGAGTAACATCAAAGCTTTACTTCTAATCATTGTTTTAGTTGTAACAATTCAAAACTAATTCAGAAATTGGTTGAACGATATGTTTTTATTTATTTTGATGTTGTAACTGCAATGAAGGAAAGCATGATGGTCTAAATGTTTACTTGTGTTTGCTGCAGCTGGATGAAGACCTGGGTTTTGTTTTTTCTTACTTTAAAGGTTTCAGTATTCAAATAGTGGCAATTTGAGGACAGATACAGAGAAACTTGGAGCCTTAAGAGGAAATAAACTACTAAGGAACTGAAACCTATTTGACAATGTGCAAAAACACATTTCTGCAGTGCATGAAAAATGCAAACTAAATAAGTTAAAAGACGTAGGATCTCAGATTAGACATTTTCTAAATGTTAGCACATAAATGCTTTTATGGTTCAGCTGCTGTCTTCTCTAAAGAGACATTTTGATAAGGCTCTGTTCTGCAATAAACATGATAACTCTATTTAGTGATATGATTTCTACATTCAGATATCTGTTAAGAAATATTTTTCATTGTTTGGTGTAACTAAAGTTGTGTCATGATATTGGAAAGATTCCAAATCTCACATTAACAGTGTGAGAAAAGTGTGGTAATAATGAGGGGTTTTTGTACAGCTGCTCAACCAGCTTCAGTCACTGTGTGTCGAGCACAGTAATAAACAGCAGAGTCTACAGCCGTCAGACTGTTCATCTGCAGATACACCTGCTGTATGTTGTTGTCTCTGGAGATGGTGAACCGGCCTTTCACTGACTCAGAGTAGTAGATGTTGCTACTGCTAGTAGGATGGATTGAAGCGATCCACTCCAGTCCTTTCCCAGGAGCCTGTCTGATCCAGGCAATAGTAGTACTGAATGTGTATCCAGAAGTAGTACAGGTCAATCTGTGAGATTCTCCAGGCCTTTTAGTCACTGGATCAGATTCTGTCAGAGTCTGACCATCAACACCTGTAAAGAGGATAAAAACACATCTGGTGAAATAAGCTGTTGACACAATTAAAATCTGTGTTAGATAAAGATCAGTAAAGATGTTGACCTGCCCAGCAGACAGTGAGCAGCAGCAGTCCTGTCCTATAGTCCATCATGTTAAACTGTGTGTCCTCTGTCCTCTGTCCTCCTCTCTGCAGTCACATAAGTAGAGGGGGAGATATCTGAGTTTTACATTGACTCCTCCTTTCTGATTGAACATTGTCCTCTGTTCACACTAATATTTACCTAAAAAATATATCTCTTTAAATGTTGATTTTGTCAACATTTTAACCTGATATCAATGTTATCCTTATATTGCTTACATTTACGGTTCTTATTTAATTCAGTTTCTTCGATGCAACTTGAATGTCTGCTGCTGTTTATTGAAAAATGTATTCAAATTGTTATGATTTAGTTTGATATCATGTAGTGTGTATATCACTTTGCAGGCTAGGTTTGAAATAGACAAACAGCATCCCATACTTTTTATCAAAGCTGACGTTGTGTGTCACTATAATCAGTACAGCAATTAATGCATTTTTTTCATAAGAAATTGTGACATCCAAAAAATAAATCAGTTTTGTCTCGTAGCTTGTACTGACTACTACTACTATTTTTAGGGGAATAGATCCTGTTACAAATCTAACATTTAGAGCAATTCATCTACTGAAACCAATTCAGCTGATTTTATTTTATAAGGTCTACTTGAGAAGTTTAATGTTCGACAATTTGTCATTTTTATTTGTCTTGTATTCTGGGAATACATGCAGTAATGTATCAGTGATTATAACCTCTAAATGTTTAAACTGATGATGTAACAGTGAGCTGGTGTTGAGATCATTTCTGGTCTGAGGGCTCCTCCTCTGGTGGCTTCATGTTACAAGTGTTCAGGCTCTGAGGGGTTTTTGTACAGCTCTACTGATGGTGTGTGTCACAGTGTGTCTCTGGCACAGTAATACACAGCAGAGTCTCCAGGCTGCACGCTCTGTCCGTTCAGAGTCACTGTTTTGCTGGAAGAGTCTAAGTCGATACTGAACTTGCTCTTCAGTGAATCTTTAAAGTATGTGGTGTATCCAGTAGCTGCCATTCCTATCCACTCCAGTCCTTTCCCTGCAGGCTGTCTGATCCAGGCTGTGTAGTAGCTGCTAACAGAATAAGAGACCTGACAGGTGATGGTCAGACGTTGACCTGGCTGCACAGTCACAGAGGCTGGCTGTATCAACTTCACACTTCACACCTGTGGAGGGAAACATGTTGAATAGTGAGCGAGGTTAATAACAGTGAGCAGTCAGTGTGAGCGTTCTGTCAGTGTCTCTGCCTCAGTGAGACTCACAGGATCCAGCAGCCAGCAGCAGCAGCAGAGCTACAGAGAACATGGTTGGTGTTGAAGGTGACCTGATGGAGCTTCTCTTCTTCTGCTGCAGCTGACAGCATGATATCAAGTCTTTATAGCAGACTGTGAGGAAGTTCACTTTGCATAGAGAGGGACACTGACAGGCTATAAAAGAGGGACGGACTGTCCTGTCAAGAGTTGTCATTTGGATTTGTGTTTGGACATGTGAAAGAACATTTATTTTTTAAAACAATAAATGAAAATGATCTTGTTATTTCCAATCAAACCTCAGACAAATAGTATATGTATTGTCTGATGTAACTTTTGGTAGCTGCTATCTGATGGAAGCAGTTTTATTGAGGCGATATTTCCTTCAGTGTTTTGATTATGTTGAGCTCAAGCTTTTAGTGATTGTGAGAAGCAGAACACAAGGTTTTGACTTGTTAAGTTTTTGTACAGCGTTTCTCCTTCCTGTGTCACTGTGTGTATCGAGCACAGAAATAAACAGCAGAGTCTACAGCCGTCAGACTGCTCATCTGCAGATACACCTGCTGTCTGTTGTTGTCTCTGGAGATGGTGAACCGGCCTTTCACTGACTCAGAGTAGTAGATGCTGCTACTGCTATCACTGATAGTAGCAACCCACTCCAGTCCTTTTCCAGCAGCCTGTCTGATCCAAGCATTCCAGTAATTACTACTAAACCCTGAATATGTGCAGGTCAGTCTGTGGGACTCTCCAGGCTTTTTAACCGCTGGTTCAGACTCAGTCAGTGTTTGACCCTCAGTACCTACAGACATGTAAACAGCTCATTAGTTTCTGTAATGCAGCCATATTGTCTTTGTACCAGGAGGTCTGTCAGAAAAACAGGTTTTGTTCTTACCTGCAGAGTAAATTGACAGGATGAGAAAAACCACCAGATAATCAGGTCTGATCATTGTGAAAGCCAGTTGTCTCTGTCCAGTCTACAGTGTGTATGTCAGTGATTTAGTGTCTGTCCTTCACTCTGCAACACATATGTAGAGATGGAAGAGGTCAGAGTTTGCATTGACTCCTCCTCCTCAAACAGAAACACAGCACATCCCCTGAATAAATATGATGTAGATTTCCTTTTTGCATACTATGACTGAATGTATATATATCCTTAAATTAAAAGGTTGAATTTAAAGTTCTTTGTCAGTTCCTTTCATTTAAACCTAAATAAGATGTAATCATTTATTCTGCTTTGCACAACATTGGTTGCCCATCCTCCACATACTGGAAACATCATGCATACATATATTATTGATACCTGCAGTTAAGAAATTAATAATGGGTTATTATTGTTGCAGGAAAGCTCAAGACTTTCATAGTATACGTTTAGAGACATTGTCATATTCCCGTTATTGTCATCTGTCTTTTTATCCTCTACTGCCACCTGTTGGTACTTGTGTGAGTAATGTGACTGACATTTCTACATTTAATGTTTCTTTTTGCCCATACATGAAAAATACATTTAGAAGATGTTTTTCCTGTCCTTGGCTGTTTTATGAGGAAATTACTTTTTTAAAGACAGTTATTTTTTATTATTGTATTTTGTAACTTGACTCAGTAGCAACTGTTTTTTTCATTTTCATATAAACTACAGCAAGGAAAGATTTAATCAACGTATAATTCTCCTTGTACTCTATCAACAAAGTACGGATGAGGACTGTAGGTTTTGTACAGCTGCTCAACCCCATACTTGCCAACCCTCCCGATTTTCGCGGGAGACTCCCGATTTCATTGCCCTCTCCCGGTTTCCTCCCGGGGTCATATTTCTCCCGCATTTCTCCCGATTTCTGACAACATCAGATTTACTCAGGACTGTTTCCACTCAGACTTTAATACAGCTACACCATTGTTTGGTTCCATGGTAGCGTAGCGCGCGCAACTGAAAGTCTGAGAGGGTGAGGAAGATAGTCACAGCAAACAGAACAAGAATCGACAATTCTACCCTCTGCTCCTTTCCTTTACAGGTCCAGCCCACACATATGGTGCTACAGGCCGCAAGGCAGTGCACTTACAACTACAATAAGCATGTTAATGTTAATCTAATACAGCTCCGGCGATCCACTAGCACCCCCCCCCCCACCCCGCGGTGGTTTTGGAAATGCTCCCGATTTCTGAGGTCTCAAGGTTGGCAAGTATGGCTCAACCAGCTTCAGTCACTGTGTGTCTCGAGCACAGTAATAAACAGCAGAGTCTACAGCCGTCAGACGTTCATCTGCAGAGACACCTGCTGTATGTTGTTGTCTCTGGAGATGGTGAACCGGCCTTTCACTGACTCAGAGTAGTGCTTGGTACTACCACTGGGTTGCTGATCAAAGCGATCCACTCCAGTCCTTTTCCAGGAGCCTGTCTGACCCAGGCCATGTAGTAGCTACTGAATGTGAATCCAGAGGCTGTACAGGTCAATCTGTGAGATTCTCCAGGCCTTTTAGTCACTGGTTCAGATTCTGTCAGAGTCTGACCATCAACACCTGTCAAGAGGATAAAAACACATCTGGTGAAATAAGTTGTTGACACAATTAAAATCTGTGTTAGATAAAGATCAGTAAAGATGTTGACCTGCCCAGCAGACAGTGAGCAGCAGCAGTCCTGTCCTATAGTCCATCATATTAAACTGTGTGTCCTCTGTCCTCTGTCCTCCTCTCTGCAGTCACATAAGTAGAGGGGGAGATATCTGAGTTTTGCATTGACTCCTCCTTTCTGATTGAACATTGTCCTCTTTTAACAGTATTTTATGTTAATAACATTATCTCTACAATTTTAAATTGGTAAACATTTCTTATTGGGCTGTAAGTCGCTTTGTAACATTTAATATTGTTAAGTAATTCAGATTTGTCAAATTAAACAAACAAATAATGGCTTTTAATTGATTAAAATAAAGGTATTCACATTATTGTCATCAAAAAATGATTTGAGTTAATTTAGTAAATAAATCACTTTACAGGTTTTATCTACATCTCATGTCTTTAACATTAATATTTTTAATAAAAAATGACGTTTTGTGTCAAATAAAGAACAGAAATGCATGCATTTGTTTTTGGAAAGAAAATCTGACATCCAACAATTTGTTGTTGTGTTTGGCTCGTAGATGTACTGTTTAGTATTTGTGAATAAATAGTGTGAACAATATTCTTAGAGCTGAAATTGGTTGTAAAGAAACTTAACTTTAGAGGACAAAATCCAATTACTGAAAATATATAATACTGGATACTTGAAAAGGCTGATGTTTAACAATTTAAAGAACAATTATTCATGTTTTTATTCTGGGAATACATACAGTAATGTATCAGTGATTATAACCTCTAAATGTTTAAACTGATGATGTAACAGTGAGCTGGTGTTGAGATCATTTCTGGTCTGAGGGCTCCTCCTCTGGTGGCTTCATGTTACAAGTGTTCAGGCTCTGAGGGGTTTTTGTTCAGCTCTACTGATGGTGTGTGTCACAGTGTGTCTCTGGCACAGTAATACACAGCAGAGTCTCCAGGCTGCACGCTCTGTCCGTTCAGAGTCACTGTGTTGCTGGAAGAGTCTAAGTCGATACTGAACTTGCTCTTCAGTGAATCTTTAAACCGTGTGGTGTATCCAGTGGCTGCCACTCCAATCCACTCCAGTCCTTTCCCTGCAGGCTGTCTGATCCAGGCTGTGTAGTAGCTGCTAAGAGAATAAGAGACCTGACAGGTGATGGTCAGACGTTGACCTGGCTGCACAGTCACAGAGGATAAGATCAGTGAGAGCAGCAGATCTGAGTGTTTCCTTTACTGACAGAGGAGAGGGGAACTCAACACTGACTGCCATCTAGTGTCTTTATGAGAGCAGCTGCTCCATGATATGCATTAATGTTGCTGAAACGTGTTCATGTACAGTAGTGTTGATTTTATTCCTATTTGGACATTGATCTCAGCGGATTCTTTTTATTTTTTTGTCCTTGGCTATTTTGTGTGACATGATCAATTCATCTAGATCTTTTTTTAATTGATTTAAATTGCTGGTAATTTATGAACTCTCTCAAGGCTGAATTTCATAATTGTATTATATACAACCAAAGCAAAAGATAACTGAAGAATATAATTCATTGTAAGGGTATATCTAAGATAAGGATGAGGTCTGTAGGTTTTTGTACAGCTGCTCAACAGCTTCAGTCACTGTGTGTCTCGAGCACAGTAATAAACAGCAGCGTCTACAGCGTCAGACTGCTCATCTGCAGATACACCTGCTGTCTGTCGTTGTCTCTGGAGATGGTGAACCGGCCTTTCACTGACTCATAGTAGTAGATATTGTCACTATCATCTTCAATAATCGCACCCACTCCAGTCCTTTCCCAGGAGCTGTCTGATCCAAGCCATCCAAGAGCTATCAAATTCAACTCCAGAGGCTGTACAGGTCAATCTGTGAGATTCTCCAGACCTTTTAGTCACTGGTTCAGATTATGTCAGAGTCTGACCATCAACACCTGTCAAGAGGATACAAACACATCTGGTGAAATAAGTTGTTGACACAATTAAAATCTGTGTTAGATAAAGATCAGTAAAGATGTTGACCTGCCCAGCAGACAGTGAGCAGCAGCAGTCCTGTCCTATAGTCCATCATATTAAACTGTGTGTCCTCTGTCCTCTGTCCTCCTCTCTGCAGTCACATAAGTAGAGGGGGAGACATCTGAGTTTTGCATTGACTCCTCCTATAACTGTTTGGTTTTTTTCAGATTAATTTTGCAAGGCCATTGATAAAGCGCCAAAAAGTAGACTTCATGTAAAGTATGAGGAAACCCTTCCTTGCTATACAGATTGAGGGGTAGTCCTTAACGTTTGATGAAATTTGGAGAATGAATGTTTAAATGTACAGCAATCACTCTCCATGTAGAAACAAATATGTGTTGGCGCATGTGTTGGATGATGGCAGAGAGACCCACCTACACTGTGTGCACACGTATTAGGCAAGTGGTACTTTTGTGCATTCATTTATTATGAACAACTACTGTACAGTGCTCTCGGTCCATCAAACATGTTAATAAACCTCAAATCTGGATATTTAAGAAAGTAAAAATGAGGATTTGCCTTTTATAGGATAAAATATGTGTGTACAATTATGAGCAACTATTAGTGTGCAAATTATTATGCAACTAAATAAAAAAACTAAAATGCTCCCATCTCACTTTTTTCATCTGTAAAGAGAGAATAATAAAACAAACAACATTTGTACTGCATAAAAATAATGGGTTCTTGAAAGATGCAGATTTTCCTGTACCACTGCTTGAAGAAAATGTGTTCTAAAAAACTGGCAATATATTTGGGAGTTGACTTTCAACCCAAAAAGGTCCAACAAGCACATTTTAATAATTCCAGCCCAAACCAGAACCCCTCCTCCACCTTGCTGGCATCGAAGTAGAGCTCTGGGCCCGTTACTGATCCAGCCACGAACCATCTATCTGGTCCGTCAAGAGTCACTCTCATCTCATCAGTCCATGGAAACCTTTGAAAAATCTGTGTTTAGATATTTCTTGGCCCAGTCTTGACATTTTATCTTATGTGTCTTGGTCAGTTGTGTCGGGTTTCAGCCTTCCTAACCTTTATTGTCTCTGAGCACTGAACATCTTGTACTCCTGGGCACTGCGGTAGGTTGCAGTTCTTGAATATGACAGCACTGGAGGATAATGGCTTCCTGGTAGCTTCACGTTTGATTCTTCTCAAATCTTTGGCAGTTCATTTGCGTCTTTTTCTCAATACGTTTCTTCTGACCCGTTGACTATTTGCACCAAACGTTTGAAGGTTCAGTGATCACGCCCAAATATCTGAGCAATCTCAAGAGTGCTGCATCCCTCTGAAATACTTTTACAGTTTTGACTTTTCAGAGTCAGTTAAATCTATTGTGTGGCCCATTTTGCATGAGACAAAGGAACTGACTTATAATTGTGCACACCGTGATATAGGCCACACCCTCCCTCATTAGACATCACCTGATTTTAATCTCAATGAGACTTTTACCTGGTTAAATAAAGGATATACAGTATATATATATATATTATATATATATATATATATATATGCTTAAATCCAATACGCATTCAAGTTATACAGCTTGGAGTTACGAAATATGCATACAAATGATGATATGGTTAAAATACTCAATTCAAACAGATAAAGCTTCCCTGATGATAATGTTTATGATATATGATTGGTGTATAATCAGCAAAGTAAAAAGATGTATATTAATCTTATCAAAGTGTGCATTCATTAATGTACTTCTAGAGATACATGGGCACAGTTTAACCATACTGAATCAGCTAAACAGCTGTGTTGTGTGAAATGGGATATTTATATTATTTTTTATATATTTAGTTGGAGGCACAAAAGACACAAAAATGTCCTTTAAAACATACAAATGATCTGTTAGAATTCACTAGATGTCTTTAGGTTTCAACTGAAGTAAACATTGCGTCAAATTAGACGAAATAGGATGAAATATTCAGTTAATCAGTATGTCAATATAAAGTGAATGCTCTCATGGGTGTGGTAAATAGAGGAAGTAGTTTTTGTACGACTCTCCTGTTACTGTCTCTCACTGTGTCTCTTCTGGCACAGTAATACACTGCTGTGTCCTCGGCCTTCAGACTGTTCATCTGCAGATACACTTTACTGCTGGAGTCATCTCTGGAGATAGTGAATCTACCCTGGACCGACTGGGAGTAATAGATAGAAGAACTATATATATAAGCGATCCACTCCAGTCCTTTCCCAGGAGCGTGTCTGACCCAGTTCATCCAGTAGCTACTTAATGCGAATCCAGAGGCTGTACAGGTCAATCTGTGAGATTCTCCAGGCCTTTTAGTCACTGGTTCAGATTCTGTCAGAGTCTGATCGTCAACACCTGTCAAGAGCATAAAAACACATCTGGTGAAATAAGTTGTTGACACAATTAAAATCTGTGTTAGATACAGATCAGTAAAGATGTTGACCTGCCCAGCAGACAGTGAGCAGCAGCAGTCCTGTCCTATAGTCCATCATGTTAAACTGTGTGTCCTCTGTCCTCTGTCCTCCTCTCTGCAGTCACATAAGTAGAGGGGGAGATATCTGAGTTTTGCATTGACTCCTCCTTCTGATTGAACATTGTCCTCTTTTAACAGTATTTTATGTTAAAAACATTATCTCTTACAATTTTAAATTGGTAAACATTTGTTATTGGGATGTAAGTCACTTTGTAACATTTTATTATTGTTATTTAATTCAGATTTGTCAGATGAAACAAACAAATAATGGATTTTATTTACTGTTGATTCAAATAAAGGTATTAACATTAATGATATTAAAAAAAGCTTTGAGTTAATTTAGTAAATAAATCACGTTACAGGTTTTATCAAAATCTAATGTCTTTAACATTTATATTTTGATCAAAGATGACGTTTTGTGTCAAATAAAGAACAGAAATGCATTTTGTGGGGAAGTATTCATATATTGTGTATATAAGATAACCTGATATTAAACATGTAGCTAAAGTCATAGTGGAAATGTGTTGTGTGTGCTGCAGTGGTTCTATTTCATACTTACTGACCGCCAGAGGCGGTGCTTTAGCACTGGATATCTTCTGTCTCGCGCATGCGTAGGTCGAATATTTATATCAACAAAGTCACGTGTGACCTCGTATGACCCCGGAAGGTATAAGTTCCGGTGTTGTCAACGAGTTCAGTTCTTTTCATCTTCTCGCTGCGCAGGTTACTACTTTATGAGTAGAAGCCAAGCTAGCTTATTGAAAATTATAGCTCATCGCCTGTAGCCTTGCGATCGTCTTGATCGGAGCTGCGGGCTAGAAACGCTCGCCCTCCAAAGGCTGCGACGAGCTGTCCGCCCTCCCAAGGGAGAGGACCGCGGTGTTCACCGCTCGGACCCCAGGAGCTCCGGACCGGTAAAGAGCGGACGCTCCTGCACACAGCCGGTGAGATCGCTACCAATTATTGCTGATTGTGCTATATCCTATATACTCTCAAACTAATGAGATAATTGTGTACAAAATAACCGAGGGCTCTCGCTAATTTGTTACTGTTACCTGTACTATCATCCAGTTAGCTGAGTGCTCCCGCTGAAAGCTTACTTTCTACTGCGCTAGTGAAGAGAGCGTCTCCGCCCTCCTTCTCACTACATACTTTTGGTTCTTTACCTGTACTATCATCCAGTTAGCTGAGTGCTCCCGCTGAAAGCTAACTTTCTACTGCGCTAGTGAAGAGAGCGTCTCCGCCCTCCTTCTCACTACATACTTTTGGTTCTTTACCTGTACTATCATCCAGTTAGCTGAGTGCTCCCGCTGAAAGCTAACTTTCTACTGCGCTAGTGAAGAGAGCGTCTCCGCCCTCCTTCTCACTACATACTTTTGGTTCTTTACCTGTACTATCATCCAGTTAGCTGAGTGCTCCCGCTGAAAGCTAACTTTCTACTGCACTCCCCCCCCTTATCTTTCTTACAGTGCAGACGCTTTTCTGCTTGCTCTTGCCTCTGCTTACTTTTTATGCTGATTTTCCTATTCTTATTCTCTGAAAACTTCGAGCAGCGGCTCCTGGACATTAACTTATCACTGGGACAGTTATTCATCGTAAATAGACGGAGGGTTTCAGCCATATTTCAACATTTTTACGACGACCTCAGTCTTACAGTAGCGTGGCCTAGCAACAGCTAAAGCCTGGTAGGCTACTGCATGCTATTTAGCTTAAGCTAGTTGGTAGCAAAATGCCTCCGTTCTCTACAGATGACTTCCACAAACTTCAACAGAAGATGGCTGTGTTGGAAATGAAAATGCAACGGTTGGAAGTTAACGTGGAAGTGAATGGACTATGTTGTGGGAATAACACCACTTTACCAGTGTTGCAAATAATGGAAAAGGGTATGCTAACTCACAGCTAGTTAGCAGCTACAAGGTTTCCAAGGAACAGGAGGGCTGTGTACTGGGTAATAAATCTACAAGTGGTAGTCCTCCCTGGAACTCTCTGGGTGCAAAGCCTAAGAGTAAATCATTTCCATGGGATTTGGGAGGACGAATAACAGGCAGAGCCCAGCGCTCTGAAATCTGTGATGCGACCGGCTGGCCTGCATTGTTATCACCCAGGAAGAGTGCCTCTTCAACCCCTATTCATACTAGGAAACAGCCGTGGACAGCTGCTAAAGGGAGAACTACAAACAATCCTCCTAAACCACCAAGTGTGCCAATCCAGAACAGATACGCTCCGCTGACCGAGAACCGGAGATCTCTTTCTGATGACCTGGATAACCTGTCCTCTTCACACAGCAGGGTAAGGACCAATAGCTACTCCAAAAGTAAAAGGCTAGAGGGAAAGCTAACGACTGGGCCTGAAACTCTGATTGTGGGTGACTCTGCTGTAAGAGATGTAAAAGGTCTGTGTAGTAAGAACAACACCAAAGTACTCTGTTTTCCCAAGGATATGGTCTCCGACTTGGCTGAGAAGATCCTGCATATTGGGGCTGAACATCCGACTGTGAAGAATGTGGTACTACATATTGGAACAAATGATGTTGTGAAACAACAGTCAGAAGCGCTGAAAGAAGACTTTAAATGTCTGTTGGAAACTGTCAGCTCTCTAAATGCGGAGGTGTTCATCAGTGGCCCTCTACCGCCAGTCAGAAGAGGAGTGGAGAGATTCAGCAGACTGTTTGCTGAACATGTGGCTTTCAGCTGCCTGCACTGACCATTCTGTCCATTTTATTGACAATTTTAACTTTTTCTGGGATCGCAGACATCTTTTTAAGGCAGATGGAGTTTGCCTGAACAAGTCAGGAGTGAAATTGTTTATCTCTAACATATTCAACTGCCTGCGTCAGCAATCTGTTCCCTCTGCCAAGGACAAGCGGCAAGAGGAATCAAAACAGGAGAAAGACACAACACATTGCGCAGAAAACCCTGAAGAAGTATCACTGCACCCGCCTGAGGAATGTTCTGATTATGGGAGACCTATGACACAAATGGAGGAGTCTCCACTGCCCGTCACCCCCCCTGTCAACGCCTTTGAGGATACTCTTCATTCATCCCCCAGCTCTCTCTACTCTCCGCTCACCCTTTCACCCTCGCCCTCCCCCCTGGAGTTCGATGACCGCATGAAGGCGAGATGCAGGGTTGGCAGCATGTCCTTTACCCCCGCCCCTCAACGACGCCCACCAAAATCACCGAAGACAAGCCTACGTCAACCACCTCCCCCCCTGGCAGCATCTCCTTTACCCCCGCCCTTCCACAACGCCCACCAAAATCACAGAAGCAGAGACGCGCACCATCTCCCCCGTCTTCATCACCGTGCCTACGTCAACCACCTCCCTCCCTTCAAGAAAGCATCTGCAGTCTCCGAAGCCTGATAAGGATGTGTGTGTACAAAACGCAACAAACTTTTACTGATATGTGCTGGGTCCAGGCTCAAGGGCATATGGCACTCTCAACTCTTTCCAGCACATGCCGGGGCCCTGCCTGCCAGTAGCTTTGCCGATATCTGTGTTGATAGGTAATAGATTAAGAGCGGTAAATCAGCTTAGAAACAGGAAGTGCTCAAACGTTTGTGTGAGGTTATCAAATTTAGCAGTGATTCCATGTCAGCCACAGCTTGTCACAACATTTTTTACTGATAGTGTATTTAACAAACTTAAACTAGCTTTATTAAATGTCAGGTCTTTGGCAGGAAAAACATTTTTAATCAATGATTTTATCACTGAGCACAATCTCGATTTTATGTTTTTAACGGAAACTTGGATTGAACAAAATAACAGTGCAGCTGTTCTTATCGAATCAACCCCTCCCAACTTTAGTTTTATGAGTCAGGAAAGAATGCATAAGAAAGGGGGTGGAGTTGCTATTTTGTTCAATGATTCCATTCAATGCAGGAAGACATCTTATGGGGACTTTGCTTCTTTTGAATATGTGGCCCTTCAGCTGAAATGCTCCTCTCGAGCTCTGTTCCTAAATATCTATAGACCACCCAAATACTGTGCAAGCTTTTTTGATGATTTTACTGAACTGCTGTCTATAGTGTGTATTGACTTTGACCGTTTAGTCATTGTTGGTGATTTTAACATCCATGTTGACAACCCCCAGGACAGAGGGGCTAAAGAACTGTTTTGTGTTCTTGATAACTATGGACTGACTCAGCATGTGGCGGAGCCCACGCACAATAAGGGGCACACTCTGGACTTAATTATCTCAAAGGGTCTGAATATCTCAAAGGTTGTGGTGACTGATGTTGCACTCTCTGATCATTCCTGTGTTTTCTTTGAGAGCTCTATTTCTGTTCACAAAAATGTTCAGAAAGAGGTAACCACAAAGCGATATTTAACAGAAAATACTAGGGAAATGTTTACTCATAATTTTTCATCCACACTTGCCCCTGCTAACATCTCAGTAAATGAGCTAGTAGATCATTTTAATTCAAAAATTAAAAATGTTATAGATACCATTGCTCCAACTAAGGTAAAGGAAGTGATTGGCAAGAAAATATCTCCATGGAGAAAGGCCATGACCGTGAGAACAGAAAAAAGAGAGTGTCGAAAAGCTGAACGTAGGTGGCGAAAAACAAATCTCCAGGTTCACTTTGAAATCTATAAGAGAGACTTGGCCTTTATAATTTGGAATTGAAAAACGCACGACAGTCTTTCTTCTCTGACATCATTACCAAAAACAAAAACAACGCACGTGCCTTGTTTGCTACCGTCGACAGACTAACTAACCCCCCAGTGTCAGTAGCCTCTGAATTTCTATCCACCAGGGCGTGCAATGATTTTGCCTCCTTCTTCACTGACAAAATTCAGAAAATTAGACAAGCAGTCAGTGCCTCTGCATCAGGTACAGCAAATGTTTTGTCCCTATGTCCACCTAATATCAATTCAAACACCATGACACAATTCCATCAGATTAATGGTAAAAACTTAGAGGACATTATTCAACTTCTGAAATCCTCCTCCTGCTGCCTTGATATTATTCCAACAGGATTTTTCAAAGATGTTTTTCCTTGCATGGCCTCAGATCTACTTCATATAGTAAACACATCTCTTCACTCAGGTATTTTTCCAGAGGCCCTGAAAACTGCAGTCATTAAACCGCTCTTAAAAAAGAATAATCTAGATGCCTCAGTAATGAACAATTACAGGCCAATATCAAACCTGCCATTTCTAGGTAAAATCATTGAAAAAGTTGTATTTCAACAGTTGAGTAACTTCTTGCATTTAAATAACTGTTTGGATGTGTTCCAGTCAGGATTTCGTCCAAACCACAGCACTGAGACTGCTCTTGTAAAGGTCTTCAATGACATCCACTTAAACACAGACAGTGGCAGAACTTCAGTGTTAGTATTATTAGATCTCAGTGCTGCGTTTGACACTGTTGACCACAACATATTACTAGACCGACTAGAAAACTGGGTGGGACTTTCGGCAACAGTTCTAAATTGGTTTGAGTCCTACTTAAAGGACAGAAAAAACTTTGTTTCTATAGGTAAATACACATCTGAGTTGACAAATATGACATGTGGGGTACCTCAAGGCTCCATCTTGGGGCCTCTTCTCTTTAACATCTACATGCTACCACTGGCTCAGATAATGAAAAACAACAAAATAAGTTACCATAGCTATGCGGATGACACACAAATTTACGTAACAATTTCACCAGGAGATTATGCTCCAATTCAAACACTGAGTAAGTGCATTGAACAAATCAATGACTGGATGTGTCAGAACTTTCTCCAATTAAACAAAGATAAAACTGAGGTAATGGTTTTTGGAGCCAAGGCAGAACGTATAAAAGTTAGCGCTGAGCTTCAGTCTGCAATGTTCAAAACAACAGATAAAGCCAGAAATCTAGGTGTAGTCATGGACTCTGACCTGAGTTTCAACAGTCACATTAAAACAGTTACTAAATCAGCCTACTATCACCTAAAGAACATATCTAGGATTAAAGGACTAATGTCACAGCAGGATTTGGAAAAACTTGTCCATGCTTTTATCTTCAGTAGACTCGACTACTGCAATGGTGTCTTTACAGGCCTCACTAAAAAATCTATTAGAAAGCTGCAGCTAATTCAGAACGCCGCTGCTCGAGTCCTCACTAACACTAAGAAAGTGGATCACATCACTCCTGTTCTGAAGTCCTTACACTGGCTTCCTGTGTGTCAAAGAATAGATTTCAAAATATTGTTGCTGGTTTATAAAGCTTTGAATGGTTTAGGCCCAAAATACATGTCTGACCTACTGCTAAATTATGAACCATCCAGAACTCTCAGGTCTTCAGGGACTGGTCAGCTTTCTGTCCCCAGAGTCAGAACTAAACATGGAAAGCAGCATTCAGTTATTATGCTCCAAATATCTGGAACAAACTCCCAGAAACCTGCAGGTCCGCTGCAACTCTTACTACTTTTAAATCCAGGCTGAAGACTTTTCTTTTTGCCGCTGCTTTTAATTGAACTATTCACATCTTAAACTGCACTGTAACTTTTAACTTTTATCCATGTATTTTTTCTTTTAATGTTTATTTTATTATCTTTTCTTTTTAATGACTGATTTTAAATGCCATTTTTAAAATGTCTTCCATTTTTGTAAAGCACTTTGAATTGCCTTGTGTTGAAAGGTGCTATATAAATAAACTTGCTTGCCTTGCCTTGCCTTGCACTAGTGAAGGGAGCGTCTCCGCCCCCCTTTCACTGCATACATTTGGTTCCTTGGCTGTTCTATCGTCCAGTAGCTGAGTGTTTTCGTTCAAGCTAACTGTTACGGCGCTAGTGAAGGGAGCGTCTCCGCCCCCCCCTCTCACTACATACAATTGTTTCTTTACCCGTTCTATCGTCCAGTTAAGCTGAGTGTTTTCGTTCAAGCTAACTGTTACGGCGCGAGTGAAGGGAGCGTCTCCGCCCCCTCTCACCGCATACATTGTTTTTTACCTGTTCTATCGTCCAGTTAAGCTGAGTGGTTTCATTCAAGCTAACTGTTATGGCGCTAGTGAAGGGAGCGTAACAGTGCCAGATTTAGCTTTGAGCTATTTTCCATTCCCTCACATAAAACATTTAAGGAAATTGCTTTTTACAAACAGGGTAAAAAAAATAAAAAAATACATGATATGCAAAGAGTGGCAACGACATATAAAGTGTTCCATCCTCCAGTTAACTGAGTGCTCTCGCTCATAGTTAACTTGCTCCACCCCCCTCTCACTACATACATTTGTTTCCTTACCTGTTCTATCGTCCAGTTAGGCTGAGTGTTTTCGTTCAAGCTAACTGTTACGGCGCTAGTGAAGAGAGTGTCTTCGCTCCCCTCTCACAGCTCACAATTAGTTCCTGTTCTATCCTCCAGTTAGCTGAGTACTCTCGCTCAAAGCTAACTTGCTACAGTGCTAATGAGGAGAGTGTCTTCGCTCCCCTCTCACGGCGCACAATTGGTTATTTTATTTAATCGTTTATTTGACAGGGACATGCACTGTAATGAACACTTAAAACATTTAAATGTGTCAAGCGTAACAGTGCCAGATTTAGCTTTGAGCTATTTTCCATTCCTCACATAAAACATTTAAGGAAATTACTTTTTACAAACAGGGTAAAAAAAATAAAAAAAATACATGATATGCAAAGAGTGGCAACGACATATAAAGTGTTCCATCCTCCAGTTAACTGAGTGCTCTCGCTCAAAGTTAACTTGCTACAGCGCTAGTGGAGAGAGTGTCTTCACTCCCCTCTCACAGCTCACAATTAGTTCCTGTTCTATCCTCCAGTTAGCTGAGTGCTCTCGCTCAAAGCTAACTTGCTACAGCGCTAGTGAAGAGAGGGTCTTCGCTCCCCTCTCACAGCTCACAATTAGTTCCTGTTCTATCCTCCAGTTAGCTGAGTGCTCCCGCTCAAAGCTAACTTGCTATAGTGCTAGTGAAGAGAGTGTCTTCGCTCCCCTTGTCACTGCACACAGTTGGGTCCTGTTCCATCCTCCAGTTAACTGAGTGCTCTCGCTCAAAGCTAACTTGCTACAGCGCTAGTGAAGAGAGTGAATCCGCTCCCCTTTCCCTGCACACAGTTGGATGCCCGTTCCAGCCTTCAGTTAGCAGAGTGCTCTCGCTTAGGCTAACTCGCTACGGCGCTAGTGGAGAGAGTATTCCGCTCTCCTCTCACGGCATAAACCCATTAACTGACTTCATTTTTTCTCACTCCAGTTAGCAGAGTGCTCATGCTCAAGCTAACTACTATTGTGCTCACTCCCTCCACTGCATATTTGTTTCCTGGACAGTTATTTACAGGCAGCTGAGTGCTCTAGCTATTGCTAGGTCTAACGGCTCTAACACCTGTATGGCTCCTCTTTAACCAGAGGATGGCCATGACCTTTGCCCCTCTTGTCTTGGCCTCGAGCATCTGAGGGAGGGCCTTTCGGAGGACCCGTGCATGAATTGCACCATCATGCCTCGTGCGGTAAGAGCTGCCGAGGTTGAACTACTGACTGAGTGTGGCCTTCCCCCCGCACAGTCGACTCCAGCCCAACCTACCCATCCTAGGCGTTGGGCCGCAGAGGCTGCGGGTGCACCGCCCAAGAAGAGGACTAAGCCTGATAGGCTGTCCTCCAGGGTGGACCTACTCACTACTGAGCTAGCCCAGATGAGGTCACTCCTCTTGGCTCTCCATTCCGAAACAGCGCCTGCCAGTGCGTTCTTTAGGCGCACTCCGGCACCCGCCACCCGCACTGTTCCTCCCTCTTGTGAGTATCTGAGGGAGTTACATGCATGCTGGAGGGACACTAATGGCGCGTTTCCACTACACGGCCTCGCTCTGCCCGCTCGGTATGGCTGGGCCTCGTTAGGACTGGCTCACTTTATGGCGCATTTCCATTACAGTTTAGGAACTGGGGCAGTATCTATAGTAACGCAGTGTAGGCGGAGCCGTGACGTGATCTTCAGAGGACCCCAGAAAAACAACACAGCCGTTAGCTGTTAGCACTCAGAGCTCACAGCTCCTCATATATGTTCAGAAACTAGACAAAAGTTAAACAAGTACAAACCACAGACTGCCTGTGTCATGGTGAATACAGTCGCTGCTTTATTTATGTCTGTATAGGCCGTTGTTGTGAGTGTGGACGGTCGGAGCATATACTGCGTTAGCTTAGCCAATCTCCATTTAGAAAACAAGCATTTTAAAAGGTTTTTCCCCTGCCGTCTGTCTGCAGACTTGACAAGCATTAATTCATGGTTTTTACTAACCGGTATCAGTATGTTGTTACTTCGGCATCATTTTGAAACGTGTATTACAATTAAATCACGGTCAAATATGTCCATCTTGTTGTAGTTGTAGCCCCCTTGCCAGCGACGCTCTCTCTAGTTTAGCATACTCAGCCCGACTCAGCCTCGTTGTCTCTGGCCCTGGACCCACGATTTTATGAGGCCAGAAAAACTGTGAATTAGGACCCGCCGGCCGGTACTAGGCCAAGTGGAAACGCAACCAAAGACGGGCCGCTGACGTCACAGCCCTCTTAAACCGGGCTGCGCGCTGTAGTGGAAACGCGCCATAAGGCTCTTTACAGTCTTACGTCCGATGGCCGAGCCTTGGTAGCCATGCAGGATGCGGCAAGAGTTGGCCTTGACCACACGCCGGCTGTTGAGCCTACCATTGCTTCCCTCATAGTTTCCCCTGACGAAGCCCTGAGGTCGGAGGCCAGGTGCCCTCGACTCCAATGTCGGGTCACTGATGACCTGCTCACTAAGGCTTATGATGCAGCGGCGCACAGGGGCCGTGTAGGCACCTCATGCTCGCCCTCTCAGCTTCCCTGCAGCAGGATGCTCTTAGCGCTTCCTTAAACCAAGGGTACAAGCTTCAGTTCCAACGCTGGCCCCCAGTCTTCAGCCGGGTCAAAATGACCACCATAAGCGGCCCGGCAAAATAAATCGCCCTAAACCAGGAGCTGTCAGTCCTCCTTGCCAAGGGTGCAATCGAGCCTGTGGACCCCATCTCACAGCCCGGGCTTCTACTCGACCTACTTCCTGGTAAGGAAGAAAGGCGGTGGACTTCGCCCAATCCTCGATCTGAGGGGACTCAACAAGTTCCTAAATATTTTACCTTTCCATGTGCTGAGCACAGCGGACGTTCTTCGTACCGTGGCCAGGGGGAATGGTTCACGTCTGTCGACTTGAAGGACGCTTATTTTCATATGCCTATTGTGCCTCATCACAGGCAGTTTCTTCGCTTTGCCTTCAGAGGTCGTCATTTCCAGTTCAGGGTGCTCCCATTTGGACTCTCCCTCTCCTTAGACGACTGGTTAATCTGTGCACCATCCCGGTTACAGACGATCCAGGACACGGCTCTCCTTCTCTCTCATGTCGCCCGGCTAGGCCTCAGGGTGAACATGGAGAGGAATTGTCTGAACCCCTCTCAGAGCCTAACTTTCATTGGGGTGGCTCTGGACACAGTCACTCAATCAGCGAAAGCAGTGTTCTCGCCCCACTCCTGGTAGACGTGATGCTTTATTCTAGCAGCAGCCGACTGGATAAGCCGTCCTGCTAAAACTTCTTGTTTTTTTTCCAGCTAGGTGAAGGCAGTGCTCTCGCTCCCGCTCCCTCTGCTAGTAACATGGGTGTAGTTACATCCCTTTTGTGTTTGGCGAGTAGGAGCGTTGCTACTCTTTCCGTTCAGCAGGTAGCTGGGGAAGGCTGTGTTGTCGCACCCCGCTCCCGCCTACGCTGCATCTGGCATTCGTTATTAACTCAACCAGTGAGGGCGGTGTTCTCGCCCCCGCTCCTGGTAGACGCCGCTGCTTCATTCTAGCAGCAGCTGCCTGGCTAAACTGCCTCCAGCTGTGGGTCTGGCCACTGGAGGGCCCGACCCACTGCTGAACGACTGCATAGAGTCTTTCAGGAAGACTATTCTCAAATACTAGGGCACCATCTACTCGTAGGCAGTATGAAAACAGGTGGAAACTGTTTTTTTTTTTACTGGTGCCAAGGGCGAAATGAGGACCCAGCATATTGCTCGGTACCTACGACCCTTGAGTTCCTTCAGTCCCTCCTGGACGACGGCCGGTGTGAGCTCTCCTCTTCAGTTTGCAGTGAGATAAATAAAGATGGAAGAGATGAATATTTGCATTGGCTCCACCTCTTAGTGCTGAACATAAAGAATGTTTAAATTAATATTTAAATTCTGATCAAATGAACAATCTGCCTAAACTGTTTAGCTGTTTTATATAGAAACCATTCGTTATCAAACAAGACACACAGGAAGAAATGCATGAGATACTGAAATATGTTTGAGGGAGAACTAAATGAACTCATGAATCTGCAGTGACTGCTGATCCAGCTCCTTTTTGTGTTATAATGAAGCAACCTCTCAAAGAGTGAGAGTTTAAAACTGTAGTTCAGTCCATGGTCTGAGTGTGAGTTAAGATCAGTGAGAGCAGCAGATCTGAGTGTTTCCCTTTACTGACAGAGGAGAGGGGAACTCAACACTGACTGCCATCTAGTGTCTTTATGAGAGCAGCTGCTCCATGATATGCATTAATGTTGCTGAAACGTGTTCATGTAGTGTTTATTTTATTCCTATTTGGACATTGATCTCAGCGGATTCTTTTTTAGTTTTTGTCCTTGGCTATTTTGTGTGGCAGTGATCAATTCATCTAGATCTTTTTTAATTGATTTAAATTGCTGGTAATTTATGAACTCTCTCAAGGCTGAATTTCATAATTGTATTATATACAACCAAAGCAAAAGATAACTGAAGAATACAATTCATTTTAATGTTCTATCTAAGATAAGGATGAGGTCTGTAGTTTTTGTACAGCTGCTCAACCAGCTTCAGTCACTGTGTCTGTCGAGCACAGTAATAAACAGCAGAGTCTACAGCCGTCAGACTGCTCAACTGCAGATACAGCTGCTCTCTGTTGTTGTCTCTGGAGATGGTGAACCGGCCTTTCACTGACTCAGAGTAGTAGATACGATCACTATCATTTTCAATAATCGCAATCCACTCCAGTCCTTTCCCAGGAGCCTGTCTGATCCAGGCCATCCAAGAGCTACCAAAGTCAACTCCAGAGGCTGTGCAGGTCAATCTGTGAGATTCTCCAGGCCTTTTAGTCACTGGTTCAGATTCTGTCAGAGTCTGACCATCAACACCTGTAAAGAGGATAAAAACACATCTGGTGAAATAAGCTGGTGACACAATTAAAGTTGTGAGAAATGTAAATAAGTGAAGATGTTGACCTGCCAGCAGACAGTGAGCAGCAGCAGTCCTGTCCTATAGTACATCATTTTAAACTGTGTGTCCTCTGTCCTCTGTCCTCCTCTCTGCAGTCACATAAGTAGAGGGGGAGATATCTGAGTTTTGCATTGACTCCTCCTTTCTGATTGAACATTGTCCTCTTTTAACAGTATTTTATGTTAAAAACGTTATCTCTTACATTTGATTTGGTAAACATTTCTAATTGGGCTGTAAGTCACTTTGTAACATTTTAATATTGGTATTTAATTCAGATTTGTCAGATGAAACAACAAATAATGAATTTTATTTACTGTTGATTCAAATAAAGGTATTAACATTATTGTCATTAAAAAATGCTTTGAGTTAATTTAGTAAATAAATCACTTTACAGGTTTTATCTACATTTATATTTTAAATCAAAAATGACGTTTTGTGTCAAATAAAGATCAGAAATGCATGCATTTGTTTTTGGAAAGAAACTCTGACATCCAACAATGTTTATTGTGTTTTGTCTCGTAGATGTACTGTTTAGTATTTGTTAATAAATAGTGTGAACAATATATTAGAGCTGAATTGGTTGTAAAGAAACTTAAATTTAGAGCAAAAATTCAATTACTGAAAATATATAATTATGGATACTTGAAAAGGCTGATGTTTAACAATTTAAAGAAGTGTTATTCATTTTTATTCTGGGAATGCATGCAGAAATGTATCAGTGATTATAACCTCTAAATGTTGAACCTGATGATGTAACAGTGAGCTGGTGTTGAGATCATTTCTGGTCTGAGGGCTCCTCCTCTGGTGGCTTCAAGTTACAAGTGTTCAGGCTCTGAGGGGTTTTTGTTCAGCTCTACTGATGGTGTGTGTCACAGTGTGTCTCTGGCACAGTAATACACAGCAGAGTCTCCAGCTGCATGCTCTGTCCGTTCAGAGTCACTGTGTTGCTGGAAGAGTCTAAGTCGATACTGAACTTGCTCTTCAGTGAATCTTTGTAGTAAGTGAACCAACTCTCATTCCTATCCACTCCAGTCCTTTCCTGCAGGCTGTCTGATCCAGGCTGTGTAGTAGCTGCTAACAGAATAAGAGACCTGACAGGTGATGGTTGAACGATATGTTTTGTATTCTTTTATGTTGTAACTGCAATGAAGGAAAGCATGATGGTCTAAATGTTTACTTGTGTTTGCTGCAGCTGGATGAAGACCTGGGTTTTGTTTCTTTTCTTACTTTTAAAGGTTTCAGTATTCAAATAGTGGCAATTTGAGGACAGATACAGAGAAACTTGGAGCCTTAAGAGGACATAAAACTACTAAGGAACTGAAACCTATTTGACAATGTGCAAAAACACATTTCTGCAGTGCATGAAAAATGCAAACTAAATAAGTTAAAGACGTAGGATATCAGATTAGACCATTTTCTAAATGTTAGCACATAAATGCTTTTTATGGTTCAGCTGCTGTCTTCTCTAAAGAGACATTTTGATAAGGCTCTGTTCTGCAATAAACATGATAAATCTATTTAGTGATATGATTCCTTCATTCAGATATCTGTTAAGAAATATGTTTACATTGTTTGGTGTAACTAAAGTTGTGTCATGATATTGGAAAGATTCCAATCTCACATTAACAGTATGAGAAAAGTGTGGTAATAATGAGGGGTTTTTGTACAGCTGCTCAACCAGCTTCAGTCACTGTGTATCGAGCACAGTAATAAACAGCAGAGTCTACAGCCGTCAGACTGTTCATCTGCAGATACACCTGCTGTATGTTGTTGTCTCTGGAGATGGTGACCGGCCTTTCACTGACTCAGAGTAGTACTTGACGCTACCGCCATTGTCGTTAAAAGCGATCCACTCCAGTCCTTTACCAGGAGCCTGTCTGACCCAGTGCATGTAGTAGCTACTGAATGTGAATCCAGAGGCTGTACAGGTCAATCTGTGAGATTCTCCTGGACTTTTAGTCACTGAATCAGATTCTGTCAGAGTCTGACCATCAACACCTGTCAAGAGGATAAAAACACATCTGGTGAAATAAGCTGGTGACACAATTAAAATCTGTGTTAGATAAAGATCAGTAAAGATGTTGACCTGCCCAGCAGACAGTGAGCAGCAGCAGTCCTGTCCTATAGTCCATCATGTTAAACTGTGTGTCCTCTGTCCTCTGTCCTCCTCTTGCAGTCACATAAGTAGAGGGGGAGACATCTGAGTTTTGCATTGACTCCTCCTTTCTGATTGAACATTGTCCTCTTTTAACAGTATTTTATGTTATAAACAATTACAATTTCAAATTGGTAAACATTTCTGATTGGGCTGTAAGTCACTTTGAAACATTTTAAATTGCTATGTAATTCAGATTTGTCAGATGAAACAAACAAATAATGGCTTTTAATTGATTAAAATAAACATTATTGTCATTAACAAATACTTTGAGTTAATTTAGTAAATAAATCACTTTACATGTTTTATCTACATCTCATGTCTTTAACATTTATATTTTTAATCAAAATGACGTTTTGTGTCAAATAAAGAACAGAAATGCATGCATTTGTTTTTGGAAAAAACTGTGACATCCAACTATGTTTTGTTGTGTTTTGGCTCGTAGATGTACTGTTTAGTATTTGTGAATAAATAGTGTGAACAATATTCTTTGAGCCGAAATTGGTTGCAAGTAACTTAAATTTAAAGCAAAACATTAAATTACTGAAAATATATAATTATGGATACTTGAAAAGGCTGATGTTTAACAATTTAAAGAAGTTATTCATGTTTTATTCTGGGAATACATGCAGTAATGTATCAGTGACTATAACCTCTAAATGTTTAAACTGATGATGTAACAGTGAGCTGGTGTTGAGATCATTTCTGGTCTGAGGGCTCCTCCTCTGGTGGCTTCATGTTACAAGTGTTCAGGCTCTGAGGGGTTTTTGTACAGCTCTACTGATGGTGTGTTCACAGTGTGTCTCTGGCACAGTAATAAACAGCAGAGTCTACAGCCGTCAGACTGCTCATCTGCAGATACACCTGCTGTCTGTTGTTGTCTCTGGAGATGGTGAACCGGCCTTTCACTGACTCAGAGTAGTAGATGCTCCCACTGCCACTGCTGATATAAGCGATCCACTCCAATCCTTTTCCAGCAGCCTGTCTGATCCAAGCAGTATCAATATGACCACTAAACGCTGAATATGTGCAGGTCAGTCTGTGGGACTCTCCAGGCTTTTTAACCGCTGGTTCAGACTCAGTCAGTGTTTGACCTCAGTACCTACAGACATGTAAACAGCTAATTAGTTTCTGTAAAGCAGCCATATTGTCTTTGTACCAGGAGGTCTGTCAGAAAAACAGGTTTTGTTCTTACCTGCAGAGTAAATTGACAGGATGAGAAACACCACCAGATAATCAGGTCTGATCATTGTGAAAGCCAGTTGTCTCTGTCCAGTCTACAGTGTGTATGTCAGTGATTTAGTGTCTGTCCTTCACTCTGCAACACATATGTAGAGATGGAAGAGGTCAGAGTTTGCATTGACTCCTCCTCCTCAAAAAGAAACACAGCACATCCCCTGAATAAATATGATGTAGATTCCCTTTTTGCATACTATGATTGAATGTATATATATCCTTAAATTATAAGGTTGAATTTAAAGTTCTTTGTCAGTTCCTTTTATTTAAACCTAAATAAGATATAATCATTTATTCTGCTTTGCACAACATTGGTTGCCCATCCACATACTGGAAACATCATGCATAAATATATCATTGATACCTGCTGTTAGGAAATTAATAATGGGTTATTATTGTTGAAGGACATTTTTTTATTTTTTATTTAACCTTTATTTAACCAGATAAAAACATTAAGATAAAATCTCATTTTCAATGCTGACCTGGCCAAGAAGGCAAAGCTTCAGACTTTCATAGTATACGTTTAGAGACATTGTCATATTCCCGTTATTGTCATCTGTCTTTTTATCCTCTACTGCCACCTGTTGGTGCTTCAGTGAGTAATGGACTGACATTTCTACATTTAGTGTTTAACGGAAAGATTTAGTCTCCTTGTCCTCTATCAACAAAGTATGGATGAGGACTGTAGGTTTTTGTACAGCTGCTCAACCAGCTTCAGTCACTGTGTGTCGAGCACAGTAATAAACAGCAGAGTCTACAGCCGTCAGACTGTTCATCTGCAGAGACACCTGCTGTATGTTGTTGTCTCTGGAGATGGTGAACCGGCCTTTCACTGACTCAGAGTAGAGATGTTGGCACTGCTAGTAGGGTGCATAGTAGCAACCCACTCCAGTCCTTTCCCAGGAGCCTGTCTGACCCAGTTCATGTAGTAGCTACTGAATGTGAATCCAGAGGCTGTACAGGTCAATCTGTGAGATTCTCAGGCCTTTTCTGGATTCTGGACTGGCGTAGAATAATATATATTAGTTCCACTTGGAGCAGAAATGTGGGCAACCCACTCCAGTCCTTTTCCTTCAGCTTGTCTGATCCAGCTGATATCAGCATCACTATCTGATATTCCTGCATATGTACAGGTCAGTTTGTGGGACTGTCCAGGGCGCTTTACCACCGCTTCAGACTCAGTCAGTCTGACTGCAAACACCTGGAGAGAAAAGCAGCTTGATCACAAACAGACCCAAACATAAAGCTAAGAAAAAGAAGAGTGCAGGAGTATGTACTCACCAGAAATCCATGAAAGCATCAGAAACATTAAACATGTAGCTAAGTCATAGTGGAAATGTGTTGTGTGTGCTGCAGTGGTTTGAGCTTCCTCCTCTTCAGTTTGCTGTGAGATAAATAAAGATGGAAGAGATGAATATTTGCATTGCTCCTCCTCTCAGTGCTGAAAATGAAGAATATTTAAATTAATATTTAAATTCTGATCAAATGAACAATCTGCCAAAAACTGTTTTGCTTTTATATAGAAACCATTCGTTATCAAACAAGACACACAGGAAGAAATGCCTGAGATATTGAAATGTGTTTGAGGGAGAACTAAATGAACTCATGAATCTGCAGTGACTGCTGATCCAGCTCCTTTGTGTGTTATAATGAAGCAACCTCTCAAGGGGTGAGAGTTTAAACCTGTAGTTCAGTCCAGGGTCTGAGTGTGAGTTAAGATCAGTGAGAGCAGCAGATCTGAGTGTTTCCTTTACTGACAGAGGAGAGGGGAACTCAACACTGACTGCCATCTAGTGTCTTTATGAGAGCAGCTGCTCCATGATATGCATTAATGGTGCTGAAACGTGTTCATGTAGTGTTTATTTTATTCCTATATGGACATTGATTTGTTTTGTCCTTGGCTATTTTGTTTGGCAGTGATCAATTCATCTAGATCTTTTTTTAATGATTACGTTGCTGGTAATTTAAGAACTCTCTCAGGCTGAATTTCATAATTGTATTATATACAACCAAAGCAAAAGATAAACTGAATAATATAATTCATTGTAACCTTAGATGCATAAGTGGGTCTTTTTTGACCCGGTGAGGTGGTATTCTTAGAGTATCTTTGTAATTACATTTTTGTATCATTCATATTCCAGCTATTCCTCAAAAACATGTTTTGGATATCATGCCATTCACATTTTTTATTAAAATGTTATACATTTTAAAGAATTGTAGTTTTTGTATTACTACCCCAAGCTTCCATAAGTGGGTAAAAATGACCGCATGCATTTTCTATGGAATTTCGTATTTTTTTTCAAAATGTAATTTTTTTCCTAAAATTATAAATAGTGAAAAATTAAATATAAAATATTTCTAGTGTGAACCAAAATATAATGCTAACTATTATACAAGTGATTTTTCTTAACCAAAATGACAAAAATGGCATAAAAACACATATTTTTAATACGGGTCCTTTTTGACCCACATATGGAAGAGTGTAGGGTCCAGTCATTCGTGCATCTAAGGGTTAAGGGTCTATCTAAGATAAGGATGAGGCCTGTAGGTTTTGTAAGCTGCTCAACCAGTTTCAGTCACTGTGGTATCGAGCACAGTAATAAACAGCAGAGTCTACAGCCGTCAGACTGTTCATCTGCAGATACAGCTGCTGTATGTTGTTGTCTCTGGAGATGGTGAACCGGCCTTTAACTGACTCAGAGTAGTAGATGCTGCTACTGCTGCTAGTAGGGTGGATCAAAGCGATCCACTCCAGTCCTTTTCCAGGAGCCTGTCTGAGCCAGGCCATCCAGTGGCTACTGAATGTGAATCCAGAGGCTGTACAGGTCAACATGTGAGATTCTCCAGGCCTTTTAGTCACTGAATCAGATTCTGTCAGAGTCTGACCATCAACACCTGTCAAGAGGATAAAAACACATCTGGTGAAATAAGCTGGTGACACAATTAAAATCTGTGTTAGATAAAGATCAGTAAAGATGTTGACCTGCCCAGCAGACAGTGAGCAGCAGCAGTCCTGTCCTATAGTCCATCATGTTAAACTGTGTGTCCTCTGTCTCTGTCCTCCTCTCTGCAGTCACATAAGTAGAGGGGGAGATATCTGAGTTTTGCATTGACTCCTCCTTTCTGATGAACATTGTCCTCTTTAACAGTATTTTATGTTAAAAACATTATCTCTTACAATTTAAATTGGTAAACATTTCTTATTGGGCTGTAAGTCACATTGTGACATTTTAATATTGTTATGTAATTCAGATTTGACAGATGAAACAAACAAATAATGGATTTTAATTACTGTTGATTAAAATAAAGGTATTCACATTATTATCATTAAAAAATGCTTTGAGTTAATTTAGTAAACAAATTTTCTTTACAGGTTTTATCTACATCTCATGTCTTTAACATTTATATATTTAATCAAAAATGACGTTTTGTGTCAAATAAAGAACAGAAATGCATGCATTTGTTTTTGGAAAGAAACTCTGACATCCAACAATGTTTTGTGTGTTTTGGCTCGTAGATGTACTGTTTAGTATTTGTGAATAAATAGTGTGAACAATATTCTTAGAGCTGAAATTGCTTGTAAAGAAAGTTACATTTAGAGGACAAAAATCCAATTACTGAAAATATATAATTATGGATACTTGAAAAGGCTGATGTTTAACAATTTAAAGAAGAGTTATTCATTTTTTGTTCTGGGAATACATACAGTAATGTATCAGTGATTATAACCTCTAAATGTTTAAACTGATGATGTAACAGTGAGCTGGTGTTGAGATCATTTCTGGTCTGAGGGCTCCTCCTTGGTGGCTTCATGTTACAAGTGTTCAGGCTCTGAGGGGTTTTGTTCAGCTCTACTGATGGTGTGTGTCACAGTGTGTATCTGGCACAGTAATACACAGCAGAGTCTCCAGCTGCACGCTCTGTCCGTTCAGAGTCACTGTTTTGCTGGAAGAGTCTAAGCGATACTGAACTTGCTCTTCAGTGAATCTTTAAAGTATGTGGGATCCAGTAGCTGCCATTCCTATCCACTCCAGTCCTTCCCTGCAGGCTGTCTGATCCAGGCTGTGTAGTAGCTGCTAAGAGAATAAGAGACCTGACAGGTGATGGTCAGACGTTGACCTGGCTGCACAGTCACAGAGGCTGGCTGTATAAACTGCTCACACTTCACACCTGTGGAGGGAAACATGTGAATAGTGAGCGAGGTTAAAACAGTGAGCAGTCAGTGTGAGCGTTCTGTCAGTGTCTCTGCCTCAGTGAGACTCACAGGATCCAGCAGCCAGCAGCAGCAGCAGAGCTACAGAGAACATGGTTGGTGTTGAAGGTGACCTGATGGAGCTTCTCTTCTTCTGCTGCAGCTGACAGCATGATATCAAGTCTTTATAGCAGACTGTGAGGAAGTTCACTTTGCATAGAGAGGGACACTGACAGGCTATAAAAGAGGGACGGACTGTCCTGTCAAGAGTTGTCATTTGGACTTGTGTTTGGACACATGAAATAACAAGAAAATTATCTTTTTATTTCCAATTAAAACTCAGACAAATAGTATATATATTTTCTGATGTAACTTTTGGTAGCTGCTTTCTGATGGAAGCAGTTTTATTGAGGCGATATTTCCCTGAGTGTTTTGATGATGTTGAGCTCAAGGTTTTTTTTTATTTGATTATCAGAACGCAAAGTATTGCCTTTCTTTTGACTTGTTGAGTTTTTGTACAGCGTTTCTCCTTCCTGTGTCACTGTGTCTCTCGAGCACAGTAATAAACAGCAGAGTCTACAGCCGTCAGACTGCTCATCTGCAGATACACCTGCTGTCTGTTGTTGTCTCTGGAGATGGTGAACCGGCCTTTCACTGACTCAGAGTAAGGCAAGGCAAGGCAAGGCAAGTTTATTTATATAGCACCTTTCAACAAGTGCTTACAAAAGTGAAAGACATTAAGAAAATGGCATTTAAAAACAGTCACTAAAAAGCAAAGATAATAAAATAAACATTAAAATAAAAAATACATGAATAAAAGTTACAGTGCTGTTTAAGATATGAATAGTTCAATTAAAAGCAGCGGCAAAAAGAAAAGTCTTCAGCCTGGTTTTAAAAGTAGTCAGAGTTGCAGCGGACCTGCAGGTTTCTGGGAGTTTGTTCCAGATATTTGGAGCATAATAACTGAATGCTGCTTCTCCATGTTTAGTTCTGACTCTGGGGACAGAAAGCTGACCAGTCCCTGAAGACCTGAGTGATCTGGATGTTTCATTATTTAGCAGTAGGTCAGACATGTATTTTGGGCCTAAACCATTCAGTGCTTTATAAACCAGCAGCAGTATTTTGAAATCAATTCTTTGACACACAGGAAGCCAGTGTAAAGACTTCAGAACTGGAGTGATGTGATCCACTTTCTTAGTGTTAGTGAGGACTCGAGCAGCGGCGTTCTGAATTAGCTGCAGCTTTCTAATAGATTTTTAGTGAGACCTGTAAAGACACCATTACAGTAGTCGAGTCTACTGAAGATAAAAGCATGGACAAGTTTTTCCAAATCCTGCGGTGACATTAGTCTTTTAATCCTAGATATTTCTTAAGGTGATAGTAGGCTGACCTGTACACCCTGATGAGATAACAAAGAGAAATGATCACTAACACACCAAACACAGGGCTGAATCACTGACTGACCATCAGTGGATGTTGTCTGATAAAAGATCAAACATCAAGAAGCAGGAGAGCTCACAGGGCAGAGAGAGAGCAACCAGCAGAAGAGAGAGAGAGTTGATCATCCTGAGACTGGAGATGTGACCTCTGATGCTCCACACAAAGTACAGAGCAGTCAGACAGAAGTACTTTGCACACACTGGAGATTTGCATCAGGATAGCATGGGGAGGGAGGGGCTCATGCAGGGACTTGTAGTTTGATCTAATTGACTCAATTATTTGTCTTTTTTAAAATTATATTCACTTATCCTTCTATTTGACATCTGACTTTAAACTCAGAGTCATGTTCCCTTTTTGTTTTGAAGTATTTTATCCATGCCAAAAAATGACCCATGGTCCCATAAAAAGAGTGGTTGAGTAACTTGGTTATTGAGCATTTGTTGGCTTTGTTGGTGGTTCGTATCCTTGCACTTCTTACACTTACACAGTAAAACCCAACAGTGTCCTCAGGCTGCAGAAAAAGTCTCTAAGGATGTAGAAGAGTCACCATAGTTGAGTTAGCAAAGATTGTGTTGCCATTATTTGATTTATTGTAAAATAAATCCTAAAACTCTCAAAATGAGTAGATGTTATTTCAGTTAGAACATTATTCTGTATGATACAGAGCTTTTTAAACCAAAGCGATTACTGGATTCAAACTTATGTTATATAAGGTTATCCTTTAAAAAAATGCAGGCATTGCTGTGAGTCATGACAACCGTCTCAACGCAATAACACACATGTTTTTCTAAATGAAATACATTTCATTATCAGCTGGCGATCATCCAATGGGAATTGTGTTTTCACAGCCCTGACATGCTTCAGTGGTTTTCATACAGGGATCAGTGTTGTCAGTTTTTGTACAGCGTGGTAGTCTAGTGTGTCACTGTGGCTCTCGTGCACAGTAATAAACTGCAGAGTCTTCTTGTGTCAGACTCTTCACCTTAAGTACACAAGATTTTTGGAAGTGTCTTTGGTGATGGAAAACTGGCCTTGCAGTCTTTGGGCAAATATGGTGCCAGTTCCACTATCAATGCGTCCGATCCACTCTAGTCCTTCCCTGGTTTCTGCCTGATCCAGTGCAGCCAAGCCAGAGGAAGTCCTTCCACCTTACAGGACAGAGAGACTGGTTCTCCTGCTCTGCTGACCACCGGCTCTGAGGAGGTGAGGGACTGGCCCTGAGCCGCTGAAAGAGACACAGAGTTTAGATGACGGGGAACCAGCAGCTCTTCTCCTCCTCTGCTGGACCGACTTCACTCACCTGAAACCAGAGCCAGGAGGACCACGCTTTGTACCAATGTCATGGTGGGAACTTGTCCGAGTCTGCAACAACAGAGGCTGTATGAAGGATATATATGTGCTCGCAGAATGGGTGGGGATTATCCATCAGTGTGTTGGGATTTGCATTTTTGGGGGGGGGTTGCAGTGATGATACATAAATACTTAATTTGTGAGAGAAGGAGGAGTGCTGAAATATGAGAGAAGGTCCATAACAGACCCAATAATAAGATGTTGTTTAGTCTTTTCTACTTGTTGGTATGTGCATTTCTGAGAGACTATAGTGTGGTGGGTGATTTAATGTATACAAAACAAGCTGCTCTGTCAGTCTCGTACTTTCATTTGAAAATGATAGGTCACCTCAGTGAGGGGGATTACTGCTAAAACAGCAACATGTCACTCAGGAAGACAAGATTTTCTCCAGAAAGTGAAAGTTTGTCTTATTGCAGAATGATTTATTTATCCAGCGTATATCACAATGCACAATCACAAGAACAAACAGCCATTCTTCCTTCTGTTCATCATGAATTTCTTTTAGACGTGAGATTAACACATGAGGCTGCTTCACTTCCAACTGAATGTGAGTCATGTGACAGAAAGGTCTACATTTAGTGTTTCTTTTTGCCCATACATGAAACATACATTTAGAAGATGTTATTTCTGTCCTTGGCTGTTTTATGAGGAAATTATTATTTTAAATACATATTTTTTTATTATTGTGTTTTGTAACTTGTTGTAACGGTTTTTTTCATTTTCATAAAAACGACAACAACGAATGATTTAGTCAACGTATAACTCTCCTTGTACTCTATCAACAAAGTACTGATGAAGACTGTAGGTTTTTGTACAGCTGCTCAACCAGCTTCAGTCACTGTGTCTCGAGCACAGTAATAAACAGCAGAGTCTACAGCCGTCAGACTGTTCATCTGCAGATACACCTGCTGTCTGCTGTGTCTCTGGAGATGGAGAACGGCCTTTAAATGACTCAGAGTAGTACTGGGTGCTACCACCACCATTGATAAAGCGATCCACTCCAGTCCTTTCCCAGGAGCCTGTCTGACCCAGGCCATAGCGTAGCTACTGAATGTGAATCCAGAGGCTGTACAGGTCAATCTGTGAGATTCTCCAGGCCTTTTAGTCACTGAATCAGATTCTGTCAGAGTCTGACCATCAACACCTGTCAAGAGGATAAAAACACATCTGGTGAAATAAGCTGGTGACACAATTAAAATCTGTGTTAGATAAGATCAGTAAAGATGTTGACCTGCCCAGCAGACAGTGAGCAGCAGCAGTCCTGTCCTATAGTCCATCATGTTAAACTGTGTGTCCTCTGTCCTCTGTCCTCCTCTCTGCAGTCACATAAGTAGAGGGGGAGATATCTGAGTTTTGCATTGACTCCTCCTCACAGGGTTTGTAAAAAATATCACTCTCCATCTCAGCTGTTAAGTATTTTCTCTAATTAGTTTTAAGTTGTGTAGAATATCTATCAGTGGGGACGCAATCATTTGATTGGCTTAAAATTAAGCAGACATCTGATTGGCTACTGACACTTCCCTCTTAAAAATGTTTTACATTTGTGAAAACGTTTTTACATTCATATAAAACTATAAGTATTTGTGTGTGCATTGAAAAATATTTGTGTGGATGCAGACATTTATATATAAATCTCAAATAACATTAGTAAATCCTTCTGTGTACATTTATTTATTTTGTGACTGTTCTCAACCAATAGAATGCCTGATATCTTGAAATCTGTTTGAGGGAGAACTACGACTAAATGAACTCATAAATCTGCAGTGAATTCTGATCCAGCTATTAAAATGTTTTTTGTGTGTTATAATGAAGCAACCTCTCACAGGGTGAGAATATAAACCTGTAGTTCAGAGCAGGGGGTCTGAGTGTGAGTTAAGATCAGTGAGAGCAGCAGATCTGAGTGTTTCCTTTTACTGACAGAGGAGAGGGGAACTCTCTAGTGTCTTTATGAGAGCAGCTTCTACATTATTTACTCCCATATATATGCATTATGTGGCTGAAATGTGTTCATGTAGTGTTTATTTTATTCCTTTTTTGGACATTGATTTCAGGAGACCTTTTCGTTTTTTTCTCCTTGGCTATTTTGTGTTCCAGCGATCAACACATCGATAATATTGTTCTAACAATGTGTTAATTAAACATTGCTGGTAATTGATGATCTCTCTCAAGGCTGAATTTCATAATTTATTATATACAACCAAAGCAAAAGATACATGAAGAATATAATTGATTTTGAGAGTTTATCGAGATAAGAATAGGTGCTGTAGGTTTTTGTACAGCTGCTCAACCAGCTTCAGTCACTGTGTCTCGAGCACAGTAATAAACAGCAGAGTCTACAGCCGTCAGACTTCATCTGCAGAGACACCTGCTGTCTGTTGTCGTCTCTGGAGATGGTGAACCGGCCTTTCACTGACTCAGAGTAGAAGATATTGTCACTGTTATACATACTCGCAACCCACTCCAGTCCTTTCCCAGGAGCCTGTCTGACCCAGGCCATCAGTAGCTACTGAATGTGAATCCAGAGGCTGTACAGGTCAATCTGTGAGATTCTCCAGGCCTTTTAGTCACTGGTTCAGATTCTGTCAGAGTCTGACCATCAACACCTGTCAAGAGGATAAAAACACATCTGGTGAAATAAGCTGTTGACACAATTAAATCTGTGTTAGATAAAGATCAGTAAAGATGTTGACCTGCCCAGCAGACAGTGAGCAGCAGCAGTCCTGTCCTATAGTCCATCATGTTAAACTGTGTGTCCTCTGTCCTCTGTCCTCCTCTCTGCAGTCACATAAGTAGAGGGGGAGATATCTGAGTTTTGCATTGACTCCTCCTATAACTAAGTTTGTGTGTTTTTTCAGAATAATTTTGCAAGGCCATTTTAAAGGGAAAACAAATAGAAAGTATAATGATTTTGATTGCCAGAGGGACACCTAGGCCTACATCCAATACGACAATAAACTCAATTAATTAACTAACCATTAATCTCAGGTGTATTTGATTAATTTGGGTTAGAGATTAGATGATCAGAGCTGCTTCTTTAAGGGAAACATTATTAATATATTTTTGTATTTAATCAACTTCTCCAATGTGTTTACGGTGGACTTAAAGTTTGCCAGTTAGCTGACTGGAATCAGTTGTTTGTCTCCAGTGTTAAATATAGAATTTGCTTCATTTGGTTGTGGTTATGTTACAGTAATGTTTCAAACAGATAAAACTTTCCTGATGATAATGTTTATGATATAATGATGATTTGTGTTCAATCGGCAAATCAAATAGATGTTTTTTAATGTTTAATGTTATCAAAGTGTGCTTTCATTAATGTACTTCTAGAGATACATGGGCACAGTTTAACCATACTGAATCAGATAAACAGCTGCGTTGTTTGAAATGGGACATTTTATATATCTGTGATACATTTTGTTGGAGGCACAAAAGAACAAAAATACATATTTCTGTTTGAATTCACTATTTCTTTAGGTTGCAACTGAATTAAACATTGCGTCAAATGAGATGAAATAGGATGTCAATATTCAGTTATCAGTATTTCAATATAAAGTGAATGCTCTCAGGTGGTGGTAAATAGAGGAAGTAGTTTGTGTACGACTCTCCTGTTACTGTCTCTCACTGTGTTCTTCTGGCACAGTAATACACTGCTGTGTCCTCGGCCTTCAGACTGTTCATCTGCAGATACACTTTACTGCTGGAGTCATCTCTGGAGATAGTGAATCTACCCTGGACCGACTGAGAGTAATAGATAGGAGTACTAGCTGTGTGTATGAAAGCGATCCACTCCAGTCCTTTCCCAGGAGCCTGTCTGATCCAGTTCCATACTGAGCCTCCAAAGTTGAATCCAGATGTTGTGCAGGTGAGTCTGTGAGATTCTCCGGGTTTCCTGACTGCTGGTTCAGACTCAGTTATGGTCTGACCTTCAGCGACAGACCAAACAAACAGAGCAACCACCAAGAGTGTTAGCTTTCCCTGAGCCATGTTCACACAGTTTCTTGTGTTTTCAAAAGCTTGAGTCCCTCTTTAAATATGAAGTAAACTTGATCCCTTTGAGAATTCATTTGACGATTAGCTCCTCCTACTTTGCATTCTGCTTTAAAAGTCAAATTCAAGGCTATACAAACAGCATTAAACATCATTTAAACTAGCAGCAAATAGTTATTTAAGGCAATTGTTGACAAAAATGAACTGTTGATTAAATACTATAATTATTATTTTTCAACGAAAGATCCAGTTGATTATTATTTTTCTTGAATTTGACTATAACTCATATGAGTAACATAAAAGCTTTACTTCTAATCATTGTTTTAGTTGTAACAATTTGAAACTAATTCAGAAATTGGTTGAACGATATGTTTTTATTTTTTTATGTTGTAACTGCAATGAAGGAAAGCATGATGGTCTAAATGTTTACTTGTGTTTGCTGCAGCTGGATGAAGACCTGGGTTTTGTTTCTTTCTTACTTTAAAGGTTTCAGTATTCAAATAGTGGCAATTTGAGGACAGATACAGAGAAACTTGGAGCCTTAAGAGGACATAAACTACTAAGGAACTGAAACCTATTTGACAATGTGCAAAAACACATTTCTGCAGTGCATGAAAAATGCAAACTAAATAAGTTAAAAGACGTAGGATCTCAGATTAGACCATTTTCTAAATGTTAGCACATAAATGCTTTTATGGTTCAGCTGCTGTCTTCTCTAAAGAGACATTTTGATAAGGCTCTGTTCTCCAATAAACATGATAACTCTATTTAGTGATATGATTCCTACATTCAGATATCTGTTAAGAAATATTTTTTTCATTGTTTGGTGTAACTAAAGTTGTGTCATGATATTGAAAGACTCCAAATCTCACATTAACAGTGTGAGAAAAGTGTGGTAATAATGAGGGGTTTTTGTACAGCTGCTCAACCAGCTTCAGTCACTGTGTGTCTCGAGCACAGTAATAAACAGCAGAGTCTACAGCCGTCAGACTGTTCATCTGCAGATACACCTGCTGTATGTTGTTGCTGGAGCCGGTGAACCGGCCTTTCACTGACTCAGAGTAGTAGATGTTGGCACTGTTAGTAGGGTGGAAAAGCGATCCACTCCAGTCCTTTCCAGGAGCCTGTCTGATCCAGGCAATGTAGTACGAATGAATCCAGAAGTAGTACAGGTCAATCTGTGAGATTCTCCAGGCCTTTTAGTCACTGGTTCAGATTCTGTCAGAGTCTGACCATCAACACCTGTAGAGAGGATAAAAACACATCTGGTCTGAGGGCTCCTCCTCTGGTGGCTTCATGTTACAAGTGTTCAGGCTCTGAGGGGTTTTTGTACAGCTCTACTGATGGTGTGTGTCACAGTGTGTCTCTGGCACAGTAATACACAGCAGAGTCTCCAGGCTGCATGCTCTGTCCGTTCAGAGTCACTGTGTTGCTGGAAGAGTCTAAGTCGATACTGAACTTGCTCTTCAGTGAATCTTTATAGTATGAAGCTCCAGTGTATTTCATTCCTATCCACTCCAGTCCTTTCCCTGCAGGCTGTCTGATCCAGGCTGTGTAGTAGCTGCTAAGAGAATAAGAGACCTGACAGGTGATGGTCAGACGTTGACCTGGCTGCACAGTCACAGAGGCTGGCTGTGTCAACTGCTCACACTTCACACCTGTGGAGGGAAACATGTTGAATAGGAGCGAGGTTAATAACAGTGAGCAGTCAGTGTGAGCGTTCTGTCAGTGTCTCTGCCTCAGTGAGACTCACAGGATCCAGCAGCCAGCAGCAGCAGCAGAGCTACAGAGAACATGGTTGGTGTTGAAGGTGACCTGATGGAGATCTTCTTCTGCTGCAGCTGACAGCATGATATCAAGTCTTTATAGCAGACTGTGAGGAAGTTCACTTTGCATAGACAGGGACACTGACAGGCTATAAAAGAGGGACGGACTGTCCTGTCAAGAGTTGTCATTTGGATTTGTGGTTAGACAATTATAAGGATACATTTTAAGTTGCTTATCACTACTTTTATTTAAACTTAAATCAGATGTAATCATTTATTCTGCTCATCAAAACCCTAACCCACATACTGGACATCATGCATAAATCCATTCTCGATACTTTCTGTTAAAAATAAAATAATGGGACAATATTGTTGCAAGAATACCTGAAGTAAAATGTATATCTAAAAAAGGGGAAGTGAAATTCCACATCAGCCGTTGCTTTCATAGTGTGTTTAGAAAAGCTGTCTTTTTCTCCTTACTGTCATCTGACTTTTTATCATTTACTGCCACCTGTTGGTACTAGTGATAATAAATAGTTAGAGGTTTTTGTAAAGCCTCTGGGCTTCCTTTAACCAGTGTGTGTGTTTGGCGCAGTAATACACAGCAGAGTCCTCTGGCTTTAAGTTGGACAGCCTCAGATGCACCATGTTGTTGGTATTATCTCTGGTATCTCTCGACTTAGTACGGTTTTGTTAAGCCTTGTTAGGCCTTGTTAGGCCCGGCTCACTTTAATGCTGCGTTTATTTATGTCTGTAGGCCGTTGTTGTGAGTGTGGACGGTCGGAGCATATATTGCGTTAGCTTAGCCGATCTCCATTTAGACAACACGCATTTTAAAAGGTTTTTCGCCTGCCGTCTGTCTGCAGACTTGTCAAAGCATTAATTCATGGTTTTTACTAACGGGTATCAGTATGTTGTTACTTCGGCATCATTTTGAAACGTGTATTACAATTAAATCACGGTCAAATATGTTCATCTTGTTGTAGTTGTAGCCCCCTTGCCAGCGATTCTCTCTCTAGTTTAGCAAACTCAGCCCGACTCAGCCCTGTTTGTTGGCCCCGATAGAACCACGATTTTGTCGGGCCAGAAAAAAGGTGAAAAAGTAGCCCCGGGCCGGAACTAGGCATAGTGGAAACGCAACCAAAAACGGGCCCGACACGGCACGCTTAAACCGTGCTCCGCGCCATGGTGGAAATGCGCCATTAATTCTTCAAAGACTGAACCTACAGGGTCAATTTGAGAGGATGTCTCTCTTACCCTCCTCAATAGCTGCGTTCACACCAAGTACAAATGAGCCGCTGACGTCACTTCGTCTTCTTCTGCTTTGGGTTTACTGGCAGGCCGCAAACAACTTCACGGCGTATACTGCCACCAGTCCCGGCCGGAGTCCCCGGCCGGAAGTCCCCGGAGTTGGGGACTGGCTTCAGTAGAAGCTGCTGGGACTCCCAGCAGCTTCTACTGAAGCCTTCCGAGTAAATCGCCAGAACGCGACACCTCCTCATCTCCACTGCTCCCATGTTTTATTTTGTGTTGCCATAAGTTAGTCTCTCTGCGTTTGTGCGCTGGGCGAATGCTAATGCTAATAATGCTAATGCGAGGATAATAAAATGGCAGCTCTACAAAACATTTCAGAGTTTTATGGGGCGTGGTTTGCAATTCGCCCAGCCAATCAGAACTGGGGCACTTTTTTCACCCAGGAAAGTACCATCTCTCAGCAGGCACTAAAAATGGGGGTAAAAGTTCCCGGGATTAAGTGCTCTTTTTGGTGTGAACGCGACATAAGGGGTATAACGGAACTAAACGCGAAAAGTACGGTGAAAAGTACTCCGGTGTGAACGCGCCTAATGAGATCCCTCAGGGCTGCGTCCTGGGTCCCCTCTTCTTCTCTCTGTTCACCAATTCATTGGTTCTCTCATTTTATAAATATCTCAATATCTTGTTTTCGATATAATCCATGCAGAGGCCTGAGAAAAAACATTTTGGGATCTCTACGTAATTTTGATCCATCAAATTTGTAATGAGCGTAAGGAATTATACAAAATACCCCCTAGCTTAAAGGTGGGGTAGGTAAGTTTGAGAAACCGGCTCGAGATACACTTTTTGTTATATTCCATGGAATGCTCTTAACATCCCGATAGCAATGAATATCTTAAGTGCTTTGACAAAAAATCCATAAAAAAATGTCATCTGTGGAAGCCGTAGTACTGTAAAAAGCACGACCAATCATTTTAGCCGGCCGGCTAAAATAACTGGATGGCCTACCTGCCTGTCAGCCTTCCATCTGTGCACAAACTTATCTCGTGCCTTCATTGGTCATGTGCGCGTTTGTGTGTGTTGGAGGAGGGGCTCTGTTAAGGAAGTGGCAGATTTTCTCCGGTTGTGTATTTTCAAATTCTAGCGATCTCGAGCCGGTTTCTCAAACTTACCTACCCCACCTTTAACAGTCTCCAAAAGAATATGATTTCGATTAATATTTCAAACAAAGTCCTCATATTTATGTTTTATTCTTTAAAAGCCATATAACACAGAGAAGACAAACACATTTGGTCATTAACAGTCTTCAAGGTTTTTGCGTAGCTTCACTGGGGACTTCCACCAGTGTCGCACTCTTGGGGGAACCTTTGACACTGACTTTATTTAAAAAAACTAAAGACGTCTTGTGACGGAAGCATTGCGTGGGGAAGTATTTACATCTTGTGTATATAAGATATCCTGATTTAAGGTGGAAAATTACTTGAACTCTCTATAGGTTAATGCCACTGACAACTGCAGTGTTTTTTTTTACAGCTCTGTGGCTTCCTATGTCACTGTGTCTGTCGAGCACAATAATAAACAGCAGAGTCTTCAGACGTCAGGCTGTTCATCTGCAGATACACCTGGTCCACGTTGTTGTCTCTGGAAATGTTGAAGCGATTCCGGACTGACGTAGAATAATATTTAGTGCTTCCACTCGGAGAAGAAATTAAGGCGATCCACTCCAGTCCTTTTCCTTCAGCTTTTATGACCCAGTTCATCTGATAGCTACTGAATGTGAATCCAGAGGCTGTACAGGTCAATCTGTGAGATTCTCCAGGCCTTTTAGTCACTGGTTCAGATTCTGTCAGAGTCTGACCATCAACACCTGTCAAGAGGATAAAAGTCACATGAATTTAGTTGGCACACAAATAAGATCTATGTCAAATAATTATTGGGAAAATATTGACCTGCCCAGCAGACAGTGAGCAGCAGCAGTCCTGTCCTATAGTCCATCATGTTAAACTGTGTGTCCTCTGTCCTCTGTCCTCCTCTCTGCATATAAGTAGAGGGGGAGACATCTGAGTTTTGCATTGACTCCTCCTCACAGGGTTTGTAAAAAATGTCAACCCTCCATCTCAATCCATCTAATTTTGCAACGCCATTTATAAAGGGAAAAAAATAGACTTTGTGTAAAGTATAATGATTTTGATTGCCAGAGGGACACACATAGGCCTACATCCAATACGACAATAAACTAAATTATATAATTAACCATTAATCTCGGGTGTATTTGATTTAATTTGGGTTAGAGATTTGATGATCAGAGCTGCTTCTTTAAGGGAAACATTATTAATATATATTTTTATTGAATCAACTTCTCAAATATGCTGTATGGGTGTATTAAAGTTTGCCAGTTAGCTGACTGGAATCAGTTGTTTGACTCCAGTGTTAAATATAGAATTAGCTTCATTTAGTTGTGGTTATGTTGCAGTAATGTTTCAAATTCAAACAGATGAAGCTTTCCTGATGATAATGTTAATGATATAATGATGATTTGTGTTCAATCGGCAATCAAATAGATGTTTTTTACTGTTTAATGTAATCAAAGTGTGCATTCATTCATGTACTTCTAGAGATACATGGGCACAGTTTAACCATACTGAATCAGATAAACAGCTGCGTTGTTGTGAAATGGGACATTTTATATTATATTTGATATATTTAGTTGGAGGCACAAAAGAAACAGAAATACATATTTTTCTGTTTGAATTCACTATAGTTCTTTAGGTTGCAACTGAATTAAACATTGCGTCAAATGAGATGAAACATTATGTCAATATTCAGTTAATCAGTATTTCAATATAAAGTGAATGCTCTCATGTGGTGGTGTGGTAAATAGAGGAAGTAGTTTTTGTACGGCTCTCCTGTTACTGTCTCTCACTGTGTCTTCGGGCACAGTAATACACTGCTGTGTCCTCTGGCTTCAGACTGTTCATTTGCAGATACACTTTACTGCTGGAGTCATCTCTGGAGATAGTGAATCTACCCTGGACCCTGGACTGAAGAGAGTAATAGGTAGAAGTACTCCGTATAACTGACTGGGAGTAACGGATCGAAGTACTGCGTCTGCCGATATAAGCGATCCACTCCAGTCCTTTCCCAGGAGCCTGTCTGACCCAGTTCATCTCGTAGCTACTGAATGTGAATCCAGAGGCTGTACAGGTCAATCTGTGAGATTCTCCAGGCCTTTTAGTCACGGTTCAGATTCTGTCAGAGTCTGACCATCAACACCTGTAAAGAGGATAAAAACACATCTGGTGAAATAAGCTGTTGACACAATTAAAATCTGTGTAGATACAGATCAGTAAAGATGTTGACCTGCCCGGCAGACAGTGAGCAGCAGCAGTCCTGTCCTATAGTCCATCATGTTAAACTGTGTGCCTCTGTCCTCTGTGCTCCTCTCTGCAGTCACATAAGTAGAGGGGAGATATCTGAGTTTTGCATGACTCCTCCTCACAGGGTTTGTAAAAAATATCAACTCTCCATCTCAGCTGTTAAGCATTTTCTCTAATTAGTTTTAAGTTGTGTAGAATATCTATCAGTGGGGACGCAATCATTTGATTGGCTTAAAATTAAGCAGACATCTGATTGGCTACTGACACTTCCCTCTTAAAAATGTTTTACATTTGTGAAAACGTTTTTACATTCATATAAAACTATAAGTATTTGTGTGTGCATTGAAAAATACTTGTGTGGATGCAGACATTTATATATAAATCTCAAATAACATTAGTAAATCCTTCTGTGTACATTTATTTATTTCGTGACTGTTCTCAACCAATAGAATGCCTGATATCTTGAAATCTGTTGAGGGAGAACTACGACTAAATGAACTCATAAATCTGCAGTGAATTCTGATCCAGCTATTAAAATGTTTTTTGTGTGTTATAATGAAGCAACCTCTCACAGGGTGAGAATATAAACCTGTAGTTCAGAGCAGGGTCTGAGTGTGAGTTAAGATCAGTGAGAGCAGCAGATCTGAGTGTTTCCTTTTACTGACAGAGGAGAGGGGAACTCTCTAGTGTCTTTATGAGAGCAGCTTCTACATTATTTTACCCCATATATGCATTATGTGGCTGAAATGTGTTCATGTAGTGTTTATTTATTCCTTTTTTGGACATTGATTTCAGGAGACCTTTCGTTTTTTTCTCCTTGGCTATTTTGTGTTCCAGCGATCAACACATCGATATTGTTCTAACAATGTGTTAATTAAATTGCTGGTAATTGATGATCTCTCTCAAGGCTGAATTTCATAATTTTATTATATACAACCAAAGCAAAAGATACATGAAGAATATAATTGATTTTGAGAGTTTATCGAGATAAGAATAGGTGCTGTAGGTTTTTGTACAGCTGCTCAACCAGCTTCAGTCACTGTGTCTCAGCACAGTAATAAACAGCAGAGTCTACAGCCGTCAGACTGTTCATCTGCAGAGACACCTGCTGTTGTTGTCTCTGGAGATGGTGAACCGGCCTTTCACTGACTCAGAGTAGAAGATATTGTCACTGTTATACATACTCGCAACCCACTCCAGTCCTTTTCCAGGAGCCTGTCTGACCCAGGCCATAGCGTAGCTACTGAATGTGAATCCAGAGGCTGTACAGGTCAATCTGTGAGATTCTCCAGGCCTTTTAGTCACTGGTTCAGATTCTGTCAGAGTCTGACCATCAACACCTGTAAAGAGGATAAAAACACATCTGGTGAAATAAGCTGTTGACACAATTAAAATCTGTGTTAGATAAAGATCAGTAAAGATGTTGACCTGCCCAGCAGACAGTGAGCAGCAGCAGTCCTGTCCTATAGTCCATCATGTTAAACTGTGTGTCCTCTGTCCTCTGTCCTCCTCTCTGCAGTCACATAAGTAGAGGGGGAGATATCTGAGTTTTGCATTGACTCCTCCTATAACTAAGTGTGTGTTTTTTCAGAATAATTTGCAAGGCCATTTATAAAGGACAAAAAATAGACTTAATGTAAAGTATAATGATTTTGATTGCCATAGGGACACACCTAGGCCTACATCCAATACGACAATAACTAATTAATTAACTAACCATTAATCTCAGGTGTATTTGATTTAATTTGGGTTAGAGATTAGATGATCAGAGCTGCTTCTTTAAGGGAAACATTATTAATATTTTTTATTAATCAACTTCTCAATGTGTTTACGGTGGATTAAAGTTAGGCAGTTAGCTGACTGGAATCAGTTGTTTGTCTCCAGTGTTAAATATAGAATTTGCTTCATTTGGTTGTGGTTATGTGACAGTAATGTTTCAAATTCAAACAGATAAAACTTTCCTGATGATAATGTTTATGATATAATGATGATTTGTGTTCAATCGGCAAATCAAATATTTTTTTTAATGTAATCAAAGTGTGCATTCATTAATGTACTTCTAGAGATACATGGGCACAGTTTAACCATACTGAATCAGATAAACAGCTGCGTTGTTTGAAATGGGACATTTTTATATTATCTTGATACATTTTGTTGGAGGCACAAAAGACACAAAAATACATATTTTTCTGTTTGAATTCACTATTTCTTTAGGTTGCAACTGAATTAAACATTGCGTCAAATGAGATGAAATAGGATGTCAATATTCAGTTATCAGTATTTCAATATAAAGTGAATCTCTCATGGGTGGTGGTAAATAGAGGAAGTAGTTTTGTACGACTCTCCTGTTACTGTCTCTCACTGTGTCTCTTCTGGCACAGTAATACACTGCTGTGTCCTCGGCCTTCAGACTGTTCATCTGCAGATACACTTTACTGCTGGAGTCATCTCTGGAGATAGTGAATCTACCCTGGACCGACTGGGAGTAATAGATGGAACTATTTGTGCTGATATAAGCGATCCACTCCAGTCCTTTCCCAGGAGCCTGTCTGACCCAGCCATGTAGGAGCTACTGAATGTGAATCCAGAGGCTGTACAGGTCAATCTGTGAGATTCTCCAGGCCTTTTAGTCACTGGTTCAGATTCTGTCAGAGTCTGACCATCAACACCTGTCAAGAGGATAAAAACACATCTGGTGAAATAAGCTGTTGACACAATTAAAATCTGTGTTAGATAAAGATCAGTAAAGATGTTGACCTGCCCAGCAGACAGTGAGCAGCAGCAGTCCTGTCCTATAGTCCATCATGTTAAACTGTGTGTCCTCTGTCCTCTGTCCTCCTCTCTGCAGTCACATAAGTAGAGGGGGAGATATCTGAGTTTTGCATTGACTCCTCCTCACAGGGTTTGTAAAAAATATCAACCCTCCATCTCAGCTGTTTAGACTTTTCTCTAACTAGTTTTAAGTTGTGTAGAATAATTGTATTGCAGTAACTACATTATCACATTTATTCTAATAATACACAAATGATTATCTTAGCTTCGACATGTGACACATTTATCTAAACAAATATATATATATATATTTATTACATAATTCATGTTGGTATCAATGCTCTGTTTTCATATGTCAGTTTGAGCATAATGGAAGCACATTTACTATAATATAAATAATCTACAATTTTGTTCTGATAGTAAATGGTAACTGTACTTATATAGCGCTTTATCCATCTTTACGACCCCTCAAAGCGCTTTACATACTACATGTCATTCACCCATTCATACAGAGCAGTGTACCTTACTCTAGGAACTAACATTCATACACACTCACACACCGTTGGCCATGCCATCGGGAGCAACTCAGGGTTAAGTATCTTGCCCAAGGATACATCGACATGTCGACTGCACGGGCTGGGATCGAACCCACAACCTTCTGATTGAAAGACGAGAGCCCAATATATAGTAGTGTTTAGGAAATGTGCTTTATTCTCCTCTCAATTTCACCTTTCTAATAATCTAGTCACCCAGCCAAGCTCTCTGTCTGATCAAATATTGTTTTTCAGCTTGTTTCTCTTTTCATATTCAATGTAATTGTGGCTTGTATTTATAAATATGACAAATGTTATTTAAAAAAATAATAAGATATCATGAGGGACTATCTGGTGATTAATGGGAAACACATAGAAATCTGATGGGGATACATCATCCAAGTGTTATTGCAATTTTGAGAAAACCCAGAAGTGTATAGGATCACATTGCTTTGTGGTTAGTGGAGGTTTTTGTGCAGCTGCTCCACTGTCTTTAGTCACTGTGTGTCACGAGCACAGAAGTAAACAGCAGAGTCTCCTGCTGCCAGGCTGCTGACCTCGAGGTACTGAGTGCTGCTGGGAACATCTTCAGTCATGGTGAAGCGGCTTTGAAAGGAGCTGCCATAACTAGGAGAGTTGCCTGTGTTCATCCACCCAACCCACTCCAGAGCTTGTCCTGGCCTCTGTCTGATCCAGTGAATATTAGCTTGTCATTGTATAACCAGATATGATACATGACATCTTCACTGTCCCTCCAGGTTTTGCACCTGAGAGGAGGACTGCTCCAGTTTGATCTCACTCCAGACTCCTGTAAGTAAATCATTTTGCTCATTATCCAACATTTTACAAAGAATAAAAAAAAAGTAAATCAGAAGTGATGTTTCTCACCATGAATAGTAACTAAAAATAATAAACTCCAGATAATTGTCCTTTCCATTATTTGAGAGACACTGTCAGTGCTTTCTGATCTGAGTGTTTCAGAAACATATAACACTTCTCTGGTGTTCTGCAACAAGTCGCTGATGGTGTGTTTTAAAGAGAGGAAGAGTTTGCATCGACCTCCCTCTACAGATTCAAAAAGGAACATGTGACATCAACATTTCCATAAGCAGAGTATCTCTACGACGGCTGCATTTACATTTCACATTCACTTACATTTCCTGTCAACTTATTTCTGGATTCATGAAAAAAAAAAAGAGGAAATTAGTTTGTTTATGTTCTGCAATGACATCCTGTTTCTTCAGTGGTAGAGCTACTGTTATTTTCTATTCCAGTAGATCAAAACAGAAAAAATATGTTCTGTATTTTCTACGCAATGCAATAATAATTTAGTAAAAATTCAAACGTATCATATATGTTTTGCATTTGTGCAAAATGAAATTTCTCTCAGTCTCTTCTATACTGATCTTGGCTGCAGTGGAAGTGAAATAATATTTCCCAGACATTAGAGGAATTATTTAAAGAACTTATCAGAGAGTGAGGTGTATCATTGTTCACATTATACTCTGTTGGTTGAGTCACATGGTTGCTGAGTATTTGTGCAGGTCTGCTGGTGGTTTGTGTCACTGTGGGCGACGTACACAGTAATACACAGCTGTGTCTGCAGGCTGCACACTCTGTCCTGTTAGAGTCACTGTTCCAGCAGAAGTGTCTCTGCTGTAGCTGAACTTGTTCTTCAGAGCATTGTTTTGACGAAGGGTGCCTCCACCCCACATATGTGAAATCCAGTCCATTGGTTTTCCTTCACACTGTCTGATCCAACCTGTTGCATAGCTGCTATCAGTCAGAGAATAACCAGAGACCTGACAGGTGATGGTCAAAGGCTGTCCAGGCACAACCATTGAGTCTGGCTGGATGAGATCAATACTGTTCACACCTGTGGAAACACAAAGCAACATTATCTCCATCATTCATCTGACCACTCAGTGTTTCTGATGTGTTTATTAGTGAGAATCCACTGAAAGCTCCTCACAGGATCCAGCTGCCAGCAGCAGTATCAGAGCTGCAGAGAACATGTTGATGTTGAAGCTGAACTGATGTGAGCTCTTCTGTCCTCTCTCTGACACAAACACTTCACTGGTTTATGAGGCAACACACACAGATCATTTACATACTGATGATTGGAAAACAGCTGACTTAATTCATGTAAATTATCCAAAAGATGAGGAAATGTTCAGGTGTGGTTTTTAATCACATAGAAAAGGTCGAGCAACAAAATGTAGATTATAAAAACAAACTTTTCTATAGTTTTATGAAAATATGAAGTTGGATCAAACTATTAATTCTTCTCCTAATCCAGTTATGACACTGATAAAGTTGTCTTTTACATATGTTATTGAATAATTATTTATTAGGAAATGTCTTTTAGAGGATATCATGATTCTACTATAGAAACAACAAGTCCTCCAACTCATACGACCAAATGGGCCGATTGTTCCAGCCCTTATTACGACCAAATATGTTGTTTGTTCAAGCGCTTAATACGACCTATAATTACGTTTGAAAGTTTTCGCCCTCTAGTGCTCCCGTTGAATGCAAACGTTACAGATGGTCGTTTATTCACAAATAACCCTCTCTGTAAAATCCTAAATTGTAGGATAGTTTGGCCATTAAAACGCTTTTTGATTACATTTCTAGCGAGAAGTGTATATTGTACTTTTAGAATCCACGTCCAGTCGATATGTAGGATCTATAGTTTGATAGATATTACGAAGATGATTTGAGGTTTCGACAGGAGAACGTGTATATGCGGTAGCTTCCATGTAAAGTTACGGGTTGAAAACAGTATTTCCGGTCTCGACGTTTCATAATAAAACCAATGATCAAATGATTTAATAGTGATATCTGCAGTACTCATCCACTAAAAAACATCAGTTTATCCTTGCTAATTATACGACATTAATTGGTTTAAATTGTGTACAATGCTTTTGTGTTTTTCCCATAGGTTTTTCTCTTTCGATTCTGAGAGACACATTTCTTTTTTCAGAGGTTTTGATAGGCTAAAATCACGCCGCAATGCACGTCGGGATATGGTGTTAATGTGATATGAAATCGGAAAACATTTAAAAAAATAAAATAATACTTTTATTCGAGTGTTCTTGCTTTTCTCTTTGGAAGTCATCACATAACGGCATTGTAATACACGGTTCGGCTGCATTAAATATTACACATCTGCCGTAGTTCGCTATTTATAGAGCCCTGATGACAAGACTTCTGGACAAACAGGAAGAAGTGCTGCCGAAACTGAATATGTGACGTGAATCATAAATATATCAGCAATTACACAAAATCTTACATTTATTTTCACAAAATACGTCTCCTTGCAGTATCAACATTAATTCGGCTGACTTTTATATTTGATCCAATTGGTAGATAGGCTGTATTTACACCATAACGGTGCACAGCTGATAGAAAGGGACACCTAGTGGTTAAAAAACGTTATTGAATTTTTTTGTTGAAATTATGTTATATTTTGTTGAAATTATGTTATATTTGATGAAAAAAATATTAAGAGTACATACTTTCATAGGGGGAAAGTAGAAGGTCAATGATAGAAATATAGAATAGAAAATATCAAGAAGATACTGTAGTGATCTCTACAATAAAACAGTTTAGTGCAGGACGTCCAAAGATATTAATAGGAGGATGTGCAAAACAGACAAACTAATAAGGCTTTATTTAAACATTAAAGAATACTTTAAGTTAAGGTCTTCTTTTGAATAAGAAAAAAACGTTGGGGGTATCCACAGATAAATATTAAGTCTGACAAAGTACAATCACCTTCCCTGAATTTGACTCAGGTGTAACTAAAGTCTGATTAAGGGTTGTTTATATTTCACATCATTAATCAGAATCTGCAAAGTAACTAAAATAAATGTAGTGGAGTAAAAATACCAGGTTAACCTCTGAATTGTAGTGGAGTAGAACAAAGTAGTACATGCTGCTGTAACAAAAACATTTCCCAACTTGGGATCAATAAAGTATATCTTATCTTATCTTAAGATGATCGATGGCTACTGCCATATTTGCAAAATTTGCCTCTGAACCTTGACAAGTGCATGTTTCAGGCTTATCAATGAACAACAGGAGGGGTCACAGACATAAGACCAGCTGTTAAATAAAGCTCTTCTGACCTTAGCTGTCATGTGGGTATATTAATGCTGCCCATTATGGACACAAGCAATTTTCACCCATTTATTAATTATATGTTTTAAATTTGAAAACACACCACTGTGTTTCGTATCCCCTAAACCTCCAGGGTGTACACAGTTTAATACTGGCAACTTCTAATTGTGGGAAATACGAAAACATCTTATAAAACTACAATTCCCAGTAGAGACGTGCCATAGAACATGTTGCGAAACACACAATAGCCAGCATGTGTAGTCCAAGTCCAGTTTTGGATAGTCTGTCGTGGTTCCTTCCATTTCAAAGAGCTGTTGACGCTCGGCGTAACCTTGTCGCACTGCCACTCCAACATCCAATCACAGGGCTTGAGGACTAATCACAGGGTTTGTAAAGGAAGGCGGATGTTGTAGTCCCAAACGATAGCTGGGGATTCTGGGTAGTGTAGTGTCTTCGGAAACTGTAGTGTCTAAACTCCGAATCGAAGGTTAAAAACACAAAAGCATTGTACACAATTTAAACCAATCAATATTGTAATTAACAAGGATAAACTGATGTGTTTTAGTGGATGAGTAATGCAGATATCACTGTGTAATCATTTGACAGTGAGGGGAATACATCCGGTTTTATTATGAAAACTTCGAGACCGGAAAACTGTTTTCACCCCGTGAGGGTTGAGGCTAACTTTACATGGAAGCTGCCGCATATACACATTCTCCTGGCGAGACCTCAAATCATCTTCGTAATATCTATCAAACCATAGATCCTACACATCGACTGGACGTGGATTCTAAGAGTACAATATACACTTCTCGCTAGAAATCTAATCAAAAAGTATTTTAATGGCCAAACTATTCCACAATTTTAGGATTTTCCAGAGAGGGTTATTTGTGAATAAACGTCCCTCCGGAGCGTTTACAATCAAGCATGTTGTGTCTGAAACAACATACACTTTAAAACGTGTCTCTGGGTCGTAATAAGGGCTTGAACAATCGGCCTATATCGTCGTTTTTTGTAGGAGGACAGGCTGTATAGAAAGGATCTACTATATTATCGGACACTTTTAAAACAAACTTATGGTCTTACTATCCCTTTTAGATGTTATACCTCCAATGATATACAGTATCAGTGATTGTAATGTCAGATTGTTTAAATAGGTGAAAACCCTTTCTGTTAAGTTAAGAATATTTCTATGACATCTTAGTACTCTTTCCCTCTTGACTGTAACAGTGAGCTGGTGTTGAGATCATTTCTGGTCTGAGGGCTCCTCCTCTGGTGGCTTCATGTTACAAGTGTTCAGGCTCTGAGGGGTTTTTGTACAGCTCTACTGATGGTGTGTGTCACAGTGTGTCTCTGGCACAGTAATACACAGCAGAGTCTCCAGGCTGCACGCTCTGTCCGTCAGAGTCACTGTTTGCGGGAAGAGTCTAAGTCGATACTGAACTTGCTCTTCAGTGAATCTTTTTGGATGTGGAGTATCCAACACGTGCGCCGATAATCCACTCCAGTCCTTTCCCTGCAGGCTGTCTGATCCAGGCTGTGTAGTAGCTGCTAACAGAATAAGAGACCTGACAGGTGATGGTCAGACGTTGACCTGGCTGCACAGTCACAGAGGCTGAGACTGTTCATCTGCGATACACTTTACTGCTGGAGTCATCTCTGGAGATAGTGAATCTACCCTGGACCGACTGAGAGTAATAGATCGGAGTACTAGCTGTGTGTATAAAAGCGATCCACTCCAGTCCTTTCCCAGGAGCCTGTCTGATCCAGTTCCATACTGAGCCTCCAAAGTTGAATCCAGATGTTGTGCAGGTGAGTCTGTGAGATTCTCCGGGTTTCCTGACTGCTGGTTCAGACTCAGTTATGGTCTGACCTTCAGCGACAGACCAAACAAACAGAGCAACCACCAAGAGTGTTAGCTTTCCCTGAGCCATGTTCACACAGTTTCTTGTGTTTTCAAAAGCTTGAGTCCCTCTTTAAATATGAAGTAAACTTGATCCCTTTGAGAATTAATTTGACGATTAGCTCCTCCTACTTCATGCTTTAAAAGTCAAATTCAAGGCTATACAAACAGCATTAAACATATTTAAACTAGCAGCAAATAGTTATTTAAGGCAATTGTTGGCAAAAATTAACTGTTGATTAAATTAAACTTACTATAATTATTCTTTTACAACTAAGGCTCCAGCTGATTTTTTTCTTGAATTTGACTATAACTCATATGAGTAACATAAAAGCTTTACTTCTAATCATTGTTTTAGTTGTAACAATTTGAAACTAATTCAGAAATTGGTTGAACGATATGTTTTGTATTCTTTTATGTTGTAACTGCAATGAAGGAAAGCATGATGGTCTAAATGTTTACTTGTGTTTGCTGCAGCTGGATGAAGACCTGGGTTTTGTTTCTTTTCTTACTTTTAAAGGTTTCAGTATTCAAATAGTGGCAATTTGAGGACAGATACAGAGAAACTTGGAGCCTTAAGAGGACATAAACTACTAAGGAACTGAAACCTATTTGACAATGTGCAAAAACACATTTCTGCAGTGCATGAAAAATGCAAACTAAATAAGTTAAAAGACGTAGGATCTCAGATTAGACCATTTTCTAAATGTTAGCACATAAATGCTTTTTTATGGTTCAGCTGCTGTCTTCTCTAAAGAGACATTTTGATAAGGCTCTGTTCTCAATAAACATGATAAGTCTATTTAGTGATATGATTCCTACATTCAGATATCTGTTAAGAAATATTTTTCTAATCGAACAGTGTTTGGTGTAACTACCGGTGTCATGATATTGAAAGACTCCAAATCTCACATTAACAGTGTGAGAAAACTGTGGTAATAATGAGGGGTTTTTGTACAGCTGCTCAACCAGCTTCAGTCACTGTGTCTCTCGAGCACAGTAATAAACAGCAGAGTCTACAGCCGTCAGACTGCTCATCTGCAGATACACCTGCTGTCTGATGTTGTCTCTGGAGATGGTGAACCGGCCTTTCACTGACTCAGAGTAGTACTTGGTGGTACCGCCATTGTCGTTATAAGCGATCCACTCCAGTCCTTTCCCAGGAGCCTGTCTGACCCAGGCCATCCAGTAGCTACTTAATGCAAATCCAGAGGCTGTACAGGTCAATCTGTGAGATTCTCCAGGCCTTTTGTCACTGGTTCAGATTCTGTCAGAGTCTGACCATCAACACCTGTCAAGAGGATAAAAACACATCTGGTGAAATAAGTTGTTGACACAATTAGAAGCTGTGTTAGATACAGATCAGTAAAGATGTTGACCTGCCCAGCAGACAGTGAGCAGCAGCAGTCCTGTCCTATAGTCCATCATGTTAAACTGTGTGTCCTCTGTCCTCTGTCCTCCTCTCTGCAGTCACATAAGTAGAGGGGAGATATCTGAGTTTTGCATTGACTCCTCCTTTCTGATTGAACATTGTCCTCTTTCAACATATTTTATGTGGGCTGTAAGTCACTTTGTAACATTTAAATCTCGTTATTTAATTCAGATTTGTCAGATGAAACAAACAAATAATGGATTTTATTTACTGTTGATTAAAATAAAGATATTAACATTATTGTCATTAAAAAATGCTTTGAGTTAATTTAGTGAATAAATCACTTTACAGGTTTTATCAACATCTAATGTCTTTAACATTTATATTTTTAATCAAAAATTACGTTTTGTGTCAAATAAAGAACAGAAATGCATGCATTGTTTTTGGAAAAACTCTGGCATCCAACAATTTTGTGTTGTGTTTTGTCTCGAGATGTACTGTTTGTATTTGTGAATAAATAGTTGTGAACAATATGATTAGAGCTGAAATTGGTTGTCAAGTAACTTAAATTTAGAACAAAAAATCATTACTGCAAATATATAATACTGGATACTTAAAAAGGCTGATGTTTAACAATTTAAAGAAGTGTTATTCATTTTTTTATTCTGGGAATACATACAGTAATGTATCAGTGATTATAACCTCTAAATGTTTAAACTGATGATGTAACAGTGAGCTGGTGTTGAGATCATTTCTGGTCTGAGGGCTCCTCCTCTGGTGGCTTCATGTTACAAGTGTTCAGGCTCTGAGGGGTTTTTGTACAGCTCTACTGATGGTGTGTGTCACAGTAATACACAGCAGAGTCTCCAGGCTGCACGCTCTGTCCGTTCAGAGTCACTGTTTGCTGGAAGAGTCTACTCAATACTGAACTTGCTCTTCAGTGAATCTTTAAAGTGTGGATCCAGGATTGCCATCCTATCCACTCCAGTCCTTTCCCTGCAGGCTGTCTGATCCAGGCTGTGTAGTAGCCTAACAGAATAAGAGACCTGACAGGTGATGGTCAGACGTTGACCTGGCTGCACAGTCACAGAGGCTGGCTGTATCAACTGTCACACTTCACACCTGTGGAGGGAAACATGTTGAATAGTGAGTGAGGTTAATAACAGTGAGCAGTCAGTGTGAGCGTTCTGTCAGTGTCTCTGCCTCAGTGAGACTCACAGGATCCAGCAGCCAGCAGCAGCAGCAGAGCTACAGAGAACATGGTTGGTGTTGAAGGTGACCTGATGGAGCTTCTCTTCTTCTGCTGCAGCTGACAGCATGATATCAAGTCTTTATAGCAGACTGTGAGGAAGTTCACTTTGCATAGAGAGGGACACTGACAGGCTATAAAAGAGGGACGGACTGTCCTGTCAAGAGTTGTCTTTTGGACTTGTGGTTAGACAATTATAAGGATACATTTTAAGTTACTTATCACTAACTTTTATTTAAACTTAAATCAGATGTAATCATTTATTCTGCTCAGCAAAACCCTAACCCACATACTGGATACATCATGCATAAATCCATTCTCGATACTTTCTGTTAAAAATAAAATAATGGGACAATATTGTTGCAAGAATACCTGAAGCAAAATGTGTATCTAAAAAAGGGGAAGTGAAATTCCACATCAGCCGTTGCTTTCATAGAGTGTTTAGAAAAGCTGTCTTTTTCTCCTTATTGTCATCTGACTTTTATCATTTACTGCCACCTGTTGGTACTAGTGATAATAAATAGTTAGAGGTTTTTGTAAAGCCTCTGTGCTTCCTTTAACCAGTGTGTCTCTTTGGCGCAGTAATACACAGCAGAGTCCTCTGGCTTCAAGTTGGACAGCCTCAGATGCACCATGCTGTTGCTATCATCTCTACTGATTTCTACAGGTCCCTCCACGCTGCTGGCATATTTGTTGCTATAGCCGAAGAGCAGCCTCTCCCTATCAATTCCAGAGGTTTTCCAGCAGGTTGTCTGACCCAGATCTAACACAGCAACTAAATGTGAAGCCAGATCCCCTGCAGGAGAGACTGAGAGTCTCCCCAGGCCTCTTCACTACTGAAGAGGAAGGAATAGACTCCATAGTCTGACCTGTACAACTGATAAGATTAAAAAAAAGAGAAGAGAAGCAAAGAAGATAGTGAGATATTTTGAAAATGTCTGGTATCACTGACTGACCATCAGTGGATGTTGTCTGATAAAAGATAAATTATCAAGAAGCAGGAGAGCTCACAGGGCAGAGAGAGAGCAACAGCAGAAGAGAGAGAGTGTTGATCATCCTGAGACTGGAGATGTGACCTCTGATGCTCCACACAAAGTACAGAGCAGTCAGACAGAAGTACTCTGCACACACTGGAGATTTGCATCAGGATAGCATGGGGAGGGAGGGGCTTTTGCAGGGACTGTTATAATTAATTCAAACCATTGAGTCCGACTGGATCAAATCAATAATGTTCATACCTTTGGAAACGCAAATCAACATAATCTCAATCATTAATCGGCCCACTCAGTGTTCTTGATGTGTTTATTCGTGAGATCTTCAGCAGGCTGGTGACACCCATCTTAGATTCTTCAGAGACTGAACCTACAGGGTAACTTTGAGAGGATGTGTGTCCGACCCTCCTCAATGAGGTCCCTCAGGGGTGCGTCCTGGGTCCCCTCTTCTTCTCTCTGTTCACCAATGGCTCTGTCATTCTATAAATATCTCAATATCTGTTTTCAATATAATACATGCAGAGGCCTGAGAAAACACATTTCGGGATCTCTACGTCATGTTGATCACTCAAATGTTTAATAAGCGTAAGGAATTATACAAAATACCCCCTAGCTTAACAGTCTCCTAAAGAATATGATTTTGATTAATATTTCAAACAAAGTCCTCATATTTATGTTTTATTCTTTACAAGCCATTGTCAAGTTATGATCTGGTCTTAATGATTGACTCCTGCCCAAACTTGAAAACGGCCCGATTCCCTCCAAAAGGACACATGGGACAACTCAGATTTGCATCATTCTCCTCTTTATTTCGAGTTATTGCAGAATTATTTCTGCTTCATTTAGCCTCTTGATAGCCTTCTGATGCTTCATTCAGGTTGAAAACCTTAAACACAAAACATACTTTCATTCACTTCATCTCAAGTTATAATTAAACTTAACACTTAAACAAAAATAATTGCATCTCAACAAAGTAAATTATAATCCAGCATCTTATGTTTTAGCTTAACTTCATAAACTAGAAATAATAATTCATCTTAATAAAACATGGTTCCAACAGAAAAATACATTTACAAAATATATCACCAGCAGCGTCTTTGGTTGAATCCTTGAGTCTTTCTCCTCTCCCACAGTGAATTGTTTGCTTCTCTGCTGAGAGTGTGCCTTCACAGGTGTGTTGCATTAAGCTCTTAACTAGGAGTGGCACACTCTTCCTTTGAGCCACCTCCTCAGTGGAAGCACAGACCTAGGCTCCCTGTCTCCACCTGCTGGACTGGAGCCAGATTTTGATTTCTCTGGCTCTGCCAAAACACCTCCCACTTGAGCTCCTGGTTCCTGAACCCAAGGAGATCACAACACTTTTTCTATTGAAGTTACAGAAAATGATTCACTGCTATGAGTTTGTTGTATTGTACTATTTTCCCGCATTTTGCTCTTCAATGGGAAGCAGAACCACTATGCGCCGAACGTCTCTGTGGAGTACTGTGGCAGGGATTTTAGTTGAGAGTTTCTTGTTGGTTCCCATAACTTTTCCCCTGGCGGGTTGTTCAATAACCTTTTTCGATGGGACTGGGTAGTTTGGAAAGGTGCGGACATTTACATCTCTCACAATGCCCTTTCCATCGGTGTTAACACCAACCACCCTGGCAAGTCTGTATTGACCTCTTAAGGCATTCTGGTCTGCCACCCAAACAACATCTCCTACAGCCACATTCCGCTCCCTTGTGTGCCACTTATTTCTTACAAACAGATTGGGCCCTGCCAACTGACTCCACCTCTTCCAGAATTTGTCTACTTCTGCTTGGATTTCCCTTAATCTTTGTAGGGATAGTTTTCAAATGTAAAGCTCCCAGGGTCTCCTTTTGGTCCAGACCTTCCAAGCAAAAGTGAGTTTGGGCAGATGTACCCTATGCAGTCCTCCCTGCTTTGAATCCTGGCATCGATCGGTCTCTCGTTAGCCAAGTTAGCTGCCATGTATAGGAATGTTTGAAATTCTCCCCATGTGAAGGTTCCATTTCCTCCAAGGTTGTTGAGGGCCCTTTTCACGACACAGACAGCTGCTTCAGCAGCTCCATTCCTGTGAGGTGTCTGCAGGATGAATTTTCAAGCTCCACTCTGTTCCATGTTTGGTAGCTTCATCCTCCAGCTCAGATTTTTCTAAGCAGTCCAGAAACATGTAGAGCTCCTTCAGGGCAGGTCTGGCTCCTTCAAAGTTGCTTCCGGGATCTGACCACATTTTCTTCGGATGTCCCCTCAATGCAGTGAATCTTTTGTAGGCCAGTAGGAAGCCTTCAGCTGACTGGTCTCCAACAACATCTGCATGTATTGCTCTGAATGCCCCATACTTTCAGCCTTACTTTTTTCCTCACTTGGTCCTTCACCTCATATGGTCCAAACAGGTCCACAGTTGTGTATTCAAAGGGTCTTGCTGGATTTGTCCGCTCTGATGGCAGGTCACTCATGATTTGCTTGCACTTCCTTCCTCTGGCCTTTCTGCATATCACACAGCTGTCCACCACCTTTTTAGCCAATGTTCTGCCTTTGACAACCCAGGCTTTCTTTCTCATCTGTAGGAGTGTTCCTGCTATTTCCTCGTGGTTTGCTCTGTGGGCCTTTTGAGCAAGAAGTGTGGATATCCATGCCTCATAAGGTAGGATTGGTACTACACCTTTGTCCTCATTGAAGTATTGGATCCTTCCTCCACATACTAAGAGTCCCGACTCTTCCTCCTTATACACAACCAACCTGCTGAGAGTAATGTCTTTAAATGTTACTCCTTCCTGGGCTGAAAGAAAAAGATGTCTGAGTGCATCTTCACATTCTCCAACAGAGAGCACAGTTTTCTTAGTTCTCAATTCTCCTCTTCTTTTGAAGGAATTACCTCCCACTTTGACCTGTGGGGAGTTGGGTTCATCATCCTCCTCTTCCACTCCTTAGCAGCTCTCAGCACCCAGGCAACAACTCGGACCAGTTTATCCAAGCTGCTGAATTTCCTCACATCAATCAGTTGCCCTATAACTGAGCCAGCTGGTATTCTTCGGGTTCGAGTCTCTTTCCCACTCTCAGAGGGTTTTATAAGGGTTACAGGTTCTTTACCATCAGGATGCTTCATCTTTGACTGAGCTCTGGTGAGTGCTGCTGTGAATGTTTTCCTTTGGATTTTCTTGATGCCCTCTTTTGCATTTGCCGCAACCTCCTTGGCTGACTTCTTTGGCCACTCCTCCACTGGCATTTTCAGAAAGGAAGGTCCTTTCTGCCACTCAGATTCCTCCTTGAGATCAGCAGGGGTCGCTCCTCTTGTTATGATGTCAGAAATGTTTAGGTCACCTGGAATCCACCACCAATCCTCAACAGATCCAGACTTTTGGATTTCACCTACTCTGTTGGCAAAGAATGTCTGATATCCACATAACATAGAGGAAGATAAACACATTTAGATATTAACAGTCTTCAAGGTTTTTGCGTAGCTTCACTGGGGACTTCCACCAGTGTCGTCCTTTTGCGGTAACCTTTGACACTGACTTTATTTTAAAAACACTAAAGACGTCTTGTGACAGAAGCATTGCGTAGGGAAGTATTTACATCTTGTGTATATAAGATATCCTGATTTAAGGTGGAAAATGACTTGCACTCTCTGTTGGTTAATGCCACTGAAAAACTGCAGAGGTTTTTGTACAGCTCTGTGGCTTCCTGTATCACTGTGGCCTTCGAGCACAATAATAAACAGCAGAGTCTTCTGACGTCAGGCTGTTCATCTGCAGATACACCTGGTCCACGTTGTTGTCTCTGGAGATGGTGAAGCGATTCTGGACTGACGTGGAATAATATTTATTAGTTCCACTTGGAGCAGAAATGTCGGCAACCCACTCCAGTCCTTTTCCTTCAGCTTGTCTGATCCAGCTGATAGCAGCATCACTATCTGATATTCCTGCATATGTAGAGGTCAGTTTGTGGGACTGTCCAGGGAGCTTTACCACCGCTTCAGACTCAGTCAGAGTCTGACTGCAAACACCTGGAGAGAAAAGCAGCTTGATCACAACAGAGCCAAACATAAAGCTAAGAAAAAGAAGAGTGCAGGAGTATGTACTCACCAGAAATCCATGAAAGCATCAGAAACATTAAACATATAGCTAAAGTCATAGTGGAAATGTGTTGTGTGTGCTGCAGTGGTTTGAGCTCTCCTCTTCAGTTTGCAGTGAGATAAATAAAGATGGAAGAGATTAATATTTGCATTGGCTCCTCCTCTTAGTGCTGAATATGAAGAATATTGAAATTAATATTTAAATTCTGATCAAATGAACAATCTGCCTAAACTGTTTAGCTGTTTTATATAGAAACCATTCGTTATCAAACAAGACACACAGGAAGAAATGCCTGAGATACTGAAATGTGTTTGAGGGAGAACTAAATGAACTCATGACTCTGCAGTGACTGCTGATCCAGCTCCTTTTTGTGTTATAATGAAGCAACCTCTCAAAGGGTGAGAGTATACAACTGTAGTTCAGTCCAGGTCTGAGTGTGAGTTAAGATCAGTGAGAGCAGCAGATCTGAGTGTTTCCTTTTACTGACAGAGGAGAGGGGAACTCAACACTGACTGCCATCTAGTGTCTTTATGAGAGCAGCTGCTCCATGATATGCATTAATGGTGCTGAAACGTGTTCATGTATTGTTGATTTTATTCTATTTGGACATTGATCTCAGCGGATTCTTTTATTTTTTTGTCCTTGGCTATTTTGTGTGAAAGTCAATTCATCTAGATCTTTTTTTTAATTGATTTGAATTGCTGGTAATTTATGATCTCTCTCAAGGCTGCATTTCATAATTGTATTATATACAACCAAAGCAAAAGATAACTGAAGAATATAATTAATTGTAAGGGTCTATCTAAGACAAGGATGAGATCTGTTGGTTTTTGTACAGCTGCTCAACCAGCTTCAGTCACTGTGTCTCAAGCACAGTAATAAACAGCAGAGTCTACAGCCGTCAGACTGCTCATCTGCAGATACACCTGCTCTCTGCTGTTGTCTCTGGAGATGGTGAACCGGCCTTTCACTGACTCAGAGTAGTACTGGGTGCCACCACCATTGATATAAGCGATCCACTCCAGTCCTTTCCCAGGAGCCTGTCTGACCCAGTGCATCCCGTAGCTACTGAATGTGAATCCAGAGGCTGTACAGGTCAATCTGTGAGATTCTCCAGGTCTTTTAGTCACTGGTTCAGATTCTGTCAGAGTCTGACCATCAACACCTGTCAAGAGGATAAACACATCTGGTGAAATAAGCTGGTGACACAATTAGAAGCTGTATTAGATAAAGATCAGTAAAGATGTTGACCTGCCCAGCAGACAGTGAGCAGCAGCAGTCCTGTCCTATAGTCCATCATGTTAAACTGTGTGTCCTCTGTCCTCTGTCCTCCTCTCTGCAGTCACATAAGTAGAGGGGGAGATATCTGAGTTTTGCATTGACTCCTACTCAGGGACGTGCACAGACATTTTGAGGGGCGGGTGCTCAAGTGAGAAAAAGGGCACTTCCCATAATCATTTATAAAAAAAGAATTTAAAACAAAAAGTTAAATATAGTTGCACATCTCTGACTTACTGACCAATTTATTTTAATACCCTCACACTCACGCAATTGTTTAATACTCAACAGAATTCTACAAAAATAATCAGCTAACACAGAGACAATGGTCTTCTTTAGTATTCACAAAGCACAAGAGCAGACAACAAACTAGTACAATTATTAGTTATTAAATGAGCAGCCAACAATCAAAATTATGAAGTTACTGTTTAAGGACATTGCAGCCAAAAATATCGTTTTTTCATGTAGGCTACTTGTTATTTTGGTCTATTTTGCTTCCATGTTTTCTTTCACTCTAATGGAAATAAAACTTCCAAGAAACACATATAAATGGTGTTCGTTTTACTACCATGTCTGAATTCATCTATAGATTTAAAGCTAATCTGCATATTTAACATTTCAGGGGGAAATACTGACTTGACGTAAGTAACTATCTGGGGAAGTTGTGAGGTGATGTGTTTTTTGTTTTATACTTTTCACCTGCAATGCCTTGGTAACTGCATGCAAATTAGCGCATTTTAATTAGGCCTAGTTAACGCCTAATTTGCATATCAATGTGGCGATTGTGATGACGTTATTAGATACACATTTTACTGTATTCACCTGTAGTGTCTCCCCTTAAGTACAGTACATTAGCCTGTATGCCCATGATAAATTGCCTTAGCTAAACCTTGAGCTAACTTATCCATTAGCTAGTAGCCTACCTTAGTTAACTATATTTGTTATTGTCTTTTAGGTAATTAGCTGTAAACTCGAGCCACTGGCAGTTTAGTAATTTGTTCATCACCACTCACCTTCAAAATAAGCCAAGAAAAGCCGGCATAACATGGGACAGTAAAGTGGGAGGTGCTGCTACCTGTCTGTCTGAAGGGACTGCCGATGTCCGCACCGCTGTGCAGGAGACGTGGAGGGAGGGAGGGAGAGCTACGGAACTTCACAGTCTAATCTCCCGACCTGATATTTTAATTTTGAATTCAATCAATATATTTTTGGAAAGGCAAACTGTGCGCAAACAGCAATAGATATATATTCATTTATAAAAAATAAAAAAAGGGGAAAAAAGGGCACTTTCTCTGGAGGAAGAAAAAGGGCAGGGGCTCAAGCCCACTTTGATGTCTATGTGTGCACGTGCCTGCTCCTCCTATAACTATGGGGGTGTGTTTTTTTCAGAATAATTTTGCAAGGCCATTTATAAAGGGACAAACAATTTACTTCATGCAAAGTATATGATTTTGATTGCAAGAGGGACACACCTAGGCCTACATCCAATACGACAATAAACTCAATTAATTAACTAACGATTAATCTCAAGTGTCTTTGATTGAATTTGGGTCAGAGATTAGATGATCACAGCTGCTTCTTTAAGGGAAACATTGTTAATATACGTTTCTTATTTAATCAACTTCTCCAATGTGTTTACGGTAGATTAAAGTTAGGCAGTTAGCTGACTGGAATCAGTTGTTTGTCTCCAGTGTTACATTTAGAATTTGCTTCATTTGGTTGTGGTTATGTGACAGTAATGTTTCAAATTCAAACAGATAAAACTTTCCTGATGATAATGTTTATGATATAATGATGATTTGTGTTCAATCGGCAAATCAAATAGATGTTTTTTTAATGTTTAATGCCATCAAAGTGTGCATTCATATATGTACTTCTAGAGATACACGGGCACAGTTTAACCATACTGAATCAGATAAACAGCTGCGTTGTTTGAAATGGGACATTTTTATATTATCTTTGATACATTTTGTTGGAGGCACAAAAGACACAAAAATACATATTTTTCTGTTTGAATTCACTATATTTCTTTAGGTTGCAACTGAATTAAACATTGCGTCAAATGAGACGAAATAGGATGTCAATATTCAGTTGATCAGTATTTCAATATAAAGTGAATGCTCTCATGGGTGGTGGTAAATAGAGGAAGTAGTTTTTGTACGACTCTCCTGTTACGGGCCGTCTCCACGGCAGCGTTAAAAAATCTTGAAACGCTTCTGCCCATTCACTTTGAATGGGGTGACGTCACTTTTTTCGCTTTCGCCGAAATGCACTGTGGGCAGGCGAGCGGAGATTCTCAGGATTTTCAAGATCCAAAGTTGAACAATGTTCAACTTTTGAAGCTGAGGAGGAAGCGTCAGCCAATCAAATCCCGTGTACGCAAATCTGACAGTTCAAGCTCTAGCCAATCAAACGGCGTGTATGCTGGGAGAGAAATACCGCAGGTCATTTCCTCATATTCCAAAACATGGAGGAGAAATTAGCGGTAGCGAATCAATCACCGGTGCTTTATGACCAGACCTACCGGGATATAAACCGGAGGAGCCAGGCATGGAGGGAGGTGGCAAAGACAGTGGTAGGTTTTCGCCTGTTTTGGGGAGTTATATCCAGTTTACTTCGGGCTTTTTTGCTTCGTATGTCGCGGGCGGGAGATTCATGTGATTGGTTGCTCGCAAAAAATCCTCAAGCTTCAGATACGCCCACCTCCAAGATTTTTTTAACGCTGCCGTGGAGACGGCCCGTTACTGTCTCTCACTGTGTGTCTTCTGGCACAGTAATACACTGCTGTGTCCTCGGCCTTCAGACTGTTCATCTGCAGATACATTTTACTGCTGGAGTCATCTCTGGAGATAGCGAATCTACCCTGGACCGACTGAGAGTAACGGATCGGAGAACTGCTTGTGCCGATAATAGCGATCCACTCCAATCCTTTTCCAGGAGCCTGTCTGATCCAGTGCATGTAGTAGCTACTGAATGTGAATCCAGAGGCTGTACAGGTCAATCTGTGAGATTCTCCAGGCCTTTTAGTCACTGGATCAGATTCTGTCAGAGTCTGACCATCAACACCTGTCAAGAGGATAAAAACACATCTGGTGAAATAAGCTGGTGACACAATTAAAAGCTGTGTTAGATAAAGATCAGTAAAGATGTTGACCTGCCCAGCAGACAGTGAGCAGCAGCAGTCCTGTCCTATAGTCCATCATGTTAAACTGTGTGTCCTCTGTCCTCTGTCCTCCTCTCTGCAGTCACATAAGTAGAGGGGGAGATATCTGAGTTTTGCATTGACTCCTCCTTTCTGATTGAACATTGTCCTCTTTTAACAGTATTTTATGTTAATAACATTATCTCTCACATTTTAAATTGGTAAACATTTCTTATTGGGCTGTAAGTCACTTTGTAACATTTTAATATCGTTATGTAATTCAGATTTTTCAGATGAAACAAACAAATAATGGATTTTATTACAGTTGATTCAAATAAAGGTATTAACATTATTGTCATTAAAAAATGCTTTGAGTTAATTTAGTAAATAAATCACTTTACAGGTTTTATCTACATCTCATGTCTTTAACATTTATATTTGTAATCAAAAATGACGTTTTGTGTCAAATAAAGAACAGAAATGCATGCATTTGTTTTTGGAAAGAAACTCTGACATCCAACAATTTTTTGTTGTGTTTTGTCTCATAGATGTACTGTTTAGTATTTGTGAATAAATAGTGTGAACAATATTATTAGAGCTGAAATTGGTTGTAAAGTAACTTATATTTAGAGCAAAAAATTAAATTACTGAAAATATATAATACTGGATACTTGAAAAGGCTGATGTTTAACAATTTATAGAAGTGTTATTCTGGGAATACATACAGTAATGTATCAGTGATTATTTCCTCTAAATGTTTAAACTGAGGATGTAACAGTGAGCTGGTGTTGAGATCATTTCTGGTCTGAGGGCTCCTCCTCTGGTGGCTTCATGTTACAAGTGTTCAGGCTCTGAGGGGTTTTTGTTCAGCTCTACTGATGGTGTGTGTCACAGTGTGTCTCTGGCACAGTAATACACAGCAGAGTCTCCAGGCTGCACGCTCTGTCCGTTCAGAGTCACTGTTTTGCTGGAAGAGTCTAGCTCAATACTGAACTTGCTCTTCAGTGAATCTTTAAAGTATGTGGTGTATCCAGCAGCTGCCATTCCTATCCACTCCAGTCCTTTCCCTGCAGGCTGTCTGATCCAGGCTGTGTAGTAGCTGCTAACAGAATAAGAGACCTGACAGGTGATGGTCAGACGTTGACCTGGCTGCACAGTCACAGAGGCTGGCTGTGTCAACTGTTCACACTTCACATCTGTAAAAATAAAAATGATATGACAGGTTATCCTGTTAAACAGCAGTATAATAAGTGTTGACTCGTGCAGAGAGAGACTCACTTCCAGCTGCCAGCAGCAGCAGCAGAGCTACAGAGAACATGATGAGGATGATGATGATGATGATGATGATGATGATGATGATGACTGAGAAGACGTGAGCTCCTGATCCCCTTTAATCTCCACTGACAGTCTCATGTGAAGTCCTTATAACTGAATCACAATGGAGATGACTGAGTTTGCATAGAACCAAACACATTGCATATGAATATGAGTCGGACTGGAGATAGAAAATGGAGCCTGTTATTGTTACTATCATAAGAACACAATCGACTCAGTGTTTCAAGAGTCAAGAATCAACTTTGTATACCCTATTTTTGTAAAAACAGATTATTAACATCTGTAGCTCTTTTAATGTCCTTTTTATTATTGTTACACCAGGTCTTGTCAAAACCTTTATTACATATTCAATATCCATTTATTAATTATGAAGTAAACTTGATCCCTTTGAGAATTCATTTGACGATTAGCTCCTCCTACTTTGCATTCTGCTTTAAAAGTCAAATTCAAGTCTATACAAACAGCATTAAACATAATTTAAACTAGCAGCAAATAGCTATTTAAGGCAATTGTTAACAAAAATGAACTGTTGATTAACATACTATAATTATCATTTTTCAACGAAAGATACAGTTGATTATTTATTTTCTTGAATTTGACTATAACTCATATGAGTAACATAAAAGCTTTAGTTCTAATCATTGTTTTAGTTGTAACAATTTGAAACTAATTCAGAAATTGGTTGAACGATATGTTTTGTATTCTTTTTATGTTGTAACTGCAATGAAGGAAAGCATGATGGTCTAAATGTTTACTTGTGTTTGCTGCAGCTGGATGAAGACCTGGGTTTTGTTTATTCTCTTACTTTAAAGGTTTCAGTATTCAAATAGTGGCAATTTGAGGACAGATACAGAGAAACTTGGAGCCTTAAGAGGACATAAACTACTAAGGAACTGAAACCTATTTGACAATGTGCAAAAACACATTTCTGCAGTGCATGAAAAATGCAAACTAAATAAGTTAAAAGACGTAGGATCTCAGATTAGACCATTTTCTAAATGTTAGCACATAAATGCTTTTCATGGTTCAGCTGCTGTCTTCTCTAAAGAGACATTTTGATAAGGCTCTGTTCTCCAATAAACATGATAACTCTATTTAGTGATATGATTCCTACATTCAGATATCTGTTAAGAAATATTTTTTCATTGTTTGGTGTAACTAAAGTTGTGTCATGATATTTGAAAGATTCAAATCTCACATTAACAGTGTGAGAAAACTGTGGTAATAATGAGGGGTTTTTGTACAGCTGCTCAACCAGCTTCAGTCACTGTGTCTCTCGAGCACAGTAATAAACAGCAGAGTCTACAGCCGTCAGACTGTTCATCTGCAGATACACCTGCTGTATGTTGTTGCTGGAGCCGGTGAACCGGCCTTTCACTGACTCAGAGTAGTAGATGTGGCACTGCTAGTAGGGTGGATCAAAGCGATCCACTCCAGTCCTTTCCAGGAGCCTGTCTGATCCAGGCAATGTAGTAGCCGAATGAGAATCCAGAAGTAGTACAGGTCAATCTGTGAGATTCTCCAGGCCTTTTAGTCACTGGTTCAGATTCTGTCAGAGTCTGACCATCAACACCTGTAAGAGAGGATAAAAACACATCTGGTGAAATAAGCTGTGACACAATTAAAATCTGTGTTAGATAAAGATCAGTAAAGATGTTGACCTGCCCAGCAGACAGTGAGCAGCAGCAGTCCTGTCCTATAGTCCATCATGTTAAACTGTGTGTCCTCTGTCCTCTGTCCTCCTCTCTGCAGTCACATAAGTAGAGGGGGAGATATCTGAGTTTTGCATTGACTCCTCCTTTCTGATTGAACATTGTCCTCTTTTAACAGTATTTTATGTTAAAACATTATCTCTTACCATTTTAAATTGGTAAACATTTCTTATTGGGCTGTAAGTCACTTTGTAACATTTATATTGTTATGTAATTCAGATTTGTCAGATGAAACAAACAAATAATGGATTTATTTACTGTTGGTTAAAATAAAGGTATTAACATTATTGTCATTAAAAAATGCTTTGAGTTAATTTAGTAAACAAATCACTTTACAGGTTTTATCTACATCTCATGTCTTTAACATTTATATTTTTAATCAAAAAGACGTTTTGTGTCAAATAAAGAACAGAAATGCATGCATTTGTTTTTGGAAAGAAACTCTGACATCCAACAATGTTTTGTTGTGTTTTGGCTCGTAGATGTACTGTTTAGTATTTGTGAATAAATAGTGTGAACAATATTCTTAGAGCTGAAATTGGTTGTAAAGAAACTTAAATTTAGAGCAAAACATTCAATTACTGAAAATATATAATACTTGATACTTGAAAAGGCTGATGTTTAACAATTTAAAGAAGTGTTATTCATGTTTTATTCTGGGAATACATACAGTAATGTATCAGTGATTATAACCTCTAAATGTTTAAACTGATGATGTAACAGTGAGCTGGTGTTGAGATCATTTCTGGTCTGAGGGCTCCTCCTCTGGTGGCTTCATGTTACAAGTGTTCAGGCTCTGAGGGGTTTTTGTTCAGCTCTACTGATGGTGTGTGTCACAGTGTGTCTCTGGCACAGTAATACACAGCAGAGTCTCCAGGCTGCACGCTCTGTCCGTTCAGAGTCACTGTTTTGCTGGAAGAGTCTAAGTCGATACTGAACTTGCTCTTCAGTGAATCTTTATAGTATGAAGCTCCAGTGTATTTCATTCCTATCCACTCCAGTCCTTTCCCTGCAGGCTGTCTGATCCAGGCTGTGTAGTAGCTGCTAAGAGAATAAGAGACCTGACAGGTGATGGTCAGACGTTGACCTGGCTGCACAGTCACAGAGGCTGGCTGTATCAACTGCTCACACTTCACACCTGTGGAGGGAAACATGTTGAATAGTGAGCGAGGTTAATAACAGTGAGCAGTCAGTGTGAGCGTTCTGTCAGTGTCTCTGCCTCAGTGAGACTCACAGGATCCAGCAGCCAGCAGCAGCAGCAGAGCTACAGAGAACATGGTTGGTGTTGAAGGTGACCTGATGGAGCTTCTCTTCTTCTGCTGCAGCTGACAGCATGATATCAAGTCTTTATAGCAGACTGTGAGGAAGTTCACTTTGCATAGAGAGGGACACTGACAGGCTATAAAAGAGGGACGGACTGTCCTGTCAAGAGTTGTCTTTTGGATTTGTGGTTGGACAATTATAAGGATACATTTTAAGTTACTTATCACTAACTTTTATTTAAACTTAAATAAGATGTAATCATTTATTCTGCTCAGCAAAACCCTAACCCACATACTGGATACATCATGCATAAATCCATTCTCGATACTTTCTGTTAAAAATAAAATAATGGGACAATATTGTTGCAAGAATGCCTGAAGTAAAATGTATATCTAAAAAAGGGGAAGTGAAATTCCACATCAGCCGTTGCTTTCATAGTGTGTTTAGAAAAGCTGTCTTTTTCTCCTTATTGTCATCTGACTTGTTATCATTTACTGCCACCTGTTGGTACTAGTGATAATAATAGTTAGAGGTTTTTGTAAAGCCTCTGGCTTCCTTTAACCAGTGTGTGTGTTTGGCGCAGTAATACACAGCAGAGTCCTCTGGCTTTAAGTTGGACAGCCTCAGATGCACCATGCTGTTGCTATCATCTCTGGTGACTTCTATCCGTTCTTGTAATCTACTGGCATAGTCTGTTCTACTTGCATCGCTGTAAACGACCCATCCATTCCAGTGCTTTTCCAGCAGGTTGTCTGACCCAGTGCATGCTGCAGCAGCTAAAGTGAAGCCAGATCCCCTGCAGGAGAGACTGAGAGTCTCCCCAGGCCTCTTCACTACTGAAGAGGAAGGAATAGACTCCATACTCTGACCTGTACAACCTGAGAAGATACAAAAAAAGAAATGATCACTAACACACCAAACACAGGGCTGAATCACTGACTGACCATCAGTGGATGTTGTCTGATAAAAGATAAAACATCAAGAAGCAGGAGAGCTCACAGGGCAGAGAGAGAGCAACCAGCAGAAGAGAGAGAGAGTTGATCATCCTGAGACTGGAGATGTGACCTCTGATGCTCCACACAAAGTACAGAGCAGTCAGACAGAAGTACTCTGCACACACTGGAGATTTGCATCAGGATAGCATGGGGAGGGAGGGCTCATGCAGGGACTCTGTTGTAGTTTGATCTAATTGACTCAATTATTCGTCTTTTTTAAATAATTCACTTATCCTTCTATTTGACATCTGACAATAAACTCAGAGTCATGCTCCCTTTTTGTTTTGAAGTATTTTATCCATGCCAAAAAATGACCCATGGTCCCATAAAAAGAGTGGTTGAGTAACTTGGTTATTGAGTATGTGTTGGCTTTGTTGGTGGTTCGTATCCTTGTACTTCTTACACTTACACAGTAAAACCCAACAGTGTCCTCAGGCTGCAGAAAAAGTCTCTAAGGATGTAGAAGAGTCACCATAGTTGATTTAGCAAAGATTGTGTTGCCATTATTTGATTTATTGTAAAAAATCCTAAAACTCTCAAAATGAGTAGATGTTATTTCAGTAAAAACATAATTCTTTATTTAAACCACAGTATTCACTGGATTCAAACTTATGTTATATAAGGTTATCCTTTAAAAAAATGCAGGTATTCTGACAACCTGTCTCAACGCAATAACACACATGTTTTTCTAAATGAAATACATTTCATTATCAGCTGGCGATCATCCAATGGGAATTGTGTTTTCACAGCCCTGACATGCTTCAGTGGTTTTCATACAGGGATCAGTGTTGTTCAGTTGTTGTACAGCGTGGTAGTCTAGTGTGTCACTGTGGCTCTCGTGCACAGTAATAAACTGCAGAGTCTTCTTGTGTCAGACTCTTCACCTCTAAGTACACAAGATATTTGGAAGTGTCTTTGGTGATGGAAAACTGGCCTTGCAGTCTTTGGGCAAATATGGTGCCAGTTCCACTATCAATGCGTCCGATCCACTTCAGTCCTTCCCTGGTTTCTGCCTGATCCAGTGCAGCCAAGCCAGAGGAAGTCCTTCCACCTTACAGGACAGAGAGACTGGTTCTCCTGCTCTGCTGACCACCGCTCTGAGGAGGTGAGGGACTGGCCCTGAGCCGCTGAAAGAGACACAGAGTTTAGATGACGGGGAACCAGCAGCTCTTCTCCTCCTCTGCTGGACCGACTTCACTCACCTGAAACCAGAGCCAGGAGGACCACGCTTTGTACCAATGTCATGGTGGGAACTTGTCCGAGTCTGCAACAACAGAGGCTGTATGAAGGATATATATTGTGCTCGCAGAATGGGTGGGGATTATCCATCAGTGTGTTGGGATTTGCATTTTTTGGGGGAGTTGCAGTGTTGATACATAAAGTATGTGCTCAACTCTGAGAGAAGGTCCATAACAGACCAAATAATAAGATGTTGTTTAGTCTTTCTATTTATTTTGAGTGTTGGTATGTGCTTTTCTGAGAGACTAACAGTGTGTTGGGTGATTTAATTTATACAAAACAAACTGCACTGCTAAAACAGCAACATGTCACTCAGGAAGACAAAGATTTTCTCCCAGAAAGTGAAAGTTTGTCTTATTGCAGAATGATTTATTTATCCAGCGTATATCACAATGCACAATCACAAGAACAAACAGCCATTCTTCCTTCTGTTTATCATGAATTTCTTTCAGACGTGAGATTAACACATGAGGCTGCTTCACTTCCAACTGAATGTGAGTAATGTGACAGAAAGGTCTACATTTAGTGTTTCGTTTTGCCCATACGTGAAACATACATTTAGAAGATGTTATTTCTGTCCTTGGCTGTTTTATGAGGAAATTATTATTTTAAAGACATTTATTTTTTATTATTGTGTTTTGTAACTTGGCTCAGTAGCAATTTTGTTTTTCATTTTCATAAAAACTACAACAAGGAAAGATTTAGTGAAAGTATAATTTCTCCTTGTACTCTATCAACAAAGTATGGATGAGGACTGTAGGTTTTTGTACAGCTGCTCAACCAGCTTCAGTCACTGTGTGTATCGAGCACAGTAATAAACAGCAGAGTCTACAGCCGTCAGACTGCTCATCTGCAGATACAGCTGCTGTCTGCTGTTGTCTCTGGAGATGGTGAACCGGCCTTTCACTGACTCAGAGTAGTAGATGCTGCCACTGCTGCTAGTAGGGTGGATCAAAGCGATCCACTCCAGTCCTTTTCCAGGAGCCTGTCTGACCCAGGCCATCCAGTGGCTACTGAATGTGAATCCAGAGCCTGTACAGGTCAATCTGTGAGATTCTCCAGGCCTTTTAGTCACTGGTTCAGATTCTGTCAGAGTCTGACCATCAACACCTGTCAAGAGGATAAAAACACATCTGGTGAAATAAGCTGTTGACACAATTAAAATCTGTGTTAGATAAGATCAGTAAATATGTTGACCTGCCCAGCAACAGTGAGCAGCAGCAGTCCTGTCCTATAGTCCATCATGTTAAACTGTGTGTCCTCTGTCCTCTGTCCTCCTCTCTGCAGTCACATAAGTAGAGGGGGAGATATCTGAGTTTTGCATTGACTCCTCCTCACAGGGTTTGTAGAAAATATCAACCCTCCATCTCAGCTGTTTAGACTTTTCTCTAACTAGTTTTAAGTTGTGTAGAATAATTGTATTGCAGTAACTACATAATCACATTTATTCTAATATACACAAATGATTATCTTAGCTTCGACATGTGACACATTTATCTAAACAAATTATATAAATATATGTATTACATAATTCATGTTGGTATCAATGCTCTGTTTCTCATATGTCAGTTTGAGCATAATGGAAGCACATTTACTATAATATAAATAATCTACAATTTTGTTCTGATAGTAAATGGTAACTGTACTTATATAGCGCTTTATCCATCTTTACGACCCCTCAAATCGCTTTACATACTACATGTCATTCACCCATTTCATACAGAGCAGTGTACCTTACTCTAGGAACTAACATTCATACACACTCACACACCGTTGGCCATGCCATCGGGAGCAACTCAGGGTTAAGTATCTTGCCCAAGGATACATCGACATGTCGACTGCACGGGCTGGGATCGAACCCACAACCTTCTGATTGAAAGACGAGAGCCCAATATATAGTAGTGTTTAGGAAATGTGCTTTATTCTCCTCTCACATTTCACCTTTCTAATAATCTAGTCACCCAGCCAAGCTCTCTGTCTGATCAAATATTGTTTTTCAGCTTGTTTCTCTTTTCATATTCAATGTAATTTGTGGCTTGTATTTATAAATATGACAAATGTTATTTAAATAAAATAATAAGATATCATGAGGGACTATCTGGTGATTAATGGGAAACACATAGAAATCTGATGGGGATACATCATCAAGTTTTTGCAATTTGTGAGAAAACCCAGAAGTGTATAGGATCACATTGCTTTGTGGTTAGTGGAGGTTTTTGTGCAGCTGCTCCACTGTCTTTAGTCACTGTGTGTCACGAGCACAGAAGTAAACAGCAGAGTCTCCTGCTGCCAGGCTGCTGACCTCGAGGTACTGAGTGCTGCTGGGAACATCTTCAGTCATGGTGAAGCGGCTTTGAAAGGAGCTGCCATACTAGGAGAGTTGTTGCCTGTGTTCATCCACCCAACCCACTCCAGAGCTTGTCCTGGCCTCTGTCTGATCCAGTAATTATAGCTTGTCATTGTATAACCAGATATGATACATGACATCTTCACTGTCCCTCCAGGTGTTTGCACCTGAGAGGAGGACTGCTCCAGTTTGATCTCACTCCAGACTCCTGTAAGTAAATCATTTTTGCTCATTATCCAACATTTTACCAAAGAATAAAAAAACAAGTAAATCAGAATGATTTTCTCACCATGAATAGTAACTAAAAATAATAAACTCCAGATAATTGTCCTTTCCATTATTTGAGAACACTGTCAGTGCTTTCTGATCTGAGTGTTTCAGAAACATATAACACTTCTCTGGTGTTCTGCAACAAGTCGCTGATGGTGTGTTTTAAAGAGAGGAAGAGTTTGCATCGACCTCCCTCTACAGATTCAAAAAGGAACATGTGACATCAACATTTCCATAAGCAGAGTATCTCTACGACGGCTGCATTTACATTTCACATTCACTTACATTTCCTGTCAACTTATTTCTGGATTCATGAAAACAAAAAAAGAGGAAATTAGTTTGTTTATGTTCTGCAATGACATCCTGTTTCTTCAGTGGTAGAGCTACTGTTATTTTCTATTCCAGTAGATCAAAACAGAAAAAATATGTTCTGCATTTTCTACGCAATGCAATAATAATTTAGTAAAAATTCAAACGTATCATATGTTTTGCATTTGTGCAAAATGAATTTCTCTCAGTCTCTTCTATACTGATCTTGGCTGCAGTGGAAGTGAAATAATATTTCCCAGACATTTAGAGGAATTATTTAAAGAACTTATCAGAGAGTGAGGTGTGTATCATTGTTCACATTTAAACAGTGGTTGCTGAGTATTTGTGCAGGTCTGCTGGTGGTTTGTGTCACTGTGGGCGACGTACACAGTAATACACAGCTGTGTCTGCAGGCTGCACACTCTGTCCTGTTAGAGTCACTGTTCCAGCAGAAGTGTCTCTGCTGTAGCTGAACTTGTTCTTCAGAGCATTGTTTTGACGAAGGGTGCCTACCTACCCCACATATGTGAAATCCAGTCCATTGGTTTTCCTTCACACTGTCTGATCCAACCTGTTGCATAGCTGCTATCAGTCAGAGAATAACCAGAGACCTGACAGGTGATGGTCAAAGGCTGTCCAGGCTGCACAACCATTGAGTCTGGCTGGATGAGATCAATACTGTTCACACCTGTGGAAACACAAAGCAACATTATCTCCATCATTCATCTGACCACTCAGTGTTTCTGATGTGTTTATTAGTGAGAATCCACTGAAAGCTCCTCACAGGATCCAGCTGCCAGCAGCAGTATCAGAGCTGCAGAGAACATGTTGATGTTGAAGCTGAACTGATGTGAGCTCTTCTGTCCTCTCTCTGACACAAACACTTCACTGGTTTATGAGGCAACACACACAGATCATTTACATACTGATGATTGGAAAACAGCTGACTTCATCATGTAAATTATCCAAAAGATGAGGAAATGTTCAGGTGTGGTTTTTAATCACATAGAAAAGGTCGAGCAACAAAATGTAGATTATAAAAACAAACTTTTCTATAGTTTTATGAAAATATGAAGTTGGATCAAACTATTAATTCTTCTCCTAATCCAGTTATGACACTGATAAAGTTGTCTTTTACATATGTTATTGAATAATTATTTATTAGGAAATGTCTTTTAGAGGATATCATGATTCTACTCTAGAAACAACAAGTCCTCCAACTCATACGACCAAATGGGCCGATTGTTCCAGCCCTTATTACGACCAAATATGTTGTTTGTTCAAGCGCTTAATACGACCTATAATTACGTTTGAAAGTTTTCGCCCTCTAGTGCTCCCGTTGAATGCAAACGTTACAGATGGTCGTTTATTCACAAATAACCCTCTCTGTAAAATCCTAAATTGTAGGATAGTTTGGCCATTAAAACGCTTTTTGATTACATTTCTAGCGAGAAGTGTATATTGTACTTTTAGAATCCACGTCCAGTCGATATGTAGGATCTATAGTTTGATAGATATTACGAAGATGATTTGAGGTTTCGACAGGAGAACGTGTATATGCGGTAGCTTCCATGTAAAGTTACGGGTTGAAAACAGTATTTCCGGTCTCGACGTTTTCATAATAAAACCAATGATCAAATGATTTAATAGTGATATCTGCAGTACTCATCCACTAAAAAACATCAGTTTATCCTTGCTAATTATACGACATTAATTGGTTTAAATTGTGTACAATGCTTTTGTGTTTTTCCCATAGGTTTTTCTCTTTCGATTCTGAGAGACACATTTCTTTTTTCAGAGGCTAAAATCACGCCGCAATGCACGTCGGGATATGGTGTTAATGTGATATGAAATCGGAAAAAATAAAATAATACTTTATTCCGAGTGTTCTTGCTTTTCTCTTTGGAAGTCATCACATAACGGCATTGTAATACACGGTTCGGCTGCATTAAATATTACACATCTGCCGTAGTTCGCTATTTATAGAGCCCTGATGACAAGACTTCTGGACAAACAGGAAGAAGTGCGCCGAAACTGAATATGTGACGTGAATCATAAATATATCAGCAATTACACAAAATCTTACATTTATTTTCACAAAATACGTCTCCTTGCAGTATCAACATTAATTCGGCTGACTTTTATATTTGATCCAATTGGTAGATAGGCTGTATTTACACCATAACGGTGCACAGCTGATAGAAAGGGACACCTAGTGGTTAAAAAACGTTATTGAATTTTTTTGTTGAAATTATGTTATATTTTGTTGAAATTATGTTATATTTGATGAAAAAAATATTAAGAGTACATACTTTCATAGGGGGAAAGTAGAAGGTCAATGATAGAAATATAGAATAGAAAATATCAAGAAGATACTGTAGTGATCTCTACAATAAAACAGTTTAGTGCAGGACGTCCAAAGATATTAATAGGAGGATGTGCAAAACAGACAAACTAATAAGGCTTTATTTAAACATTAAAGAATACTTTAAGTTAAGGTCTTCTTTTGAATAAGAAAAAAACGTTGGGGGTATCCACAGATAAATATTAAGTCTGACAAAGTACAATCACCTTCCCTGAATTTGACTCAGGTGTAACTAAAGTCTGATTTAAGGGTTGTTTATATTTCACATCATTAATCAGAATCTGCAAAGTAACTAAAATAAATGTAGTGGAGTAAAAATACCAGGTTAACCTCTGAATTGTAGTGGAGTAGAACAAAGTAGTACATGCTGCTGTAACAAAAACATTTCCCAACTTGGGATCAATAAAGTATATCTTATCTATTATCTTAAGATGATCGATGGCTACTGCCATACAGTATTTGCAAAATTTGCCTCTGAACCTTGACAAGTGCATGTTTCAGGCTTATCAATGAACAACAGGAGGGGTCACAGACATAAGACCAGCTGTTAAATAAAGCTCTTCTGACCTTAGCTGTCATGTGGGTATATTAATGCTGCCCATTATGGACACAAGCAATTTTCACCCATTTATTAATTATATGTTTTAAATTTGAAAACACACCACTGTGTTTCGTATCCCCTAAACCTCCAGGGTGTACACAGTTTAATACTGGCAACTTCTAATTGTGGGAAATACGAAAACATCTTATAAAACTACAATTCCCAGTAGAGACGTGCCATAGAACATGTTGCGAAACACACAATAGCCAGCATGTGTAGTCCAAGTCCAGTTTTGGATAGTCTGTCGTGGTTCCATTCCATTTCAAAGAGCTGTTGACGCTCGGCGTAACCTTGTCGCACTGCCACTCCAACATCCAATCACAGGGCTTGAGGACTAATCACAGGGTTTGTAAAGCAAGGCGGATGTTGTAGTCCCAAACGATAGCTGGGGATTCTGGGTAGGTGTATGTCTTCGGAAACTGTAGTGTCTAAACTCCGAAAAAACTATTTGTTTCTCCGAATCGAAGGTTAAAAACAAAAGCATTGTACACAATTTAAACCAATCAATATTGTGTAATTAACAAGGATAAACTGATTTGTTTTAGTGGATGAGTAATGCAGATATCACTGTGTAATCATTTGACAGTGAGGGGAATACATCCGGTTTTATTATGAAAACTTCGAGACCGGAAAACTGTTTTCACCCCGTGAGGGTTGACGCCAGGGGCGGACTGGGACTACAAATCAGCCCGGGACTCTCGACCGGCCCACTTCGGTACCGCCGGCCCACCTCGGTAAATGATCAACGGGGGGGGGGGTGGGGGGTGCTAGTGAGTTATCCGAGCGGCCCACCTCGGTGCCGCAAGTAAATACCGAGGAAATTGTCGACGGGGGGGCAGGGGGGGGGGTGCTAGTGACTTATCCGAGCGGCCCACATCGTCCGACCGGCCCACTTCAGTACCGGCCCATCGGGATTCGTACAGAACGTCCGATGGCCAGTCCGCCCCTGGTTGACGCTAACTTTACATGGAAGCTGCCGCATATACACGTTCTCCTGGCGAGACCTCAAATCATCTTCGTAATATCTATCAAACCATAGATCCTACATCGACTGGACGTGGATTCTAAGAGTACAATATACACTTCTCGCTAGAAATCTAATCAAAAAGCATTTTAATGGCCAAACTATTCCACAATGTAGGATTTTCCAGAGAGGGTTATTTGTGAATAAACGTCCCTCCGGAGCGTTTACAATCAAGCCTGTTGTGTCTGAAACAACATACACTTTAAAACGTGTCTCTGGGTCGTAATAAGGGCTTGAACAATCGGCCTATATCGTCGTTTTTTGTAGGAGGACAGGCTGTATATAAAGGATCTACTATATTATCGGACACTTTAAAACAAACTTATGGTCTTACTATCCCTTTTAGATGTTATACCTCCAATGATATACAGTATCAGTGATTGTAATGTCAGATTGTTTAAATAGGTGAAAACCGTTTCTGTTGAATTAAGTTAAGAATATTTCTATGACATCTTAGTACTCTTCCCCTGACTTGACTGTAACAGTCTGAACTCCTCTGGTGGCTTCATGTTACAAGTGTTCAGGCTCTGATGGGTTTTTGTACAGCTCTACTGATGGGTGTGTCACAGTGTGTCTCTGGCACAGTAATACACAGCAGAGTCTCCAGGCTGCACGCTCTGTCCGCTCAGAGTCACTGTTTTGCTGGAAGAGTCTAAGTCGATACTGAACTTGCTCTTCAGTGAATCTTTTTGGAATGTGGAGTATCCAAACGTGCGCCGATAATCCACTCCAGTCCTTTCCCTGCAGGCTGTCTGATCCAATGAGTATGATGTCTGCCCACAGAATAAGAGACCTGACAGGTGATGGTCAGACGTTGACCTGGCTGCACAGTCACAGAGGCTGGCTGTGTCAACTGTTCACACTTCACATCTGTACAAATAAAAATAAAAATGATATGACAGGTTATCCTGTTAAACAGCAGTAGAATAAGTGTTGACTCGTGCAGAGAGAGACTCACTTCCAGCTGCCAGCAGCAGCAGCAGAGCTACAGAGAAACATGATGATGATGATGATGACTCTGAGAAGACGTGAGCTCCTGATCCCCTTTAATCTCCACTGACAGTCTCATGTGAAGGCCTTATAACTGTATCACAATGGAGATGACTGAGTTTGCATAGAACCAAACACATTGCATATGAATATGAGTCGGACTGGAGATAGAAAATGGAGCCTGTTATTGTTACTTTCACAAGAATACAATCACCTCAGTGTTTCAAGAGTCTAGAATCAACTTTGTATACTTTGTTTTTCCAAAAACAGATCATTAACATTTTTTGATTATTGTTACACCAGGTCTTGTCAAAACCTTTATTCCATATTCAATATCCATTACTAAACAAAACAGCACACCTGAAATGTATATTTAAATACTTTATTAAGGGCAGTGAATGAATTTTTTCTTCATGTTTTTCAAATCAGTGTTATAAGGGTCATAGACAGAGTTACATTGCTATTATTGTCCTTAAAATGTATGTAACATATGTAATATAACAAAACCACTTATGTAATCTTTTTATTTGAGTGGTTTACTCATGACAGTTAAATCTGTTTTTGCTATTGATGGTTTTATTTTTGTCCTTTTCTCATGAGAAGAACTTCAAGAGTTTTTAATGTACCTACAATCAACGTTAAATCATTAGAAAATGTAATAATGGAAAAGGGATGTCTTTTAAAAAATATGAGCATTGCAATAAATAAAGTTAAGGATCTATTTAATGTTCAAGTGGTGGTATTGAATAGAGGAAGTAGTTTGTGTACGACTCTCCTGTTACTGTCTCTCACTGTGTCTCTTCTGGCACAGTAATACACTGCTGTGTCCTCGGCCTTCAGACTGTTCATCTGCAGATACACTTTACTGCTGGAGTCATCTCTGGAGATAGTGAATCTACCCTGGACCGACTCAGAGTAATAGATAGGAGTACTAGCTGTGTGTATGAAAGCGATCCACTCCAGTCCTTTCCCAGGAGCCTGTCTGATCCAGTTCCATACCGAGCCTCCAAAGTTGAATCCAGATGTTGTGCAGGTGAGTCTGTGAGATTCTCCGGGTTTCCTGACTGCTGGTTCAGACTCAGTTATGGTCTGACCTTCAGCGACAGACCAAACAAACCGAGCAACCACCAAGAGTGTTAGCTTTCCCTGAGCCATGTTCACACAGTTTCTTGTGTTTTCAAAAGCTTGAGTCCCTCTTTAAATATGAAGTAAACTTGATCCCTTTGAGAATTCATTTGACGATTAGCTCCTCCTACTTTGCATTCTGCTTTAAAAGTCAAATTCAAGGCAATACAAACAGCATTAAACATCATTTAAACTAGCAGCAAATAGTTATTTAAGGCAATTGTTGACAAAAATGAACTGTTGATTAAATTAAACTAATATAATTATTCTTTTACAACTAAGGCTCCAGCTGATTTATTTCTTTAATTGACTATAACTCATATGAGTAACATCAAAGCTTTACTTCTAATCATTGTTTTAGTTGTAACAATTTGAAACTAATTCAGAAATTGATTGAATGATGTTTTTTATTTTTGATGTTGTAACTGCAATGAAGGAAAGCATGATGGTCTAAATGTTTACTTGTGTTTGCTGCAGCTGGATGAAGACCTGGGTTTTGTTTCTTTTTACTTTAAAGGTTTCAGTATTCAAATAGTGGCAATTTGAGGACAGATACAGAGAAACTTGGAGCCTTAAGAGGACATAAACTACAAGGAACTGAAACCTATTTGACAATGTGCAAAAACACATTTCTGCAGTGCATGAAAAATGCAAACTAAATAAGTTAAAAGACGTAGGATCTCAGATTAGACCATTTTCTAAATGTTAGCACATAAATGCTTTTCATGGTTCAGCTGCTGTCTTCTCTAAAGAGACATTTTGATAAGAGTCTGTTCTGCAATAAACATGATAACTCTATTTAGTGATATGATTTCTACATTCAGATATCTGTTAAGAAATATTTGTTACATTGTTTGGTGTAACTAAAGTTGTTCATGATATTGAAAGACTCCAAAACTCACATTAACAGTGTGAGAAAACTTTTGTAATAATGAGGGGTTTTTGTACAGCTGCTCAACCAGCTTCAGTCACTGTGTGTCTCGAGCACAGTAATAAACAGCAGAGTCTACAGCCGTCAGACTGTTCATCTGCAGATACACCTGCTGTCTGTTGTTGTCTCTGGAGATGGTGAACCGGCCTTTCACTGACTCAGAGTAGTACTGGGTGCTACCGCCAGTGTCGATAAAAGCGATCCACTCCAGTCCTTTCACAGGAGCCTGTCTGACCCAGTGCATGCCGTAGCTACTGAATGTGAATCCAGAGGCTGTACAGGTCAATCTGTGAGATTCTCCAGGCCTTTTAGTCACTGAATCAGATTCTGTCAGAGTCTGACCATCAACACCTGTCAAGAGGATAAAAACACATCTGGTGAAATGAGCTGTTGACACAATTAAAAGCTGCGTAGATAAAGATCAGTAAAGATGTTGACCTGCCCAGCAGATAGTGAGCAGCAGCAGTCCTGTCCTATAGTCCATCATGTTAAACTGTGTGTCCTCTGTCCTCTGTCCTCTCTCTGCAGTCACATAAGTAGAGGGGGAGATATCTGAGTTTTGCATTGACTCCTCCTATAACTAAGGGTGTATTTTTTTCAGAATAATTTTGCAAGGCCATTTATAAAGGGACACAAAATAGACTTCATGTAAAGTATAATGATTTTGATTACACGAGGGACTCACCTAGGCCTACATCCAATATGACAATAAACTAAATTAATTAACTAACGATTAATCTCAGGTGTATTTGATTTAATTTGGGTTAGAGATTAGATGATCAGAGCTGCTTCTTTAAGGGAAACATTATTAATATATCATTTGTATTTATTCAACTTCTCCAATGTGTTTACGGTGGATTAAAGTTTACCAGTTAACAGACTTGAGTCAGTTGTTTGTCTTCAGTGTTAAATATTTAATTTGCTTCATTTGGTTGTGGTTATGTGACAGTAATGTTTCAAAATCAAACAGATAAAACTTTCCTGATTATGTTCATGATATAATGATGATTTGTGTTCAATCGGCAAATCAAATATTTGTTTAATGTTTAATGTAATCAAAGTCTGCATTCATTAATGTACTTCTAGAGAAATGTGGGCAGACTTTAACCATACTGAATAGGGCTGTGCAATTAATCGTATTTTAATCGCAATTACGATTTTGGCCTGCCACAATTACGAAAACAACATAATCGAAAAAAAACTATTATTTTGCTTTGCTAGGTTGTGACAGTGCACTGCAACATATTTATCTCATTTATTTTGGTCTAATTTATTTGTATTTATCATATTTATATATGTTTAGTAGCTTGTGGAAGTGCGCTCCAAAATATTTGTTGATCTTGTTTATTATTTAGTATTTCAATATAAAGTGAATGCTCTCATGGGTGGTGGTAAATAGAGGAAGTAGTTTTTGTACGACTCTCCTGTTACTGTCTCTCACTGTGTGTGTCGGGCACAGTAATACACTGCTGTGTCCTCGGCCTTCAGACTGCTCATCTGCAGATAAAGCTCCTGTCTGTTGTTGTCTCTGGAGATGGTGAAGCGGCCTTTCACTGACTCAGAGTAGGAGATGTAGCTACTGCCATCACTGTAGATATAAGCGATCCACTCCAGTCCTTTCCCAGGAGCCTGTCTGACCCAGTTCATGCTGTGGCTACTGAATGTGAACCCAGAGGCTGTACAGGTCAATCTGTGAGATTCTCCAGGCCTTTTAGTCACTGGTTCAGATTCTGTCAGAGTCTGACCATCAACACCTGTCAAGAGGATAAAAACACATCTGGTGAAATAAGCTGTTGACACAATTAAAATCTGTGTTAGATAAAGATCAGTAAAGATGTTGACCTGCCCAGCAGACAGTGAGCAGCAGCAGTCCTGTCCTATAGTCCATCATGTTAAACTGTGTGTCCTCTGTCCTCTGTCCTCCTCTCTGCAGTCACATAAGTAGAGAGGGAGATATCTGAGTTTTGCATTGACTCCTCCTTTAACTAAGTGTGAGTGTTTTTTTCAGAATAACTTTGCAAGGCCATTTATAAAGGGACAAACAATTGACTTAATGTAAAGTATAATGATTTTGATTGCCAGAGGGACACATCTAGGCAGTCACATAAGTAGAGGGGGAGATATCTGAGTTTTGCATTGACTCCTCCTTTCTGATTGAACATTGTCCTCTTTTAACAGTATTTTATGTTAAAAACATTATCTCTTACCATTTAAAATTGGTAAACATTTCTTATTGGGCTGTAAGTCACTTTGTAACATTTTATTATTGTTATGGTATTCAGATTTGTCAGATGTAACAAACAAATAATGGATCTTATTTACTGTTGGTTAAAATAAAGGTATTAACATTATTGTCATTAAAAAATGCTTTGAGTTAATTTAGTAAATATTTAGTAAAGTCTTTAACATTTATATTTTTTTTTATCAAAAATGACGTTTTGTGTCAAATAAAGAACAGAAATGCATGCATTTGTTTTTGTAAAAAACTCTGACATCCAACAATGTTGTGTTGTGTTTTGGCTCGTAGATGTACTGTTTAGTATTTGTGAATAAATAGTGTGAACAATATTCTTAGAGCTGATATTGGTTGCAAAGTAACTTAAATTTAGAGCAAAAATTCAATTACTGAAAATATATAATACTGGATAATTGAAAAGGCTGATGTTTAACAATTTAAAGAAGTGTTATTCATTTTTTATTCTGGGAATACATACAGTAATGTATCAGTGATTATAACCTCTAAATGTTTAAACTGATGATGTAACAGTGAGCTGGTGTTGAGATCATTTCTGGTCTGAGGGCTCCTCCTCTGGTGGCTTCATGTTACAAGTGTTCAGGCTTTGAGGGGTTTTTGTTCAGCTCTACTGCACGCTCTGTCCGTTCAGAGTCACTGTTTTTGGAAGAGAGTCTACCTCAATACTGAACTTGCTCTTCAATGAATCTTTATAGTATGAATCTCCAGTGTATTTCATTCCTATCCACTCCAGTCCTTTCCCTGCAGGCTGTCTGATCCAGGCTGTGTAGTATCCGCTAACAGAATAAGAGACCTGACAGGTGATGGTCAGACGAAATTACCTGGCTGCACAGTCACAGAGGCTGGCTGTATCAACTGCTCACACTTCACACTGTGGAGGGAAACATGTTGAATAGTGAGCGAGGTTAATAACAGTGAGCAGTCAGTGTGAGCGTTCTGTCAGTGTCTCTGCCTCATGAGACTCACAGGATCCAGCAGCCAGCAGCAGCAGCAGAGCTACAGAGAACATGGTTGGTGTTGAAGGTGACCTGATGGAGCTTCTCTTCTTCTGCTGCAGCTGACAGCATGATATCAAGTCTTTATAGCAGACTGTGAGGAAGTTCACTTTGCATAGAGAGGGACACTGACAGGCTATAAAAGAGGGACGGACTGTCCTGTCAAGAGTTGTCATTTGGATTTGTGTTTGGACATATGAAGTAACATTTATTTTTTAAAACAATAAATGAAAATTATCTTTTTATTTCTAATCAAAACTCAGACAAATAGTATATCTATTGTCTGATGTAACTTTTGGTAGCTGCTATCTGATGGAAGCAGTTTTATTGAGGCGATATTTCCTTTAGTGTTTTGATGATGTTGAGCTCAAGGTTTTTTTTACTGTGATTACCAGAACACAAAGTTTTGACTTTCTTTTGACTTGTTGAGTTTTTGTACAGCGTTTCTCCTTCCTGTATCACTGTGTGTATCGAGCACAGTGATAAACAGCAGAGTCTACAGCCGTCAGACTGCTCATCTGCAGATACACCTGCTGTATGTTGTTGTCTCTGGAGATGGTGAACCGGCCTTTCACTGACTCAGAGTAGAACTGGTTGCTACCATCAGTGTAGATTAAAGCGATCCACTCCAGTCCTTTTCCAGGAGCCTGTCTGACCCAGTGCATGCCGTGGCTACTGAATGTGAATCCAGAGGCTGTACAGGTCAATCTGTGAGATTCTCCAGGCCTTTTAGTCACTGGATCAGATTCTGTCAGAGTCTGACCATCAACACCTGTAAAGAGGATAAAAACACATCTGGTGAAATAAGCTGTTGACACAATTAACATCTGTGTTAGATAAAGATCAGTAAAGATGTTGACCTGCCCAGCAGACAGTGAGCAGCAGCAGTCCATCATGTTAAACTGTGTGTCCTCTGTCCTCTGTCCTCCTCTCTGCAGTCACATAAGTAGAGGGGGAGATATCTGAGTTTTGCATTGACTCCTCCTTTCTGATTGAACATTGTCCTCTTTTAACAGTATTTTATGTTAAAAACATTATCTCTACAATTTTAAATTGGTAAATATTTCTTATTGTGCTGTAAGTCACTTTGTAACATTTGAATATCGTTATGTAATTCAGATTTGTCAGATGAAACAAACAAATAATGGCTTTTAATTGATTAAAATAAACATTATTGTCATTAAAAAATGCTTTGAGTTAATTTAGTAAATAAATCACTTTAACCTCTTAAGCCCGGCGATCCCCCCATTGGACCCCTCCCACTTTTTTTTTTTAGATAATGTCTCAGGGCTTCTTACATTTATGAAACTATTAATGTGTAGCACCAGATTAACGGTAATAATCTCAGCTAACTGAAGATATGAACCATTTTTATCTAAAAGAAACACAAGAGTAATACCAAGCCTTAGAATTAGCATTTTGCGAAAAAATGCTAACTAATGCTAACGGAGTTTTGCACAGCACTCACTCTCAAAATGCCCTTATTACTTATCGTAACTGCACAAACAAGATATCCGATTAAAGCTGAGACTCCACATATTCCATACATGTAGTGTCATCACTGTACGACCCCGAATTTGCGGAGCTTTCAGCCAGAAAAGAGAAAGTAAACAACATCCGGTTTCAAAATATTACAATAATTACATCTTACCTTTTTTGATTTGTGATCAAAAGTTTTGTTCAACGGAATAAAAACACCGCTCAAGGTTAATCCAATGTGTCTGTGTCACGTAGAATTTTTTACTGATAATAATCATCATATTTATGGCAATAAACTGGGTATAAAGTTTTGCAGTCAAGGCTTGTACTTTCAGATGTGCTTCGTTTGTTTCTCTATTACCTCCGCAATGGTAATGTTTACGTAGATTTTGGAACTGCCCATCGGATTCTATTGGATCTAATGGTTAAGAAAAAGGTGTAAATCACTCAAATCGACCAATGGGTTCCATAGATATGGTCCTGCGTAAAGTATAAATTGTGAATGCCAGCGGCACACACATTACGCAGCAGACTCTACGCAGTGTTTACTACGTAAACAAGAGGAATTGCAGCAGGACCCAGAGCGCACAGAGCGGACAGCAGATAACGGAGCAGACTACAAGATTGGCGTTTAGGACTTTTGCTATACTTGCTATACTTGTAATAATGGCTTGCAGGAAAGAGATGCTTACGACTTTACAGGCAATGGAAATGGTGACTAATGCTGACAGCGATGCAGACATGTTACCTGTTGATTCTGAGTCAGACGACGAGGACCTCTTGCAGCCAGAACGGAACCCGGAGCGTTGTGACTCTGATGATGAAATTCCACCACGGGAAAGGTATCTAATCTCTCTGTTTTTATCTATTACTTAGTTATTTGGTGTACGATTATTCATATAGTTAATAAATAATAATACAGCGCTATAATAAAACTATTATTTTCTGCCTTGCTCATGAGAGTAACAGCTGGCGAAATTACAGCCTCGCCTACTGATTTAATTTAACCATATATCGATCGTCGATTTCAAATGTGTGCTCTAAAATGGTATTTATAAATGACTATTATCATTATTATAAGCAAGACAATAAATGGCAAAAATATGTAGAAAATAAACGTATTTAGTTGGAGTTTAGTTCTGTGGGAACATCATTTTTAGGAGACAGGGTTGGCCTTCACACACTCAAAATGGCATGTTTACTGCCAAGGAAACAGGAATTACAGGAATTAATCTAATCTCTTTGTTTTTCCACATTTCTTTTCATAGTGATGGAGATGAGGATGAAATGGCTTCACCACTGCCTACTTTCACCCAGCCCACACCTGCCACACCTGCCTCACCATCACATTCCTCCAGAAAGAGATCTGCACCAGTATTGGCCACTCAGCCTGCATCCAAAAGCCCTCACTTCCAAAGCTACCATCGTCTGGTTTCTACCAGCTTTCTGCAGCGTCAGATGCATCTGTCAACCAAAGGAAGCGTGGCCGAGGTGGGGCTCCCGCTCCTCAGCCAGGAAAAGGAAAAGCATCAGATAAATGTGTAAAACGCAGGAAGCGTGGCCGAGGTTCTTCCTCTTCCAGAATGACAGAAGAAGAACTCGGGTGGCACAACAGAGAGGAGAATGACCAAACACCAGAGCCACTGAATTTCACACCAGCCAGGGTCCCAGGCCAGCGCTCGACCCCACTGTAGCATGGTCTCCCCTCTCCATTTTCAGACTTTTTTTTAGCGCTTCAGTGGTTCATACAATCATTTCCAACACGAACGCCAATGCCCTGAAAAGACTGCAGGCTGGAAAGAAGCATGTTTGGAAAATGCTGACTGTGAGGGATTTCTATGTTTTCCTGTCCATTATAATTTTCTCAGGCCTCGTCACCGTTCCCAACCAATCGGACTACTGGAGGAAGAAATGGCCATATAACTTCAAATTCCCAGGTGATTCGATGTCCCGGGACCGCTTCGGAGCCATCATGTGGTCACTGCACCTGAGCAACCCTGAAGAAGACGAGGAAAACGATCGCAAAAGGAACACCGCTGAGTACGACAGACTTTTCAAAATAAAGCCCCTGTACACGGACATCGTTACTGCCTGCAAAGCACATTTCCAGCCCATCAAAACATTTCAATAGATGAGAGGATGGTCGCCTCAAAGGCCCGCATCAGCATGAAGCAGTACATGAGGGATAAACCAACTAAGTGGGGATACAAACTGTTTGTGCTGGCGGATTCCTCCACGGCATACACATGGAACTTCAATGTGTACACAGGGAAGAGTACGTTCTTCTCAGGCCAGGGACTCAGCTACACCTCCGTGACCGACCTCCTGCCCCTCCCTCTGCTCGGTGCGGGCTACACACTCTTTGTGGACAATTTCTACACTAGCCCTGCCCTCTTTGGGGATTTGGCCAAAAGAAACATTGGCTGTTGTGGGACCATTCGAAAAAATTGAGTTGGTTTCCCACAGACGGAGTTGAATGGCCTAACAAAGAAGGCTGAAAGGGGAGAACTGCGGTGGATAAGGGAATGCTCTGGTTTTCGGACAAAATTAACATGGGATCACTCCCGTCACTGGACGTACTTCGTCTCACTGGAATAGTAACGGTCATAGTGAATATAAAATCGTCCCCATGTATCCGACAATGACGGGAGAGTTTTGAAAGAGACAAAACACTGTTCCATACATTTAAAAACACTTAAACAATTAAACAATGTTTACCCCAGGATTCAGGCATCTTCCCTGGCTTGTAAAATGCAGTTATGCGCCTTGGAGGTATTGCACTATTTACAAAATGTATACCCAGGATTCTGGCCCCTTCCCTGGCTTGTAAAGTGCAGTTATGCGCCCTGGAGATATTGCACTATTTACAAAATGTAGCACTCTTTTATTTCACACCTCCAGGAGAGACCAGGGGAAATCACCTCTCTCTGCCCGCTCACAGAGCCCCCAAGGACGGACTAGAGACCTCCAGCAGCAGTCCCTAACAGTGGGACTCTACACCTCCAGGAGAGACCAGGGTGAAATCACCTCTCTCTGCCCCCTCACAGAGCCCCCAAGGACGGACTAGAGACCTCCAGCATGTTCCCCTAACAGTGGGACTCTGTGTATTTCAGACCTCCAGGGCGGAGACCGTGAAAATCACCTCTCTCTGCCCGCTCAAAGAGCACCGAAAGACGGACTAATTACCTCCAGCATGTTCCCCTAACAGTGGGACTCTGTGTATTTCAGACCTCCAGGGCGGAGACCGGGAAAATCACCTCTCTATGCCCGCTCACAGAGCCCCCAAGGACGGACTAGAGACCTCCAGCACCCCGGAGAGCTCCATTGTGAAATATTGCTACTAATCCATAACTTTTGATAACAAGCTCTGTTCGGTTCAGGCTTTTTCTCTACCCCCCCATTTACACGTACCCCGCATCCAACGGTACCATCGCCGGAGCGGAGTTACGGCAGAGGGTCAGATTCTGAAAATACGATTTGAGAACAGGGCTCTGATCAGGGCTAAAGTAACGTTAGAAACTGGTGAATCTGTTTAAATGCAGCCAGCAGAGTCACTGCTTTTAGCAGGGTCTCAGAGAGCCAGACACCCAGGGTACAGCACCTCGCTGTCTTACCCAGAAAACAGGGCTCTGATCAGGGCTAAAGTATTGTTAGAAAGGTGAATCTGTTTAAATGCAGCCAGCAGAGTCACTGCTTTTAGCAGGGTCTCAGAGAGCCAGACACCCAGGGTACAGCACCTCGCTGTCTTACCCAGAAAACAGGGCTCTGATCAGGGCTAAAGTAACGTTAGAAACTGGTGAATCTGTTTAAATGCAGCCAGCAGGGTGAAATCACCTCTCTCTGCCCCCTCACAGAGCCCCCAAGGACGGACTAGAGACCTCCAGCATGTTCCCCTAACAGTGGGACTCTGGTTATTTCACACCTCCAGGGCGGAGGACCGGGAAAATCACCTATCTCTGCCCGCTCACAGAGCCCCAAGGACGGACTAGAGACCTCCAGCAGCAGTCCCTAACAGTGGGACTCTGTGTATGTCACACCTCCAGGAGAGACCAGGGGAAATACACCTCTCTCTGCCCGCTCACAGAGCCCCGAAGGACGGACTAGAGACCTCCAGCAGCAGTCCCTAACAGTGGGACTCTGTGTATGTCACACCTCCAGGAGAGACCAGGGGAAATACACCTCTCTCTGCCCGCTCACAGAGCCCCGAAGGACGGACTAGAGACCTCCAGCAGCAGTCCCTAACAGTGGGACTCTGTGTATGTCACACCTCCAGGAGAGACCAGGGGAAATCACCTCTCTCTGCCCGCTCACAGAGCCCCGAAGGACGGACTAGAGACCTCCAGCAGCAGTCCCTAACAGTGGGACTCTGTGTATGTCACACCTCCAGGAGAGACCAGGGGAAATACACCTCTCTCTGCCCGCTCACAGAGCCCCGAAGGACGGACTAGAGACCTCCAGCAGCAGTCCCTAACAGTGGGACTCGTGTATGTCACACCTCCAGGAGAGACCAGGGGAAATACACCTCTCTCTGCCCGCTCACAGAGCCCCGAAGGACGGACTAGAGACCTCCAGCAGCAGTCCCTAACAGTGGGACTCTGTGTATTCACACCTCCAGAGAGACCAGGGGAAACCACCTCTCTCTGCCCGCTCACAGAGCCCCGAAGACGGACTAGAGACCTCCAGCAGCAGTCCCTAACAGTGGGACTCTGTGTATGTCACACCTCCAGCAGAGACCAGGGGAAAACCACCTCTCTCTGCCCGCTCACAGAGCACCGAAAGACGGACTAGAGACCTCCAGCAGCAGTCCCTAACAGTGGGACTCTGTGTATTCACACCTCCAGCAGAGACCAGGGGAAAACCACCTCTCTCTGCCCGCTCACAGAGCCCGAAGACGGACTAGAGACCTCCAGCAGCAGTCCCTAACAGTGGGACTCTGTGTATGTCACACCTCCAGGCAGAGACCAGGGGAAAATCACCTCTCTCTGCCCGCTCACAGAGCCCCGAAAGACGGACTAGAGACCTCCAGCAGCAGTCCCTAACAGTGGGACTCTGTGTATTCACACCTCCAGGAGAGACCAGGGGAAATCACCTTTCTCTGCCCGCTCACAGAGCCCCCAAGGACGGACTCGAGACCTCCAGCATGTCCCCATAACAGTGGCACCTCCATAACCTTGCACACCCTGAGTCCCCGGGCCCCCACAGTTAAGCACTCCCCCACGGACTAAACACAGGTATTCACACCCACCAGAACCTCGTGCCCCTGGTGACCCTAAAGGGGGTGGATTTTGTGGTGCTTCTATGTCCGCCCATCAGCATCCATAGGCCTTCTTCACGGCACCACCACCCCTTCTGTGGAGGGTATTCTCGTGCCCCTGGTGACCCTAAAGGGGGTGGATTTTGTGGTGCTTTTATGTCCGCCCATCAGCATCCAAATTCGGCCTTCTTATTGGCACCACCACCCCCTTCTGGGCTGGAGGTTCAAACACTTTAACTTTTGTTCACCCTCCTCTGGCTTACACCTCCTCCGCCAACACTTGAGCGCTCATCACAGGGTTCAGCACCCCGGTGCTGATGGAAAGTGGCACTTTATCTGCCCCTGGTAACCATCAAGGTTATTGTTTTTTTTTTTTTTTTTTTATTTGAACAAAAACCACAGTACACACAGCCTAAAACATCAACTATTTACACGTTGCAGGAACAAAAACCACAGTACACACAGCCTAAAACATCAACTATTTACACGTAGCAGTACTGCTGCTATAACAGTACTACTACATTTTTTACCCTACGTTTTAAAGTGCAGTTATGCGCCCTGGAGGTGTTGCACTATTAACAAAATGTATGCCCAGGATTCTGGCACCTTCCCTGGCTTGTAAAGTGCAGTTATGCGCCCTGGAGATATTGTACTATTTACAAAATGTATACACAGGATTATAATAATAATTATATACACGGTATACATATTCACAATGTTTAGCGGGATTCAGGGGACCAATTAGGCGTCTAATTCTTACGGTGCACCAGGGCAAACAGGTTGAGTCCACGGCCCCTGCCCCATCATCAGGAGTGTCAACCAGCCCCGGTCCCGACTTCATTGGCCTCTTTCCCTCCCGCTTCCGCTTCCGCTGCTGCTGCCGCTCCAATGACCCATCAGGTGAAGATGGTAAGCAGTACTGTTATAGCAGCCCTCTTCGGAGGTCTCCCCATCTGACAGCGGTAGACATCCTTCTGATGATGATGCAGCTGCTGCCGCATCTGATGACGCCCTGAACATGGAGCGGATTCTCAATGCCTCCTTTATTCCCGGCGCATTCGCGTAGAACCGGTCCGCCGTGGTTACGTCGTGACACATAAACCTGGCGAGAATCGACCGGCTTTCTGGATCTTGGTGATGCTTGATATTGTCAGCCAGGGCAGTGCGCAGGATTGTGAAGGTGACGGCTGTTTCTAGCCCAGCATCAGCCCATGCCCTCTTCAAGTGAGCGTTCAGGTTCTTGGAGGCCCGATTCCCCCTTGTGAAAAGGAAGAATTCATTCTGAGGACCCAGCAATGCCTTTTAATCCCCATCCACCGCATGACCCAGCTAAACTCCTCTACTGTAAGCGCCAGCTGTGCTTCGCCATATGTCTTGGCCGTCTTGTGATCCTGCACATGGATGATGTAGCCCTCAGCAGTTCCCCTTATGGCTGCCTCTAAGACCTCACTGTTTTTCATGTTTGCGTACACGCCCGTACGGTGGCCATACAGGAGGCTCCAATGGAGGGTGAGATAGCCATAGAGAAGCTTCTGGGTGGTTGAGGTCGGCGTGCCGGCCATCAGGTCGAGGAGCTCCGGGATGCGCTTCTCAGCGGCCGCCATGGCGGCGAGAAGCTCCGCCTGGCTCGGCAGACGATCCAGTTTGTTCCTCTTCACCTTAAACTGATGTAGAGTGACTGCCTTATTCAAGTGTTTCATGTTGGCTTTCACCTCTCTCATTATGTGGGTCATATCAGACTGGGTGAGCTTGCACCCCCGGGGCTTTGACTCAGACATGTACCCCATGAACTGGTGCACATTCTTCAGGAAGAACTCTGATGTTGTGACTGCCCGGCCCGGCTTTACAATATACTCGCTCCAGCCACGGATCATCTTCATGTTTCTTAGGAACAGCCAGTCTGACAGGCGGTTAACACCATGGGCCATGTATACTATGAAGTTCTTTATCCGGCTGATCTTCGACACAACATTGTCTTTCTGTTTTACTGTCGGAGCGACACCCAAACAATGATCCAAGTATGTCTGAAGGTACGCCTCCATGCTTCTAGGCAACGTGATTTCACGCATGGTATTCCCCCGTCCACACCCAGTGGACCAGTAATTTGAGGGAGAGGGCAAGTCATTAGCCAGCTTAGAGGCACGGGTCTTCCGGCATACAGGGGTCTCGCTACCGGAGGCTACTGCAAACATGACAGTTTCCACCGGGGTCTTCACAGGGGTCTCGCTACCGGAGGCTACTGCAAACATGACAGTTTCCACCGGGGTCTTCACAGGGGTCTCGCTACCGGAGGCTACTGCAAACATGACAGTTTCCACCGGGGTCTTCACAGGGGTCTCGCTACCGGAGGCTACTGCAAACATGACAGTTTCCACCGGGGTCTTCACAGGGGTCTCGCTACCGGAGGCTACTGCAAACATGACAGTTTCCACCGGGGTCTTCACAGGGGTCTCGCTACCGGAGGCTACTGCAAACATGACAGTTTCCACCGGGGTCTTCACAGGGTCTCGCTACCGGAGGAAACTGGTAATATGACAGTCTTCACTGGGCTCTTCACAGGGTTCTTGACCGGTCTCTTTCCACCGGAGGCTACTGCAAGCATTACAGTCTTCACTTGGCTCTTCACAGGGTTCTTTACCGGTGTCTTCCCACCGGAGGCTACTGCAAGCATGACAGTCTTCACCGGGTCCTCACAGGGGTCTCGCTACCGGAGGTTACTGGGGATGCATGACAGTCTTCACCGGGGTCTTCACAGGGGTCCCGCTACCGGAGGTTACTGGGGAATGCATGACAGTCTTCACCGGGGTCTTCACAGGGGTCCCGCTACCGGAGGTTACTGGGGACTGCATGACAGTCTTCACCGGGGTCTTCACAGGGGTATTGCTGCCTGAGGCTACTGTGTTTATGCCGGAGGTACTTGGGATTGCCAGGCCCTTAAATCGTATACATTCGTCCTCTTCCTCAAGAACAGCAGCACTCTGCTTCCTGGGTTTTAGCTCCTTTTTCAGCCTGGAGCGCAGGGTCTTCACCTCATCATTGAGGGCATCCTTCTGAGCCCTCAATGCCACATTTTCCAGCATCACCTGCCTGCAGTCCTCGTTGTCACACTCGGTATGTGGGGAGAAGGGTGGAGGGTGCCCGGGGTATTCCCTCATTGTCTATATCCAATGATGTAGCCATTCCAATGATGGGGTTAGTCTCACGGAGGTCATGGAGCAACTGCAGTGCCACACTATGCTTCAGCCTTGCCATGACCTGCTGTGCCTCATGTCGGGACAACTCAGGGTGGTCATGTTTTACATGACGGTCCAGTCTCTTCCCAGCGTACGAACACCCAGCGATGGGACAGGGTTTGGTCCGAACATTTATCCTTCCACTGGCTATTTTCAGGAGGATTCCCCTCTCCTCCAAGTTCCGCACTGCATGCTTGTGCTTAAGGTGTTTGTTCAATGCCAGATAGAAGAGTCTGCACACCGGGCATTCAGATGACATCCTTACTGAAACACACATAATGAATTTGATCAAAATGATGTTATAGTTCTCCGTTTATATGCGTTAGCGTGAGCGGTGGTTGCGACACTGGGTCCGATGCATCAATTCATGGTGCATGGACGAAGGGAAGTATTGGGTTACCACCGGGTCAGATGGTCCCACTTCCGCACCAACGCGGGGCTGGTGATGGCAACATTGGGTCCGATGCATCATACATGGTGCCCCGACCATGAGAGGGTTTGGGGTACCCCGGAACCAGGCACCACCCCAGCAGGAAACGGGTTGTATGGTCAAAGGAGGAAAGAGTGATAGAACCGGGGTAAAGCAAAGAAAGTGTCCGACAATAGTGACTTGTGAGGCGGCCAGAGAGTCTGTCATATCTCGGTCCTATCCTCCAGGCAACGCTGTGGCCAAAACTGGGCTAAAAACTAAAAAATATTTCATCCAGGGAAATTTGGGTGAAAATGAAAAAAAAGTACCCGGAAATAGTGCTTCATTAGCCAGCAGCAGTCCCCTGTCGACTCATGTGACATTCCTCCAGGGTTACATAGAACCAGGGTGTGGGGTCCGAGCCATCTCCGAGACATCTCTAGTCCGTGTTGATAATGGGGGAAATGTACCCCAAAATAGTCCTTCATTAGCCAGCAGCAGTCCCCTGTCGACTCATGTGACATTCCTCCAGGGTTACATAGAACCAGGGTGTGGGGTCCGAGCCATCTCCGAGACATCTCTAGTCCGTGTTGATAATGAGGAAAGTACCCCAAAAAAGTGCATCATGACTCAGCAATCATCACACTCAACTTTGGTGATAACCGGGGAAAGGGGTCAAAATGTAAAAATTATACCCAAAACAGTGCCTCATGACCCCGCAGGAGTCCCCCGCGGACTCCCCTGACATTCCTCCATGGTCGAAATCACCCAACTCAACTTTGGTGATAACCGGGGAAAGGGGTCAAAATGTAAAAATTATACCCCAAAACAGTGCCTCATGACCCCGCAGGAGTCCCCCGCGGACTCCCCTGACATTCCTCCATGGTCGAAATCACCCAACTCAACTTTGGTGATAACCGGGGAAAAGGGGTCATTCCTCCATGGCTCAAAATGTCGAACTTAAACTATTTTGAGAACCAGGAAAATGTAAAAAATACGCCCCAAAATAGTGTCTCATAATCGGGTAGAGACATGGAAAGTGCCCTCGCATTCCTCCATGTCAAACTTAAAGTATTGGAGAGAACCAGGCTGGGGGGTCCTTGTGCCACAAAATTAGGCCCACTCAGAGTGCTTGGTGAGCGGATACATTCTTCCATGATTTGCAACAGCCGTTTTTTTTCTGAGTGCACCCAAAACTGGGTTTCCGATTTCGTGCGGAGGTAGTCTGAAAAGTATGGAAGAATCTTTTTCACAGGGTAGGGGAAATGAAGCCCAAGGACCTTTTCCCCTTCTCCGTTGCACCAACCATCGGAGAAGGGGAAAAATCGGCCCGAAGCGCCAAAAACCTGGCCCCTTCTCCTGTTGGCACTCAGAAAAAATTTGACAATTTTTCAAAACTTCATTTTTTATTATTTTAAGATATAATTAAGCCTTTTCTTCACTTTTTTTGCTTTCCACGGGTGGGGGCGCCTGGCAGGCCGCCTATGAGCACCCAAATTTGGCCTGGATCATCCAGGATTGTGGGCTAAGCTCCATAAACTGACTAAATCACCAGAGAGGTCACCTTTCTAGCCCAAATATATATAATACAAATACATTTAAATAGTAAAAGGTGCACTTGTGCTCTGCATTACCCGGAATTTTATTTTCAAAGCCCCATGATAGTGATTAAAAATCATTTTCATGGGAAAAAGTGTTAAAACGCCTGATTAAATTATATGCAGGACCCCAGTGAGCTCCAGTCTATGTGCATTGTGTTGGGGAACCATATAAATGATAGAATAAATGCATTTAAATGCAAAAATAATGATTTAAAAATCATTTTAGGGGGACAATTGTGGAGAGGAGCCTGAAAATGTCTCTGCAGCAGGCCGCCTATGAGCACCCAAATTCGGCCTTCTTCACGGCACCACCACCCCTTCTGTGGAGGGTATTCTCGTGCCCCTGGTGACTCTACAAGGGGGGTGGTTTTTATGGTGCTTATATGTCCGCCCATCAGCATCCATAGTCGGCCTTCTCACGGCACCACCACCCCTTCTGTGGAGGGTATTCTCGTGCCCCTGGTGACTCTACAAGGGGGGTGGTTTTTATGGTGCTTATATGTCCGCCCATCAGCATCCAGAAAGAGGACACATTGGAGCACACATTGACCCAGGAAAGAGTGCTCGAAACGTGGCTAAAGCATAGTCAAACTGTGGGGTAACATGTTTCAAATGACAGCACACTGCTGCTTGTTGGCAGGCTGACTCACTTCACTTGTCTCACACACACCCAGGGGGGGAAAGATAACACTTGTACCCAGGAATAAGTGTTTGAAATGCGGGGAAAAGTTGTTTGAAATAGTATAATATCTCCAGGGCGCATAAACTGCACTTTACAAGCCAGAAATAATGTTTAAATGGTCGGGAAAGTATTTTTAAATGTCTGGAAGAGAGTTTTAGACAGTCATTTTGCACGAAATCATTTAACATAGACGCTCTCCTGAAAATGCACAGAATATGTGCTTTTTCAGGAGACCGTTAATGTTAAATGATTTCGTGCAAAATGACTGGCTAAAACCCCGGAATAAATGTTTGAAAAGCGGGGAAAAGTTGTTTAAAATAGTCTGATATCTCCAGGGCGCATCACCAAAAATGTACAAGCCAGGGAAGATGCCTGAATCCCGGATACTTTAGGTCTGTCACTTAGGGTGACCGCACCACTCCGACGCTCCCGAGAGCGGACGTCCATTGTTTGTAAGGCACCTAAGAGGGATAAGGGAATGCTCTGGTTTTCGGACAAAATTAACATGGGATCACTCCCGTCACTGGACGTACTTCGTCTCACTGGAATAGTAACGGTCATAGTCAATATAAAATCGTCCCCATGTATCCGGCCAATGACGGGAGAGTTTTGAAAGAGACAAAACACTGTTCCATACATTTAAAAACACTTAAACAATTAAACAATGTTTACCCCAGGATTCAGGCATCTTCCCTGGCTTGTAAAGTGCAGTTGTAAGTCTTGTTAGAAACTGGTGAATCTGTTTAAATGCAGGCAGCAGAGACACTGCTTTTAGCAGGGTCTCAGAGAGCCAGAGACCCAGGGTACAGCACCTCGCTGTCTTACCAGAAAACAGGGCTCTGATCAGGGCTAAAGTCTTGTTAGAAACTGGTGAATCTGTTTAAATGCAGGCAGCAGAGACACTGCTTTTAGCAGGGTCTCAGAGAGCCAGAGACCCAGGGTACAGCACCTCGCTGTCTTACCCAGAAAACAGGGCTCTGATCAGGCTAAAGTAATGTTATAAACTGGTGAATCTGTTTAAATGCAGGAGACCTCCAGCATGGCCCCTAACAGTGGGACTCTGGTTATTTCACAGCTCCAGGAGAGACAGGGGAAAATCACCTCTCTCTGCCCGCTCACAGACCCCCAAAGTACGGACTCATGACCTCCAGCATGACCCCTAACAGTGGGACTCTGGTTATTTCACAGCTCCAGGAGAGACCAGGGGAAAATCACCTGTCTGTGCCCGCTCACAGACCCCCAAAGTACGGACTCATGACCTCCAGCATGGCCCCCTAACAGTGGGACTCTGGTTATTTCACAGCTCCAGGAGAGACCAGGGGAAAATCACCTCTCTCTGCCCGCTCACAGACCCCAAAGTACGGACTCATGACCTCCAGCATGCCCCCTAACAGTGGGACTCTGGTTATTTCACAGCTCCAGGAGAGACCAGGGGAAAATCACCTGTCCTGTGCCCGCTCACAGACCCCCAAAGTACGGACTCATGACCTCCAGCATGGCCCCCTAACAGTGGGACTCTGGTTATTTCACAGCTCCAGGAGAGACCAGGGGAAAATTCTGGACTGACGTGGAATAATATTTATTAGTTCCACTTGGAGCAGTAATGAAGGCAACCCACTCCAGTCCTTTTCCTTCAGCTTATCTGATCCAGCTGATATCAGCATCACTATCTGATATTCCTGCATATACAGGTCAGTTTGTGGGACTGTCCAGGGCGCTTTACCACCGCTTCAGACTCAGTCAGAGTCTGACTGCAAACACCTGGAGAGAAAAGCAGCTTGATCACAACATACCCAAACATAAAGCTAAGAAAAAGAAGAGTGCAGGAGTATGTACTCACCAGAAATCCATGAAAGCATCAGAAACATTAAACATGTAGCTAAAGTCATAGTGGAAATGTGTTGTGTGTGCTGCAGTGGTTTGAGCTCTCCTCTTCAGTTTGCAGTGAGATAAATAAAGATGGAAGAGATTAATATTTGCATTGGCTCCTCCTCTTAGTGCTGAAAATGAAGAATATTTAAATTAATATTTAAATTCTGATCAAATGAACAATCTGCCTAAACTGTTTAGCTGTTTTATATAGAAACCATTCGTTATCAAACAAGACACACAGGAAGAAATGCCTGAGATACTGAAATGTGTTTGAGGGAGAACTAAATGAACTCATGAATCTGCAGTGACTGCTGATCCAGCTCCTTTGTGTTATAATGAAGCAACCTCTCAAAGGGTGAGAGTATAAACCTGTAGTTCAGTCCAGGGTCTGAGTGTGAGTTAAGATCAGTGAGAGCAGCAGATCTGAGTGTTTCCTTTTACTGACAGAGGAGAGGGGAACTCAACACTGACTGCCATCTAGTGTCTTTATGAGAGCAGCTGCTCCATGATATGCATTAATGGTGCTGAAACGTGTTCATGTAGTGTTTATTTTATTCCTATTTGGACATTGATCTCAGCGGATTCTTTTTTTTGTTTTGGTCTTGGCTATTTTGTTTGGCAGTGATCAATTCATCTAGATCTTTTTTAATTGATTTAAATTGCTGGTAATTTATGAACTTCTTCAAGGCTGAATTTCATAATTGTATTATATACAACCACAGCAACAGATAACTGAAGAATATAATTCATTGTAAGTGTCTATCTAAGATAAGGATGAGGTCTGTAGGTTTTTGTACAGCTGCTCAACCAGCTTCAGTCACTGTGTCTCTCGAGCACAGTAATAAACAGCAGAGTCTACAGCCGTCAGACTGCTCATCTGCAGATACACCTGCTGTATGTTGTTGCTGGAGCCGGTGAACCGGCCTTTAAATGACTCAGAGTAGTAGCTGCTGCTACTACTCTGAGTAGGGTGGATTGAAGCGATCCACTCCAGTCCTTTTCCAGGAGCCTGTCTGACCCAGGCAATGTAGTGGCTACTGAATGTGTATCCAGAAGTAGTACAGGTCAATCTGTGAGATTCTCCAGGCCTTTTAGTCACTGGATCAGATTCTGTCAGAGTCTGACCACCAACACCTGTAAAGAGGATAAAAACACATCTGGTGAAATAAGCTGGTGACACAATTAAAATCTGTGTTAGATAAAGATCAGTAAAGATGTTGACCTGCCCAGCAGACAGTGAGCAGCAGCAGTCCTGTCCTATAGTCCATCATGTTAAACTGTGTGTCCTCTGTCCTCTGTCCTCCTCTCTGCAGTCACATAAGTAGAGGGGGAGATATCTGAGTTTTGCATTGACTCCTCCTTTCTGATTGAACATTGTCCTCTTTTAACAGTATTTTATGTTAATAACATTATCTCTTACCATTTTAAATTGGTAAACATTTCTTATTGGGCTGTAAGTCACTTTTTAACATTTTATTATTGTTATGTAATTCAGATTTGTCAGATGAAACAAACAAATAACGGATTTTATTTACTGTTGATTAAAATAATGGTATTAACATTATTGTCATTAAAAAATGCTTTGAGTTAATTTAGTAAATAAATCACTTTACAGGTTTTATCTACATCTCATGTCTTTAACCTTGATATTTTTAATCAAAGATGACGTTTTGTGTCAAATAAAGATCAGAAATGCATGCATTTGTTTTTGGAAAGAAACTCTGACATCCAACTATTTTTTGTTGTGTTTTGGCTCGTAGATGTACTGTTTAGTATTTGTGAATAAATAGTGTGAACAATATTCTCAGAGCTGAAATTGGTTGTAAAGAAACTTAAATTTAGAGCAAAAAATTCAATTACTGACAATATATAATTATGGATACTGAAAAGGCTGATGTTTAACAATGGCCAACTCCACCAATCAGGAGGAGACAGCCACGGCCATTGCGGTTCGAAAGCGCTGGAGACGCTTTAGTACATATGCCAGGCCTGTAAATGGCGCTGTAGTCTGCCACAAAAGCAGTGAAGAAGACTTGGTTACCATGGTTACCCTTCTGTTTATTATCCGCTGTGGCTTTCTTTCTCCCTCCCCGAGGCAAGCGTTTGCTCCCACTGCTTTAATTCAATGCAATCCCTCCCCGTCGAGGCAAGCACTGTAATTCTCTCCGGTTAGTCCACCAGCAGATGACAAACACCCACCTCCCCGCCTCTTCCAAGGAACGAGGGGACTGTGCAGCAGAGTTTCAGTTTCAGTTTCTTTCGCCGGTCAAGATGTCCGTTAAAGTTTAAATCTTCCGGACAAAATTTGAAAAGTGCCGGTCAAAGGTCTTCTTTGTTATTTATTGAGCTTTAAAACAAATGAATAACGACTCTATATAAAAAACACGGAGATCTCTTTTTCTCCCCCTCTTCTGACAGCCCAGCAGCTGATCAGAGCATGTCTCCCCTCTCCTGCAGGGGGGTGTGGTCAGAAAATCAGACCCGTAGACAGCAAACAGCACATAGAGCGAAATGAGGCATGGCTAAAATGCATGATCTGTTTGGTATTTTGAAAACAGAAACGTATAAATATACCTTATATAGGTATGGCCCTACAATATATCATTTAAATATAGCATGATAGGTTTCCTTTAAAGAAGAGTTATTCATGTTTTATTCTGGGAATACATACAGTAATGTATCAGTGATTATAACCTCTAAATGTTTAAACTGATGATGTAACAGTGAGCTGGTGTTGAGATCATTTCTGGTCTGAGGGCTCCTCCTCTGGTGGCTTCATGTTACAAGTGTTCAGGCTCTGAGGGGTTTTTGTACAGCTCTACTGATGGTGTGTGTCACAGTGTGTCTCTGGCACAGTAATACACAGCAGAGTCTCCAGGCTGCACGCTCTGTCCGTTCAGAGTCACTGTGTTGCTGGAAGAGTCTAAGTCGATCCTGAACTTGCTCTTCAGTGAATCTTTATAGTATGAAGCTCCAGTGAATTTGCTACCTATCCACTCCAGTCCTTTCCCTGCAGGCTGTCTGATCCAGGCTGTGTAGTAACTACTAACGGAATAAGAGACCTGACAGGTGATGGTCAGACGTTGACCTGGCTGCACAGTCACAGAGGCTGGCTGTATCAACTGCTCACACTTCACACCTGTGGAGGGAAACATTGAATAGTGAGCGAGGTTAATAACAGTGAGCAGGCAGTGTGAGCGTTCTGTCAGTGTCTCTGCCTCAGTGAGACTCACAGGATCCAGCAGCCAGCAGCAGCAGCAGAGCTACAGAGAACATGGTTGGTGTTGAAGGTGACCTGATGGAGTTTCTCTTCTTCTGCTGCAGCTGACAGCATGATATCAAGTCTTTATAGCAGACTGTGAGGAAGTTCACTTTGCATAGAGAGGGACACTGACAGGCTATAAAAGAGGGACGGACTGTCCTGTCAAGAGTTGTCTTTTGGACTTGTGGTTGGACAATTATAAGGATACATTTTAAGTTACTTATCACTAACTTTTATTTAAACTTAAATAAGATGTAATCATTTATTCTGATCAGAAAAACCCTAACCCACATACTGGATACATCATGCATAAATCCATTCTCGATACTTTCTGTTAAAAATAAAAATAATGGGACAATATTGTTGCAAGAATGCCTGAAGTAAAATGTATATCTAAGAAAGGGGAAGGAAATTCCACATCAGACATTGCTTTCATAGTGTGTTTAGAAAAGGTGTATTTTTCTCCTTATTGTCATCTGACTTTTTATCATTTACTGCCACCTGTTGGTACTAGTGATAATAAGTAGTTAGAGGTTTTTTGTAAGCCTCGGGTCTTCCTTTAACCAGTGTTTGTGTTTGGCGCAGTAATACACAGCAGAGTCCTCTGGCTTTAAGTTGGACCGCCTCAGATGCACCATGCTGTGCTATTATCTCTGGTGACTTCTATCCGTTCTTGTAATCTGCTGGCATAGTCTGTTCTACTTGCATCGCTGTAAACATGACCCATCCATTCCAGTGCTTTTCCAGCAGGTTGTCTGACCCAGTGCATGCTGCAGCAGCTAAATGTGAAGCCAGATGCCCTGCAGGAGAGACTGAGAGTCTCCCCAGGCCTCTTCACTACTGAAGAGGAAGGAATAGACTCCATACTCTGCATGGGGAGGGAGGGGCTCATGCAGGGACTTGTAGTTTGATCTAATTGACTCAATTATTTCTTTTTTAAATGATATTCACTTATCCTTCTATTTGACATCTGACTAAACTCAGAGTCATGCCCTTTTTGTTTTGAAGTATTTTATCCATGCCAAAAAATGACCCATGGTCCCATAAAAAGAGTGGTTGAGTAACTTGGTTATTGAGTATGTGTTGGCTTTGTTGGTGGTTCGTATCCTTGCACTTCTTACACTTACACAGTAAAACCCAACAGTGTCCTCAGGCTGCAGAAAAATCTCTTGGATGTAGAAGAGTCACCATAGTTGATTTAGCAAAGATTGTGTTGCCATTATTTGATTTATTGTAAAAACAATTCCTAAAACTGTCAAAATGAGTAGATGTTATTTCAGTAAAAACATAATTCTGAATTTAAACCACAGTATTCACTGGATTCAAACTTATGTTATATAAGGTTATCCTTTAAAAAATGCAGGCATTGCTGTGAGTCATGACAACCTGTCTCAACGCAATAACACACATGTTTTTCTAAATGAAATACATTTCATTATCAGCTGGCGATCATCCAATGGGAATTGTGTTTTCACAGCCCTGACATGCTTCAGTGGTTTTCATACAGGGATCAGTGTTGTCAGTTTGTTGTACAGCGTGGTAGTCTAGTGTGTCACTGTGGCTCTCGTGCACAGTAATAAACTGCAGAGTCTTCTTGTGTTAGACTCTTCACCTCCAAGTACACAAGATTTTTGGAAGTGTCTTTGGTGATGGAAAACTGGCCTTGCAGTCTTTGGGCAAATATGGTGCCAGTTCCACTATCAATGCGTCCGGTCCACTCTAGTCCTTTCCCTGGTTTCTGCCTGATCCAGTGCAGCCAAGCCAGAGGAAGTCCTTCCACCTTACAGGACAGAGAGACTGGTTCTCCTGCTCTGCTGACCACCGGCTCTGAGGAGGTGAGGGACTGGCCCTGAGCCGCTGAAAGAGACACAGAGTTTAGATGACGGGGAACCAGCAGCTCTTCTCCTCCTCTGCTGGACCGACTTCACTCACCTGAAACCAGAGCCAGGAGACCACGCTTTGTACAATGTCATGGTGGGAACTTGTCCGAGTCTGCAACAACAGAGGCTGTATGAAGGATATATATTGTGCTCGCAGAATGGGTGGGGATTATCCATCAGTGTGTTGGGATTTGCATTTTTTGGGGGGGTTGCGTGTTGAATCATAAAGACTAATGTGTGAGAGAAGGAGGAGTGCTGAAATATGAGAGAAGGTCCATAACAGACCCAATAATAAGATGTTGTTTAGTCTTTTCTACTTGTTGGTATGTGCATTTCTGAGAGACTACAGTGTGGTGGGTGATTTAATGTATACAAAACAAGCTGTCAGTCAGTCTCGTACTTTCATTTGAAAATGATAGGTCACCTCAGTGAGGGGGATTACTGCTAAAACAGCAATATGTCACTCAGGAAGACAAAGATTTTCTCCCAGAAAGTGAAGTTTGTCTTATTGCAGAATGATTTATTTATCCAGCGTATATCACACTGCACAATCACAAGAACAAACAGCCATTCTTCCTTCTGTTCATCATGAATTTCTTTTAGACGTGAGATTAACACATGAGGCTGCTTCACTTCCAACTGAATGTGAGTCATGTGACAGAAAGGTCTACATTTAGTGTTTATTTTTGCCCATACATGAAACATACATTTAGAAGATGTTATTTCTGTCCTTGGCTGTTTTATGAGGAAATTATTATTTTAAATACATATTTCTTTTTATTATTGTGTTTTGTAACTTGTTGTAACGTTTTTTTTCATTTTCATAAAACGACAACAACAACGAATGATTTAGTCAACGTATAACTCTCCTTGTACTCTATCAACAAGTACTGATGAAGACTGTAGGTTTTTGTACAGCTGCTCAACCAGCTTCAGTCACTGTGTGTCGAGCACAGTAATAAACAGCAGAGTCTACAGCCGTCAGACTGTCATCTGCAGATACACCTGCTGTCTGCTGTTGTCTCTGGAGATGGAGAACGGCCTTTAAATGACTCAGAGTAGTACTGGTGCTACCACCACCACTGATAATAGCGATCCACTCCAGTCCTTTCCCAGGAGCCTGTCTGACCCAGGCATGCCGTAGCTACTGAATGTGAATCAAGAGGCTGTACAGGTCAATCTGTGAGATTCTCCAGGCCTTTTAGTCACTGAATCAGATTCTGTCAGAGTCTGACCACAACACCTGTCAAGAGGATAAAAACACATCTGGTGAAATAAGCTGTTGACACAATTAGAAGCTGTGTTAGATAAGATCAGTAAAGATGTTGACCTGCCCAGCAGACAGTGAGCAGCAGCAGTCCTGTCCTATAGTCCATCATGTTAAACTGTGTGTCCTCTGTCCTCTGTCCTCCTCTCTGCAGTCACATAAGTAGAGGGGGAGATATCTGAGTTTTGCATTGACTCCTCCTTTCTGATTGAACATTGTCCTCTTTAACAGTATTTTATGTTAATAACATTATCTCTTACATTTTAAATTGGTAAACATTTCTTATTGGGCTGTAAGTCACTTTGTAACATTTTATATTGTTATGTATTCAGATTTGTCAGATGAAACAAACAAATAATGGATTTTATTTACTGTTGATTAAATAAAGGTATTAACATTATTGTCATTAAAAAATGCTTTGAGTTAATTTAGTAAATAAATCACTGTCAGGTTTTATCTAACATCTGATGTCTTTAACATTTATATTTTTAATCAAAAAATTAATTTTCTGTCAAATAAAGAAAATGAATGCATGCATTTGTTTTTGGAAAGAAACTCTGACATCCAACATTTTGTTGTTGTGTTTTGTCTCGTAGATGTACTGTTTAGTATTTGTGAATAAATAGTGTGAACAATATTATTAGAGCTGAAATTGGTTGTAAAGTAACTTAATTTAGAGGACAAAATCCAATTACTGAAAATATATAATACTGGATACTTGAAAAGGCTGATGTTTAACAATTTAAAGAATAGTTATCATTTTTTTATTCTGGGAATACATACAGTAATGTATCAGTGATTATAACCTCTAAATGTTTAAACTGATGATGTAACAGTGAGCTGGTGTTGAGATCATTTCTGGTCTGAGGGCTCCTCCTCTGGTGGCTTCATGTTACAAGTGTTCAGGCTCTGAGGGGTTTTTGTCAGCTCTACTGATGGTGTGTGTCACAGTGTGTCTCTGGCACAGTAATACACAGCAGAGTCTCCAGGCTGCACGCTCTGTCCGTTCAGAGTCACTGTGTTGCTGGAAGAGTCTAAGTCGATACTGAACTTGCTCTTCAGTGAATCTTTTTGGAATGTGGAGTATCCAACACGTGCGCATATAATCCACTCCAGTCCTTTCCCTGCAGGCTGTCTGATCCAATGAGTATGATGTCTGCCCACAGAATAAGAGACCTGACAGTGATGGTCAGACGTTGACCTGGCTGCACAGTCACAGAGGCTGGCTGTGTCAACTGTTCACACTTCACATCTGTACAAATAAAAATATATGACAGGTTATCCTGTTAAACAGCAGTATAATAAGTGTTGACTCGTGCAGAGAGAGACTCACTTCCAGCTGCCAGCAGCAGCAGCAGAGCTACAGAGAACATGGTGAGGATGATGATGATGATGATGATGATGACTGAGAAGACGTGAGCTCCTGATCTCCTTTAATCTCCACTGACAGTCTCATGTGAAGGCCTTATAACTGAATCACAATGGAGATGACTGAGTTTGCATAAACCAAACACATTGCATATGAATATGAGTCGGACTGGAGATAGAAAATGGAGCCTGTTATTGTTACTATCACAAGAATACAATCACCTCAGTGTTTCAAGAGTCTAGAATCAACTTTGTATACCCTATTTTTGCAAAAACAGATAATTAACATCTGTAGCTCTTTAATGTCCTTTTTGATTATTGTTACCAGGTCTTGTCAAACCTTTATTATATTGAATATCCATTACTAAACAAAACAGCACACCTGAAATGTATATTTAAATACTTATTAAGGGCAGTGAATTGTTTTTTCTGTATATTTTTCAATCAGTGTTATAAGTGTCATAGACAGAGTTACATTGCTATTATTGTCCTTAAAATATATGTAAAACAAACCACTTATGTGATCTTTTTAATTTGAGTGGTTTACTAATGACAGTTCATTCTGTTTTTGCTATAGATGGTTTTATTTTTGTCCTTTTCTCATGAGAAGAACTTGAAGAGTTTTAATGTACCTACAATCTATGTTTATCATTAGATATTTTAATAGTGAAAAGGGACGCCTTTAAAAAATGAATGTAGTTAAGGATCTATTTAATGTTCAAGTGGTGGTATTGAATAGAGGAAGTAGTTTGTGTACGACTCTCCTGTTACTGTCTCTCACTGTGTCTCTCTGGCACAGTAATACACTGCTGTGTCCTCGGCCTTCAGACTGTTCATCTGCAGATACACTTTACTGCTGGAGTCATCTCTGGAGATAGTGAATCTACCCTGGACCGACTGAGAGTAATATATAGAGTACTAGCTGTGTGTATGAAAGCGATCCACTCCAGTCCTTTCCCAGGAGCCTGTCTGATCCAGTTCCATACTGAGCCTCCAAAGTTGAATCCAGATGTTGTGCAGGTGAGTCTGTGAGATTCTCCGGGTTTCTGGTTCAGACTCAGTTATGGTCTGACCTTCAGCGACAGACCAAACAAACAGAGCAACCACCAAGAGTGTTAGCTTTCCCTGAGCCATGTTCCCACAGTTTCTTGTGTTTTCAAAAGCTTGAGTCCCTCTTTAAATATGAAGTAAACTTGATCCCTGTGAGAATTCATTTGACGATTAGCTCCTCCTACTTTGCATTCTGCTTTAAAAGTCAAATTCAAGGCTGTACAAACAGCATTAAACATAATTTAAACTAGCAGCAAATAGCTATTTAAGGCAATTGTTGACAAAAATGAACTGTTGATTAAATTAAACTAATATAATTATTCTTTACAACTAAGGCTCCAGCTGATTTTTTTTCTTGAATTTGACTATAACTCATATGAGTAACAAAAAGCTTTCATTCTAATCTTGTTTTAGTTGTAACAATTCGAAACTAATTCAGAAATGGTTGAACGATATGTTTTGTATTCTTTTTATGTTGTAACTGCAATGAAGGAAAGCATGATGGTCTAAATGTTACTTGTGTTTGCTGCAGCTGGATGAAGACCTGGGTTTTGTTTCTTTTTACTTTAAAGGTTTCAGTATTCAAATAGTGGCAATTTGAGGACAGATACAGAGAAACTTGGACCTTAAGAGGACATAAACTACTAAGGAACTGAAACCTATTTGACAATGTGCAAAAACACATTCTGCAGTGCATGAAAAATGCAAACTAAATAAGTGAAAAGACGTAGGATCTCAGATTAGACCATTTTCTAAATGTTAGCACATAAATGCTTTTTATGGTTCAGCTGCTGTCTTCTCTAAAGAGACATTTTGATAAGAGTCTGTTCTGCAATTAACATGATAACTATTTAGTGATATTATTTCTACATTCAGATATCTGTTAAGAAATATTTGTACATTGTTTGGTGTAACTAAAGTTGTGTCATGATATTGGAAAACTCCAAATCTCACATTAACAGTGTGAGAAAAGTGTGGTAATAATGAGGGGATTTTGTACAGCTGCTCAACCAGCTTCAGTCACTGTGTGTCTCGAGCACAGTAATAAACAGCAGAGTCTACAGCCGTCAGACTGTTCATCTGCAGATACACCTGCTGTATGTTGTTGTCTCTGGAGATGGTGAACCGGCCTTTCACTGACTCAGAGTAGTACGGGGTGCTACCACCATTGGTGATAGTAGCAACCCACTCCAGTCCTTTCCCAGGAGCCTGTCTGACCCAGGCCATCCAGTGGCTACTGAATGTGAATCCAGAGGCTGTACAGGTCAATCTGTGAGATTCTCCAGGCCTTTTAGTCACTGGTTCAGATTCTGTCAGAGTCTGACCATCAACACCTGTCAAGAGGATAAAAAACACATCTGGTGAATAAGCTGTAGACACAATTAGAAGCTGTGTTAGATAAAGATCAGTAAAGATGTTGACCTGCCCAGCAGACAGTGAGCAGCAGCAGTCCTGTCCTATAGTCCATCATGTTAAACTGTGTGTCCTCTGTCCTCTGTCCTCCTCTCTGCAGTCACAAAGTAGAGGGGGAGATATCTGAGTTTTGCATTGACTCCTCCTTTAACTAAGTGTGAGTGTTTTTTCAGAATAACTTTGCAAGGCCATTTATAAAGGGACACAAAATAGACTTCATGTAAAGTATAACGATTTTGATTACACGAGGGACACACCTAGGCCTACATCCAATACGACAATAATCTCAATTAATTAACTAAACCATTAATCTCGGGGTATTTGATTTAATTTGGGTTAGAGATTAGATGATCACAGCTGCTTCTTAAGGGAAACATTATTAATATATCATTTGTATTAATCAACTTCCCAATGTATTTACGGTGGATTAAAGTTTGCCAGTTAGCTGACTGGAATCAGTTGTTGTCTCCAGTGTTAAATATAGAATTTGCTTCATTTGGTTGTGGTTATGTGACAGTAATGTTTCAAATTCAAACAGATAAAGCTTTCCTGATGATAATGTTTATGATATAATGATGATTGTGTTCAATCGGCAAATCTAATAGATTTGTTAATGTTTAATGTTATCAAAGTGTGCTTTCATTAATGCACTTCTAGAGATACATGGGCACAGTTTAACCATACTGAATCAGATAAACAGCTGAGTTGTTTGAAATGGGACATTTTTATATTATCTGTGATACATTTGTTGGAGGCACAAAAGAAACAATATTACATTTTTCTTTGAATTCACTATATTTCTTTAGGCTGCAACTGAATTAAACATTGTGTCAAATGAGATGAAATAGGATGTCAAATTCAGTTAGTCAGTATTCTAAAGAGATACTGAAGAAAGTTAATATTCCCATAGGTGGTGGTAAATAGAGGAAGTAGTTGTGTACGACTCTCCTGTTACTGTCTCTCACTGTGTCTCTGGCACAGTAATACACTGCTGTGTCCTCGGCCTTCAGACTGCTCATCTGCAGATACACTTTACTGCTGGAGTCATCTCTGGAGATAGTGAATCTACCCTGGACCGACTGAGAGTAATAGATCGGAGTACTATTTGTGCTGATATAAGCGATCCACTCCAGTCCTTCCCAGGAGCCTGTCTGACCCAGTTCATGTAGGAGCTACTGAATGTGAATCCAGAGGCTGTACAGGTCAATCTGTGAGATTCTCCTGGCCAGGTTGGATATGTGAAAGAAATGATATTCTCTTAAAACAATAACTGAAAGTTCATTGTTGTATTCTTCACAAAGCTTCTAACAGACATATCAGGCAAACAGACTCACATTTACACTCAGATTAACAGAATATTTCAATTCAGCTTGACTATATTTTGTGAAGCTATAATCTGAATGAAGCAGTTTTATTAAGACAATGTTTCTTTTAGTGTCTTGATGATGTTGAATGAAGCTTGTCTGTGGTTGTGAGAAGCAGAACACAAAGTTTTGACTTGTTGACATTTTGATCAGTTGCTGGTTGCACTCAACTGAGATCGTCCTCCTCCCTGTCAATTAAGAACGTCACACTGTTAGAGCAGCATCCGCATCGCTCTCCTCTGTCATCATCCTTCTGGATCTTTCTGCTGTGTTTTCATGGTAACCCGCAAGATCCTTCTTCACACCTCCAAGAACTATTGGAGTCTCAGACTGTGTACTGCCCCTGCTCACATGTTATATTTAGATATTTTGTTGTTTTCAATATAATATGTAGTTATCACATGCAGAGGCCTGAGAAAGACATTTGGGGATCTCTACGTCATTTGATCACTCAAATGTTAGGAGCCTACGGTATTATAAGAAAAAGACCCTAGCTGTACAGTCTCAAAAGAATGTTACAGTATTGGGATTAATATTTCAAACTAAATCATCATATTTATGTTTTCTTATAACACAGAGGAATAAAAACACATTCAAACATTAACAGTCTCACTAAAGTCCGATTCAAACTCAAGTAGTGTGGAGGAAACTCTGTGTAGTAATGCATGGAGTCACCGACTCAGGAAGGAGACACGGTGAGAGTTGGAGCTTTGATGTCAAACACTGATGGGTTTATTCAGAGTATTCGGCCGGAGGATTCACATCACAAATCAAAGAGTCAGAGGTTCTGACCACACGGTAGAGTTGCCACGTCAATTCTGAAGAACCTCTCTCTATGCTAGACCTTTTAACAGGTTCACAGAGAGAAATCAACATCTCTGAAGGAGTAGACTAAACACTGAATTTGCGTCCGACACTCATGGCCTCAAGGATTTCACATCCTAGAGCCCACAAACACCGATAAAGAAGTGCTCAGTGTTCTCACAACAATTACCCTTCGTGCCAGTCAAGTTGACCGGTCACACACTGGTGACAACAACACATATGGCACCAAGGCCTTTCCTTAAAGGAGATAACACATGTCAGAGTAAAAGGTTAGATATCTAGAAGAATTATTCCTTAACAGTTCCTCTCTTTTTATCATTTTTGATAACCTTAAAACATTAGTCTAATAATTCTGGTCAATACTTAAATCAATAGGCGTCTTCAGATTCGAGTGTGGTCTCACCTTACATTCAATTACATCACAAAGTAGAGTAAGATTGAAACATTCAATCACAATGATTGATACAGGCAATCATAATAGGAAAAATTATCTCTCATCAGTGTTTGGAGCATCTTTTGTCAATAAGTACAAAATGAACACACATAAAACACAGATACATAATAGCAAAATATTTGTTTTAAACTAATATCATTTTAAACCATTAGTTAATGTCATTTATCAAACTATAAAATCAAAACCAGAAACAGCTTAAAGATTTGCTTTAAGGCAATCACTAGTCAAAAGCATTTAAAACTTAGGATCATAAGAGATCCAGCTAAGGCATAAATTCACAGTGGTGATTTGATCAATCTGTAATCGCAAAGTTGCAGTGTCCTCAATTTTAGGATTACTTTACGTTTACTTCATTACGCTTTAGCAAGAGTAAGGCACTTAGTCTTAGTAAAATCAATACATTCATTTTAGTCAAGTACATTGTTCAAAATCTGAAAAGGAAAAGTTAGGCAAATATTCAAAGACTTTTGTAAAAACCTGGAAAGGAAAGATTAAACATTCTTAAAACTTTAATTCATACATTTGTAAATGCTACAACTGATCTGTACCAAATTAAGTCTATCAATTATTCTTATTAGCCATACTTACCTGAACATCTACTTATGGTACTTGGAAAGGGTTCTTCTGTGTTTATCTAATGTTGAATATAGAATATCAATTTCTTTAAATTATAATTCTCTAATTTGAGGATCAAATATGCTACATAATTGTTATATGAATTATTATAAATATTTGTTTTGGGCCAAAACTGAAATTAATCCAGTACTTGAAACATCATTTAGGTCTGTCTGTGCATGGGTAATACATTAAGAGTAGTGTTGTTAAGCCTGATTGCTGGATGATTAAGGATATTAACATTATCTGTTATAATATTAGAAATACCTTATTATTCAATACCTTATAATCTGAGAATATTTATTTATTAATTTTGTTTAGTGTGAAAATGTAATCTGATCTGACTAAATATATTTATCACCACTATTTAACACATGTCTGGTCATTGGAAATATAAAAAACAATCATTAATTGTACATCTTTAAACATCTGGTCATTCAATTCAAAGTTCATCTTTGTACAGAGCTGGAAGAACATGTCCGTCAGGCTTCCTGACTCGTTCTCCTCCTCCCTTTATGACACCGAGTGTCTGGTGTGTAAAGGCATCCTGATACTGTAGATTAGCACTGAGGTGCTGATTGGCTCAAACTCTTCTTCATCAGAGCGCCATATTTCAACCCCCCAATTGCTCTGCTTTTGTGTGGCTCATTCAGTGAGCACTGTAGTTAATCCCCCAGTGAGACGGAGGCTCATCTGCCGGTATTCCTTCTGCTATCTGCTTGAGTACAACTGCGTATTCCTGATGCATCCAGGTGTCCCCCCCGTGATGGGAGAGGTTAGGAAGACATCAAACTCCTCCAAGAAACATGGAACATTGTATTATAGAAGCCTCTGAAACCCTCGCTCGTCCTGCAGGGTTGTCTGCTAGAGCCCACCGAGCAGAAAGATGAAGAGAAGAACCCCCTCTTATCAGAAAGGTGAAGAGAAGCATCCCATCTCGAACGACCTCGTGCTTCCTTGCACGTGGCTGGGGGTGCTCTCTGCACCCGGAGAGTGTGACCCTCTCTCTCTGACCCTTGGCCTTGAGAGCTGTCCTAGTTATTGGGTTAACACCTGATAGGGATGTTTTTCTGAGTGAAGACAACTCAAAGTAATGGATTAGCACATTATCATTTAATTACAAAAATAGGATAGGCCCCTCAGAATTATTTGGGAGCCTTCCTGACACATGCACATTATCATTTTGAAGGTTTGTGTTAGTCATTGAACATGCAAGAATCATATACTCATCAGTCCATAGCAGAGACATGTTATTGTAAGTTAAAGGTGAGCTTGTCCCTGTGGATATAACCCCTTCTCAATGATTCTAAATGTATATTAATTCACCATTTACCTTTTGATAAAATATTAGTTTATCAGAAATATTTAGTCTCTTCCATAAAACATAGGTTTGAGAAATAAATTACCCAATATAAAATCAATTACTCAATATAATTGACTCTTCCCTCCCTTTTCTTACATATGGTACATATGAAATAATAACTTAGGAGTCTATTTAAATGGTATAGTTTATAATCTATTAATCGAGAAGACTCAGTATCACCTGTGTGCAGCTTACAAAAACCATTGTGAGAAACATATATTATGCAGGAAATTGATACATTTGTTAAGAAAAAACAAAGCATATCTGATTTGGGAGGAAAAGTTTCATCCCTTTAACATCTGAGTTATTACTGATGGCATAGCATGAATGATATTGGGTGTCTGAGGGTGTCATTACTGAGAAATGTCAAACAAAATCAAAACCTTACATTTGAAAACAGGTTTGCATTCCTCCACTTAAGGTGACGTTATCATTGGAAACAATAAAAGCTAATTGTTTTGATGTAGAATCTATACATTGAATCGTTAGAGCAGAACATAATGGTTGTATTGTAGCCTGAGTTTTGTGCAGCCTTTAGTTTTACCAGGTGGAAACATTGTCTATATAATGTGAATACATGTAGAACTAGACATTAAGAGACCCCTGACATTAGGCCTATTTGAAACAATAGTAGGGGCTTTTACCAGCTCGCCAACTTACAGGCATCCTCTGCATAGCAGTATGAATAGCCTTAAAAACAACCCACTCTGCGGTAACGAGAGTCATGTATCTGAACCAAATGCCCTAAGTGAAGCCGTTAGTCTCATCTGACTGACCCAAGGGTTGGTGCTGGTGTGACAGGGAGGCTTCCAAGTGTTCATAGCAGATGTCATGCTTTCAGTTCATGGCTCAGTGGGGGGGAGCAGACCCATGTGAGACAGTATCAACGGCTGTAATGTTCAGTTTGAGGAGTGTCATTCTCTCTGGGAGCAGGAAATGGTGTCCATTCAGACCAGACCATTAATGTCATGTAGAGCAGCCATAGCATCTCTGTGACTGCACTCAGCCGGACTGCAGCAGGGCAGAACTGGGTGACTTTTAGTGAAGCCGTCCAAGGCCATAGACAAAATGGAACCACGTACTAACAAAAGGGACACAAGGTCATCAATGTCTCTCTTTACCTTTGGCCTAATTGTAAAACAAATTAGTGGAAGAAATGTGGAACACTAATCCATCATCATGTGACATTTAGAGTTAATTTAAATAATTACTTATGGGTTGAAGTCAAATTAACATTAACATTAGAACTAAAGTCAGTCAAAATTGGACTTGCACGGATCAGAATCTAATCAATACACCATTTTCCCAGCTCTGTAATGAAAAGGATATCAAGATTAGGTACATTACAGGAGTGTTAAAACATCCAAACATGCACACTTATCTTATTCTAGTAGAGATTAGAGGACAGGTCTAATGTTGTGAACAAAATGATCAAGTCAAGTTATTTTATTTATTTTATCTTATGTACCACATTTAATTTAATAATTAATCTTAAATTACTAATAACTTTAAAGAAGGCAACAATTTACAATGTGGATAAGGTGACTACTTATCCAAAGTGTGTGTGTGTGTGTGTGTGTGTGTGTGTGGAACAGCTTGTCTGCCCAAGGTTAAAACATTTGGGACAGCAGTGAGAATGTTATGAGAAACAATTTGTTGCTTAGACTGAACTCGAAAGAAGCTGAGATTAGAACATTTGAAATAAATCAAAACACTTGTACATTAATTAAATACATTTGACATTTAGCTTGAGCTGGGTTCAATACTTTCTTTATGGTATTTAAATTGGGCTCAAGTAGAACCTTTACATGGATTTGGCTTGCAACACAAAGTGATACCGATCTCTGTCTGTTATGATTTGAAAGTCTCATGATTTAAAGTGTAGGGCTGTGAAGGAGAGGCCCTTGGAAAACAACCTCTACTTCTTTGTTAACTGTAATTACTTATTGTAAAGAGATTGCAACATTATACTTTTTAAAGAATTGCTCAATTCATTTAACACATTTATTATGCACACTGTAATGAAAACGTCAACAAATATATTGATCCTGGCTTAACCAGCGACCTTTACTCTTTTGTTCATAAGCTCGGTTTCAGAAAACTTGTCAGTAGTTTAACAACTATTAGAATTTTAGTAATGTCTATGGAGACCAATTGGTTGATACGAGAAATCATTTGAAGCAGTTTAATAAAGAATGTTAAACTATATTTAAAACTGTAATTAAACTTCAACTTATATTAATTATCTGAATCCAGTGGCCAGTTGGAATAGATAATCAACAAAGTTTCCATTTTGCAGCAACAGCGCAAAAGGTTTCAACAATAATTTGTATTATGTCTGAGTCAAGTTCTGTCTTATCAGCTTTGTTTCGGAATGTGTTCAATACATTACGTTTTTTTCATTATTACCATACAATACATAGATTTAAGAATAAATGAAACAAATAATACAACATTGACCTAAAACAGCAGACAGATTTTGCCACCCTGACCTCCTCAGGCAGGTTGTTTACGACCAGCAGTGATGCCTCTGAGGGTCTCAGGAACACATGCCCCGAGCAGCAAAACGGCTGCCTGTGCAGCACACATGTCCCGAGCAGCACACACAGAGGACACACACACCCGGAGCCGCAGCTGGAGCCGTGTTTTTTTTAGAGGCGATAGGGGTAATATCTCTGGCTGCTTATGTTAACTGCTAGTATTGGCCGCTGAAACCCCCAGAATCTCGGCGATTTGTTCACTACAAATCTCTATTTTGCTTTCACACAGAAGTTCCACTTTACAGATGCCCTCATTAAGGTATTTTTAAACATCTCTGCGACTGCCTGTGCGGCACACATGCCCCGAGCAGCAAAACTCTGCTACTGCCTGTACGGCACACATGTCCCGAGCAGCACACACAGAGGAAATCAGCCAGGTCAGCGTCCCTGGATGATCCCCTGGGGTTAATAGCCCCAAATGTTCATTAACCAAAACGAAACGCAGCCGCTCAGCTTCACAGATAATTTTAGGATACCGTCAATCACAGATTCTGGTAAGGCAATGTCCAAATGTAGATTTGAAATCACACTTACCAGTCTCTGAAGATCTGTTGGTATCCTGCCGACAACGCCAATTTGTGGAGGAAACTTCTGTGTAGTAATGCATGGAGTCACCGACTCAGGAAGGAGACACGGTGAGAGTTGGAGCTTTGATGTCAAACACTGATGGGTTTATTCAGAGTATTCGGCCGGAGGATTCACATCACAAATCAAAGAGTCAGAGGTTCTGACCACACGGTAGAGTTGCCACGTCAATTCTGAAGAACCTCTCTCTATGCTAGACCTTTTAACAGGTTCACAGAGAGAAATCAACATCTCTGAAGGAGTAGACTAAAACACTGAATTTGTGTCCGACACTCATGGCCTCAAGGATTTCACATCCTAGAGCCCACAAACACCGATAAAGAAGTGCCTCAGTGTTCCCACAACAATTACCCTTCGTGCCAGTCAAGTTGACCGGTCACACACTGGTGACAACAACACATATGGGACCAAGGCCTTCCTTAAAGGAGATAACACATGTCAGAGCAAAAGGTTAGATATCTAGAAGAATTATTCCTTAACAAGTAGGAAGTAAAAAACACAAAATAATCTACATTTGGAGTTTTATTTTTTTTGGGAATTAGTGTCATAATTCCTCCTGGGTCTTACTGCCATGATATTTTAAACTTTCTGCTGTACCCCATTAGACATTGTTAATAAATAAATATTTTTTTTTTAACACTAAAGACGTCTTGTGACAGAAGCATTGCGTGGGGAAGTATTCACATCTTGTGTATATAAGATATCCTGATTTAAGGTGGAAAATGACTTGCACTCTCTGTTGGTTAATGCCACTGACAATGCAGTGATTTTTGTACAGCTCTGTGGCTTCCTGTATCACTGTGGCCTTCGAGCACAATAATAAACAGCAGAGTCTTCAGACGTCAGGCTGTTCATCTGCAGATACACCTGGTCCACGTTGTTGTCTCTGGAGATGGTGAAGCGATTCTGGACTGACGTGGAATAATATATATTAGTTCCACTTGGAGCAGAAATGAAGGCAACCCACTCCAGTCCTTTTCCTTCAGCTTGTCTGATCCAGCTGATAGCAGCATCACTATCTGATATTCCTGCATATGTACAGGTCAGTTTGTGGGACTGTCCAGGGAGCTTTACCACCGCTTCAGACTCAGTCAGAGTCTGACTGCAAACACCTGGAGAGAAAAGCAGCTTGATCACAACAGAGCCAAACATAAACCTAAGAAAAAGAAGAGTGCAGGAGTATGTGCTCACCAGAAATCCATGAAAGCATCAGAAACATTAAACATGTAGCTAAAGTCATAGTGGAAATGTGTTGTGTGTGCTGCAGTGGTTTGAGCTCTCCTCTTCAGTTTGCAGTGAGATAAATAAAGATGGAAGAGATGAATATTTGCATGGCTCCTCCTCTCAGTGCTGAATATGAAGAATATATAAATTAATATTTAAATTCTGATCAAATGAACAATCTGCCTAAACTGTTTAGCTGTTTTATATAGAAACCATTCGTTATCAAACAAGACACACAGGAAGAAATGCCTGAGATACTGAAATGTGTTTGAGGGAGAACTAAATGAACTCATGAATCTGCAGTGACTGCTGATCCAGCTCCTTTTTGTGTTATAATGAAGCAACCTCTCAAAGGGTGAGAGTATAAACCTGTAGTTCAGTCCAGGTCTGAGTGTGAGTTAAGATCAGTGAGAGCAGCAGATCTGAGTGTTTCCTTTTACTGACAGAGGAGAGGGGAACTCAACACTGACTGCCATCTAGTGTCTTTATGAGAGCAGCTGCTCCATGATATGCATTAATGGTGCTGAAATGTGTTCATGTATTGTTGATTTTATTCCTATTTGGACATTGATTTGTTTTGTCCTTTTCTATTTTGTTTGGCAGAGATCAATTCATCTAGATCTTTTTTTAATTGATTACGTTGCTGGTAATTTATGAACTCTCTCAAGGCTGAATTTCATAATTGATATACAACCAAAGCAAAAGATAACTGAATAATATAATTCATTTTAACCCTTAGATGCATAAGTGGGTCTTTTTTGACCCGGTAAGGTGGTATTCTTGAAATATCTTTGTAATTACATTTTTGTATCATTTCATATTCCAGCTATTCCTCAAAAAACATCTTTGGATATCATGCCATTCACATTTTTTATTAAAATGTTATACATTTTAAGAAATTGTAGATTTCGTATTACTACCCCAAGCTTCCATAAGTGGGTAAAAAATGACCCTTATGCATTTTCTATGGAATTTCGTTTTTTTTTTTTTTGGTAATTTTTTTTCCTAAAATTATAAATAGTGAAAAATTAAATATAAAATATTTCTAGTGTGAACCAAAATATATATACTAAATATTATACAAGTGATTTTTCTTAACCAAAATGACAAAAATGGCATAAAAACACATATTATTCTAATACGGGTCCTTTTTGACCCACTTATGGAAGAGTGTAGGTCCAGTGACTCGTGCATCTAAGGGTTAAGGGTCTATCTAAGATAAGGATGAGGCCTGTAGGTTTTTGTACAGCTGCTCAACCAGCTTCAGTCACTGTGTCTCTCGAGCACAGTAATAAACAGCAGAGTCTACAGCCGTCAGACTGCTCATCTGCAGATACACCTGCTGTATGTTGTTGTCTCTGGAGATGGTGAACCGGCCTTTCACTGACTCAGAGTAGAAGATGTTGGCACTGTTGCTCGTAGGGTGGATCAAAGCGATCCACTCCAGTCCTTTTCCAGGAGCCTGTCTGACCCAGTGCATCCAGTAGCTACTGAATGTGAAACCAGAGGCTGTACAGGTCAATCTGTGAGATTCTCCAGGCCTTTTAGTCACTGGTTCAGATTCTGTCAGAGTCTGACCACCAACACCTGTAAAGAGGATAAAAACACATCTGGTGAAATAAGTTGGTGACACAATTAAAATCTGTGTTAGATAAAGATCAGTAAAGATGTTGACCTGCCCAGCAGACAGTGAGCAGCAGCAGTCCTGTCCTATAGTCCATCATGTTAAACTGTGTGTCCTCTGTCCTCTGTCTTCCTCTCTGCAGTCACATAAGTAGATAAGGGAGATATCTGAGTTTTGCATTGACTCCTCCTTTCTGATTGAACATTGTCCTCTTTTAACAGTATTTTATGTTAAAAACTTTATCTCTTACATTTAAATTGGTAAACATTTCTTATTGGCTGCAAATAATTTGTATATTCTAATGTAATTCAGATTTGTCAGATGAAACAAACAAATAAGGGATTTTATTTACTGTTGATTAAAATAAAGGTATTAACATTATTGTCATTAAAAAATGCTTTGAGTTATTTTCGTAAATAAATCACTTTACAGGTTTTATCTACATCTCATGTCAAACTGATCCCTTTGAGAATTCATTTGACGATTAGCTCCTCCTACTCCTCGCATTCTGCTTTAAAAGTCAAATTCAAGGCTATACAAACAGCATTAAACATCATTTAAACTAACAGCAAATAGTTATTTAAGGCAATTGTTGACAAAAATAAACTGTTGATTAAAATACTATAATTATTATTTTTCAACGAAAGATACAGTTGATTATTTTTTTCTTCTTTAATTTGACTATAACTCATATGAGTAAAATAAAGGCTTTAATTCTAGTCATTGTTTAGTTGTAACAATTCAAAACTAATTCAGAAATTGATTGAATGATGTTTTGTATTATTTTATGTTGTAACTGCAATGAAGGAAAGCATGATGGTCTAAATGTTTACTTGTGTTTGCTGCAGCTGGATGAAGACCTGGGTTTTGTTTATTCTCTTACTTTAAAGGTTTCATTATTCAAATAGTGGCAATTTGAGGACAGATACAGAGAAACTTGGAGCCTTAAGAGGACATAAACTACTAAGGAACTGAAACCTATTTGACAATGTGCAAAAAACACATTTCTGCAGTGCATGAAAAATGCAAACTAAATAAGTTAAAAGACGTAGGATCTCAGATTAGACCATTTTCTAAATGTTAGCACATAAATGCTTTTCATGGTTCAGCTGCTGTCTTCTCTAAAGAGACATTTTGATAAGAGTCTGCAATAAACATGATAAATCTATTTAGTGATATGTTTGTCACTGTGTGTCGAGCACAGTAATAAACAGCAGAGTCTACAGCCGTCAGACTGCTCATCTGCAGATACAGCTGCTGTCTGCTGTTGTCTCTGGAGATGGTGAAACGGCCTTTCACTGACTCAGAGTAGTACTTGACGCTACCGCCTTTGTCGTTAAAAGCGATCCACTCCAGTCCTTTTCCAGGAGCCTGTCTGACCCAGGCCATGGAGTAGCTACTTAATGTGAATCCAGAGGCTGTACAGGTCAATCTGTGAGATTCTCCAGGCCTTTTAGTCACTGAATCAGATTCTGTCAGAGTCTGACCATCAACACCTGTCAAGAGGATAAAAAACACATCTGGTGAAATAAACTGTAGACACAATTAGAAGCTGTGTTAGATACAGATCAGTAAAGATGTTGACCTGCCCAGCAGACAGTGAGCAGCAGCAGTCCTGTCCTATAGTCCATCATGTTAAACTGTGTGTCCTCTGTCCTCTGTCCAACCCGGTATCACGGCAAGACGTGAACATGTGACGATCTACCATGCTGGGAGACGTGAATATGTCACGGTTTCGTCCCTTCAAACGTGACAGTTACACGGTATTGTTAACATGGCCCAACCAGTGGAGAAATACCGGAAGTGCCTAGCAAATGGTCTACCGCGCCTATTGGTCGGTTTTTATTGTCAAAATGAGATGTTTTAATTTATTTTTTAATCGTCACACTTGATTTCGCCGATTTTCTTGTTGCCCTAGCTGGTCGACACCTCTTTTAGCAGAAACAAAGGCTACATTAAGTATACATCGATGTTAATCCATGTGTGTGGAGGTGAGGATGTGGAATTAACGGACGTGACGTTGTGCGATTGCGTTGCCTACAACTACAACCCTAATTATATTTAAAAACATTTAGAAGGCCTCACGAAATACTTTAATGTAAATCAAATGTAAATGTGAAGGGTGTGTGTAATATGGTGATTGACATTATTCACCCACGGATCTATGGGTTGGGGGTATTGTTCCGCATGGACATTTTAGTTAAACGGACTTACTGTTGATGTGAAATCCGAAAAAAAATACGTTATACACCATAACGGTGCACAGCTGATATAAAAGGACTTGTCGTTTTAATGATATTACTGATTTTCTTTGAATATAAAAATGTAAATACTGAGTTGAGAGAATAGTCAGGGATTTGGTGATGGGAGACACATCTATGGATTCAGAATTTCAATAGCTTACTGTTAAATGACGGATATACCTTTCTGTCTGTGATGTTTACAAATCAGATATTATAAGTAAAAACATGTGAAATAATATAGCAATATCCTGTACAATTATATGAAAACATGAATAAAACTACACATCTTCAGATGTTATACATACACAAGTGTCCTACACTAATAATACAAAGTTATTATGGCTGTGGTGTACCTTGTGTGCACCGCCTAGTGGTTAAAGCACGTTATTGAATTAGTTGTGTATATGATATGTCAATGATCCTTAGAAAATCTTGAAATCTTGAAAGGGATATGCAAAATAGCCATTATACAGTCTTTAATTAACTATTAGTAGAGAATAACGAGTAATGAATATACTTATAGGGATCTGCAGATAAATGTTTAGTCTTCTCAAGCAGCAACTATCAAATATCTCTCCTGATTGTTGGCACTTGACAATCACCTTTCCTGGATTTTACTCAGGTGTAACTAAAGCCTGATTTAAGGGTTGTTTATATTTCACATCATTAATCAGAATCTGCAAAGTAACTAAAATAAATGTAGTGGAGTAAAAATACCAGGTTAACCTCTGAATTGTAGTGGAGAAGAATTGCTGTTTTGTTTAGTAATGGATATTGAATATGGAATAAAGGTTTGACAAGACCTGGTGTAACAATAATCAAACAGGACATTAAAGAGCTCCAGATGTTAATGATCTAAACAAAACAGCACACCTGAAATGTATATTTAAATACTTTATTAAGGGCAGTGAATTAGTTTTTTTAGTGTTTTCAAATCAGTGTTATACAGTAAGTGTCATAGACAGTGTTACATTGCTATTATTATCCTTAAAATATATGTAAAACAAAACCACTTATGATCTTTTTATTTGAGTGGTTTACTAATGACAGTTAATTCTGATTTTGCTCATGATGGTTTCATTTTTGTGAAAAATAATAAAATAATAAAATGCAATAACGTGCTTTAACCAGTAGGTGTCCCTTTCTATCAGCTGTGCACCGTTATGGTGTAAATACAGCCTATCTACCAATTGGATCAAATATAAAAGTCAGCCGAATTAGTATGATACTGCAAGGAGACGTATTGTGTGAAAAGAAATGTAAGATGTTGTTTAATTGCTGATATATTTATGATCCACGTCACGTTTTCTTTTTGGCGGCAGTGCTTCCTGTTTGTCCAGAAGTCTCTCATCAGGGCTCTATAAATACAGAAACTACGGCAGATATGTGATATTTAATGCAGCCGAACCGTGTATTACAATGCCGTTATGTGATGACCTCCAAAGAGAAAAGCAAGCAAACTCGGAATAAAGTATTATTTTATTTTTTTTAAATGTTTTCGGATTTCACATCAACAGGAGTCCGGTTAACTAAAATGTCCGTGCGGAACAATACCCCCAACCCATAGATCCGTGGGTGAATAATGTCAATCACCACATTACACACATTCCTTCACATTTACATTTTAATTTACATTAAAGTATTTCGTGAGGCTGTCTAAAATGTTTTTAAATATAATTAGGGTTGTAGTTGAAGAGTTTGTAAATTGCGTTGCCTGGCAACGCAATCGCACAACGTCACGTCCGTTAATTCCACATCCTCACCTCCACACACATGGATTAACATCGATTTAATACATTAATGTAGCCTTTGTTTCTGCTAAAAGAGGTGTCGACCAGCTAGGGCAACAAGAAAATCGGCGAAATCGAGTGTGACGATTAAAAAATAAATTAAAAACATCTAATTTTGACAATAAAAACCGACCAATAGGCGCGGTAGACCATTTGCTAGGCACTTCCGGGTATTTCTCCACTGGTTGGGCCATGTTAACAATACCGTGTAACTGTCACGTTTGAAGGGACGAAACCGTGACATATTCACGTCTCCCAGCATGGTAGATCGTCACATGTTCACGTCTTGCGTGATACCGGGTTGATTCTACCATAGAAAAGAATATACTATATTATCAGACACTTTTAAAACAAACTTATGGTCTTACTATCCCTTTTAGATGTTATACCTACAATGATAAACAGTATCATTAATTGTAAAGTCAGATTGTTTAAATTGGTGAAAACCCTTTCTGTTGAATTAAGTTAAGAATATGTATATGACATCTTAGTACTCTTTCCCTCTTGACTGTAAAGTGAGCTGGTGTTGAGATCATTTCTGGTCTGAGGGCTCCTCCTCTGGTGGCTTCATGTTACAAGTGTTCAGGCTCTGAGGGTTTTTTGTACAGCTCTACTGATGGTGTGTGTCACAGTGTGTGTCTGGCACAGTAATACACAGCAGAGTCTCCAGGCTGCACGCTCTGTCCGTTCAGAGTCACTGTTTTGCTGGAAGAGTCAACGTCAATACTGAACTTGCTCAGTGAATCTTTATAGTATGAAGCTCCAGTGTATTTCATTCCTATCCACTCCAGTCCTTTCCCTGCAGGCTGTCTGATCCAGGCTGTGTAGTAGCTGCTAACAGAATAAGAGACCTGACAGGTGATGGTCAGACGTTGACCTGGCTGCACAGTCACAGAGGCTGGCTGTATCAACTGTTCACACTTCACACCTGTGGAGGGAAACGTGTTGAATAGTGAGCGAGGTTAATAACAGTGAGCAGTCAGTGTGAGCGTTCTGTCAGTGTCTCTGCCTCAGTGAGACTCACAGGATCCAGCAGCCAGCAGCAGCAGCAGAGCTACAGAGAACATGGTTGGTGTTGAAGGTGACCTGATGGAGCTTCTCTTCTTCTGCTGCAGCTGACAGCATGATATCAAGTCTTTATAGCAGACTGTGAGGAAGTTCATTTGCATAGAGAGGGACACTGACAGGCTATAAAAGAGGGACGGACTGTCCTGTCAGGAGTTGTCATTTGGATTTGTGTTTGGACATATGAAGTAACATTTATTTTTTAAAACAATAAATGAAAATTATCTTTTTATTTTCTAATCAAAACTCAGACAAATAGTATATCTATTGTCTGATGTAACTTTTGGTAACTGATATCTGATGGAAGTAGTTTTATTGAGGCGATATTTCCTTTAATGTTTTGATGATGTTGAGCTCAAGGTTTTTTTACTGTGATTACCAGAACACAAAGTTTTGACTTGTTGAGTTTTTGTACAGCGTTTCTCCTTCCTGTGTCACTGTGTGTATCGAGCACAGTAATAAACAGCAGAGTCTACAGCCGTCAGACTGCTCATCTGCAGAGACACCTGCTGTCTGTTGTTGTCTCTGGAGATGGTGAACCGGCCTTTCACTGACTCAGAGTAGTACTGGGTGCCACCATCATTTCTGATAAAAGCAACCCACTCCAGTCCTTTTCCAGGAGCCTGTCTGACCCAGTGCATGCTGTGGCTACTGAATGTGAATCCAGAGGCTGTACAGGTCAATCTGTGAGCTTCTCCAGGCCTTTTAGTCACTGGTTCAGATTCTGTCAGAGTCTGACCATCAACACCTGTAAAGAGGATAAAAACACATCTGGTGAAATAAGCTGTTGACACAATTAAAATCTGTGTTAGATAAAGATCAGTAAAGATGTTGACCTGCCCAGCAGACAGTGAGCAGCAGCAGTCCTGTCCTATAGCCATCATGTTAAACTGTGTGTCCTCTGTCCTCTGTCCTCCTCTCTGCAGTCACATAAGTAGAGGGGAGATCTCTGAGTTTTGCATTGACTCCTCCTTCTGATTGAACATTGTCCTCTTTTAACATATTTTATGTTAAAAACATTATCTCCTACATTTTAATTTGGTAAACATTTATTATTGGGCTGTAAGTCACTTTGTAACATTTTAATATCGTTTATGTAATTCAGATTTGACAGATGAAACAAACAAATAATGGATTTTATTTACTGTTGATTAAAATAAAGGTATTAACATTATTGTCATTAAAAATGCTTTAAGTTAATTTAGTAAATATTGATGATGTAACAGTGAGCTGGTGTTGAGATCATTTCTGGTCTGAGGGCTCCTCCTCTGGTGGCTTCATGTTACAAGTGTTCAGGCTCTGAGGGGTTTTTGTTCAGCTCTACTGATGGTGTGTGTCACAGTGTGTATCTGGCACAGTAATACACAGCAGAGTCTCCAGGCTGCACGCTCTGTCCGTTCATAGTCAGTGTTTTGCTGGAAGAGTCTAAGTCGATACTGAACTTGCTCTTCAGTGAATCTTTTTGGAATGTACCACTTGTGTATTTCATCCCAATCCACTCCAGTCCTTTCCCTGCAGGCTGTCTGATCCAGGCTGTGTAGTAGCTGCTAACAGAATAAGAGACCTGACAGGTGATGGTCAGACGTTGACCTGGCTGCACAGTCACAGAGGATAAGATCAGTGAGAGCAGCAGATCTGAGTGTTTCCTTTTACTGACAGAGGAGAGGGGAACTCAACACTGACTGCCATCTAGTGTCTTTATGAGAGCAGCTGCTCCATGATATGCATTAATGTTGCTGAAACGTGTTCATGTACAGTAGTGTTGATTTTATTCTTTGATCTCAGCGGATTCTTTTTTTTGTTTTGTCCTTGGCTATTTTGTGTGGCAGTGATCAATTCATCTAGATCTTTTTTAATTGATTTAAATTGCTGGTCATTTATGATCTCTCTCAAGGCTGAATTTCATAATTGTATTATATACAACCAAAGCAACAGATAACTGAAGAATATAATTTATTTTAAGGGTATATCTAAGACAAGGATGAGGTCTGTAGGTTTTTGTACAGCTGCTCAACCAGCTTCAGTCACTGTGTCTCTCGAGCACAGTAATAAACAGCAGAGTCTACAGCCGTCAGACTGCTCATCTGCAGATACACCTGCTGTCTGTTGTTGTCTCTGGAGATGGTGAACCGGCCTTTCACTGACTCAGAGTAGAAGATATTGTCACTATCATATTCAATAATCGCAATCCACTCCAGTCCTTTCCCAGGAGCCTGTCTGATCCAAGCCATCCAAGAGCTTTCAAAGTCAACTCCAGAGGCTGTACAGGTCAATCTGTGAGATTCTCCAGGCCTTTTAGTCACTGAATCAGATCTGTCAGAGTCTGACCATCAACACCTGTCAAGAGGATAAAAACACATCTGGTGAAATAAGCTGTTGACACAATTAAAATCTGTGTTAGATAAAGATCAGTAAAGATGTTGACCTGCCCAGCAGACAGTGAGCAGCAGCAGTCCTGTCCTATAGTCCATCATGTTAAACTGTGTGTCCTCTGTCCTCTGTCCTCCTCTCTGCAGTCACATAAGTAGAGGGGGAGACATCTGAGTTTTGCATTGACTCCTCCTTCTGATTGAACATTGTCCTCTTTTAACAGTATCTCTTACAATTTAAATTGGTAAACATTTCTTATTAGGCTGTAAGTCACTTTGTAACATTTTATTATTGTTATGTAATTCAGATTTGTCCGATGAAACAAACAAATAATGGATTTTATTTACTGTTGATTAAAATAAAGGTATTAACATTATTGTCATTAAAAAATGCTTTGAGTTAATTTAGTAAATAAATCACTTTACAGGTTTTATCTACATCTCATGTCAACTTGATCCCTTTGGAATTCATTTGACGATTAGCTCCTCCTACTTTGCATTCTGCTTTAAAATTCAAATTCAAGGCAATACAAACAGCATTAAACATCATTTAAACTAACAGCAAATAGTTATTTAAGGCAATTGTTGACAAAAATAAACTGTTGATTAAAATATTATAATTATTATTTTTCAACGAAAGATCAAGTTGATTATTTTTTCTTTAATTTGACTATAACTCATATGAGTAACATAAAAGCTTTACTTCTAATCATTGTTTTAGTTGTAACAATTTGAAACTAATTCAGAAATTGGTTGAACGATATGTTTTGTATTATTTTTATGTTGTAACTGCAATGAAGGAAAGCTTGATGGTCTAAATGTTTACTTGTGTTTGCTGCAGCTGGATGAAGACCTGGGTTTGTTTCTTTTCTTACTTAACTACTAAGGAACTGAAACCTATTGACAATGTGCAAAACACATTTCTGCAGTGCATGAAAAATGCAAACTAAATAAATAAAAGACGTAGGATCTCAGATTAGACCATTTTCTAAATGTTAGCACGTAAATGCTTTTTATGGTTCAGCTGCTGTCTTCTCTAAAGAGACATTTGATAAGGCTCTGTTCTCCAATAAACATGATAACTCTATTTAGTGATTTCATTTCTACATTCAGATATATGTTAAGAAATATGTTACATTGTTTGGTGTAACTAAAGTTGTGTCATGATATTTGAAAGATTCCAAATCTCACATTAACAGTGTGAGAAAAGTGTGGTAATAATGAGGGGTTTTTGTACAGCTGCTGAACCAGCTTCAGTCACTGTGTGTCTCGAGCACAGTAATAAACAGCAGAGCAGTGGCGAGCCGTGAGCTTTATACCTAGGCCCTCTGACCCCCACCCCTTCCCTCGAAAAAAGGGAAAAAAGAGTTATTACGTCACAGCGTATACTTCAGCGGAATATAAACAACGGCCCAGGGTGCAAAACGTATCAATGACAGCGACCCTCTACCACACAAAACAACACCTGTGAACCCAATTTGTGTTCTTTGACATTGAAAATGATATTGATTGTGTTTGTTACTTTCGTTGTTACTTTTGTCTTAAGTGTAATTTGGCATGCTTTTATTTTGAAGGCGAGTTCACGCTGTTGACAGGAAGTTGTTGTTGCTATGGAAACAAGAACAGTTTCACAGCGGGCGGAACTCGTCATAAAGTCCGCGATAATAAAACCCACCCATTAGAGGGAAGATATGATTGGTCAATTGTACTGTCATTTGACATTACTCTCTCGTTCAGTTACTATAGCGGGCCTCTGTGAATCGCAGAGAGGCCCGCTATAGTAACTGACATTCAAACAGAGACTGAACAGGCAGATTCGAAGGATTTATTTCTTTGGAAATGTTATTTTATTAAATCAAGTTTTTTTTCGGTAAAACTAATGAAAAATATAACAAAAATAATATTAAAAAAATATATATTTAAAAAAAAAATATTTTTTTTTATTGTTTTTAAATATTATTTTTTGGAATATCTTAGGCCCTCACAGAGGGCCTAGAGGCCCTGACGGCTCGCCACGCAGCAGAGTCTACAGCCGTCAGACTGTTCATCTGCAGATACACCTGCTGTATGTTGTTGCTGGAGCCGGTGAACCGGCCTTTAAATGACTCAGAGTAGTAAATGGTGGCACTGCTAGTAGGGTGGATCAAAGCGATCCACTCCAGTCCTTTCCAGGAGCCTGTCTGATCCAGGCAATGTAGTGGCTACTGAATGTGTATCCAGAAGTAGTACAGGTCAATCTGTGAGATTCTCCAGGCCTTTTAGTCACTGGTTCAGATTCTGTCAGAGTCTGACCATCAACACCTGTAAAGAGGATAAAAACACATCTGGTGAAATAAGTTGGTGACACAATTAAAATCTGTGTTAGATACAGATCAGTAAAGATGTTGACCTGCCAGCACAACAGTGAGCAGCAGCAGTCCTGTCCTATAGTCCATCATGTTAAACTGTGTGTCCTCTGTCCTCTGTCCTCCTCTCTGCAGTCACATAAGTAGAGGGGGAGATATCTGAGTTTTGCATTGACTCCTCCTATAACTAAGGGTGTGTTTTTTTCAGAATAACTTTGCAAGGCCATTTTTAAAGGGACAACAAATAGACTTCATGTAAATATAATGATTTTGGTTGCCAGAGGGACACACCGAGGCCTACATCCAATACGACAATACACTAAATTAATTAACTAACCATTAATCTCAGGTGTATTTGATTTAATTTGGGTTAGAGATTAGATGATCAGAGCTGCTTCTTTAAGGGAAACATTGTTAATATATTATTTGTATTTAATCACTTCTCAAATGTGTTAAGGGTGGACTTAATGTTTCCAGTTAGCTGACTGGAATCAGTTGTTTGTCTCCAGTGTTAAATATAGAATTTGCTTCATTTGGTTGTGGTTATGTTACGTAATGTTTCAAATTCAAACAGATAAAGCTTTCCTGATGATAATGTTTATGATATAATGATGATTTGTGTTCAATCGGCAAATCTAATAGATTTGTTTAATGTTTAATGTAATCAAAGTGTGCTTTCATTAATGTTCTTCTAGAGATACATGGGCACAGTTTAACAATGAATCAGATAAACAGCTGCGTTGTTTGAAATGGGACATTTTTATATTATCTTTGATACATTTTGTTGGAGACACAAAAGACACAAAAATACATATTTTTCTGTTTGAATTCACTATATTTCTTTAGGTTGCAACTGAATTAAACATTGCGTTAAATGAGATAAATAGGATGTCAATATTCAGTTAATCGGTATTTCAATATAAAGTGAATGCTCTCATGGGTGGTGGTAAATAGAGGCAGTAGTTTGTGTACGACTCTCCTGTTACTGTCTCTCACTGTGTCTCTCTGGCACAGTAATACACTGCTGTGTCCTCGGCCTTCAGACTGTTCATCTGCAGATACACTTTACTGCTGGAGTCATCTCTGGAGATAGTGAATCTACCCTGGACCGACTGGGAGTAAGAGATAGGAGTACTGCGTGTGTCGATATAAGCGATCCACTCCAGTCCTTTCCCAGGAGCCTGTCTGATCCAGTTCCATACTGAGCCTCCAAAGTTGAATCCAGATGTTGTGCAGGTGAGTCTGTGAGATTCTCCGGGTTTCCTGACTGCTGGTTCAGACTCAGTTATGGTCTGACCTTCAGCGACAGACCAAACAAACAGAGCAACCACCAAGAGTGTTAACTTTCCCTGAGCCATGTTCACACAGTCTCTTGTGTTTTCTAAAGCTTGAGTCCCTCTTTAAATATGAAGTAAACTTGATCCCTGTGAGAATTCATTTGACGATTAGATCCTCCTACTTTGCATTCTGCTTTAAAAGTCAAATTCAAGGCTATACAAACAGCATTAAACATAATTTAAACTAACAGCAAATAGCTATTTAAGGCAATTGTTGACAAAAATGAACTGTTGATTAAAATACTATAATTATTATTTTCAACGAAAGATCCAGTTGATTATTTATTTTTCTTGAATTTGACTATAACTCATATGAGTAACATCAAAGCTTTACTTCTAATCATTGTTTTAGTTGTAACAATATGAAACTAATTCAGAAATTGGTTGAACGATATGTTTTTATTTATTTTGATGTTGTAACTGCAATGAAGGAAAGCATGATGGTCTAAATGTTTACTTGTGTTTGCTGCAGCTGGATGAAGACCTGGATTTTGTTTATTCTCTTACTTTAAAGGTTTCAGTATTCAAATAGTGGCAATTTGAGGACAGATACAGAGAAACTTGGAGCCTTAAGAGGAAATAAACTACTAAGGAACTGAAACCTATTTGACAATGTGCAAAAACACATTTCTGCAGTGCATGAAAAATGCAAACTAAATAAGTTAAAAGACGTAGGATCTCAGATTAGACCATTTTCTAAATGTTAGCACATAAATGATTTTTATGGTTCAGCTGCTGTCTTCTCTAAAGAGACATTTTGATAAGGCTCTGTTCTGCAATAAACATGATAACTCTATTTAGTGATATGATTCCTACATTCAGATATCTGTTAAGAAATATGTTTTACATTGTTTGGTGTAACTAAAGTTGTGTCATGATATTGGAAAACTCCAAATCTCACATTAACAGTGTGAGAAAAGTGTGGTAATAATGAGGGGTTTTTGTACAGCTGCTCAACCAGCTTCAGTCACTGTGTCTCTCGAGCACAGTAATAAACAGCAGAGTCTACAGCCGTCAGACTGTTCATCTGCAGATACACCTGCTGTATGTTGTTGCTGGAGCCGGTGAACCGGCCTTTCACTGACTCAGAGTAGTAGATTGGCACTGCTGTAGGGTGGATAAAGCGATCCACTCCAGTCCTTTCCCAGGAGCCTGTCTGACCAGTTCATAGCGTAGCTACTGAATGTGAATCCAGAGCTGTACAGGTCAATCTGTGAGATTCTCCAGGCCTTTTAGTCACTGGTTCAGATTCTGTCAGAGTCTGACCATCAACACCTGTAAAGAGGATACAAAACACATCTGGTGAAATAAGCTGGTGACACAATTAAAATCTGTGTTAGATAAAGATCAGTAAAGATGTTGACCTGCCCAGCAGACAGTGAGCAGCAGCAGTCCTGTCCTATAGTCCATCATGTTAAACTGTGTATCCTCTGTCCTCTGTCCTCCTTTCTGCAGTCACATAAGTAGAGGGGGAGATATCTGAGTTTTGCATTGACTCCTCCTTTCTGATTGAACATTGTCCTCTTTTAACAGTATTTTATGTTAATAACATTATCTCTACAATTTAAATGGGTAAACATTTCTGATTGGGCTGTAAGTCACTTTGTAACATTTTAATATCGTTATGTAATTTGTTGTTTGTCAGATTAACAAACAAATAATGGATTGCATTACTGTTGGTTAATATAAAGGTATTCACATTATTGTCATTAAAAATGCTTTGAGTTCATTTTGTAAATAAATTACTTTACAGGTTTTTATCTACATCTCATGTCTTTAACATTTATTTTTGATCAAAGATTACGTTTTTGTTTCAAATAAAGAACAGAAATGCATGCATTTGTTTTTGGAAACAAACTCTGGCATCCAACAATTTTGTGTTGTGTTTTGGCTCGTAGATGTACTGTTTAGTATTTGTGAATAAATAGTGTGAACAATATATTAGAGCTGAAATTGGTTGTAAAGTAACTTCAATTTAGTACAAAAAAATCATTTACTGAAAATATATAACAGTGGATACTTGAAAAGGCTGATGTTTAACAATTTAAAGAAGTATTATTCATTTTTTTGTTCTGGGAATACATACAGTAATGTATCAGTGATTATAACCTCTAAATGTTTAAACTGATGATGTAACAGTGAGCTGGTGTTGAGATCATTTCTGGTCTGAGGGCTCCTCCTCTGGTGGCTTCATGTTACAAGTGTTCAGGCTCTGAGGGGTTTTTGTTCAGCTCTACTGATGGTGTGTGTCACAGTGTGTATCTGGCACAGTAATACACAGCAGAGTCTCCAGGCTGCACGCTCTGTCCGTTCAGAGTCACTGTTTTGCTGGAAGAGTCTAAGTCGATACTGAACTTGCTCTTCAGTGAATCTTTGTAGCTCCAGTGTGTTTCATTCCTATCCACTCCAGTCCTTTCCCTGCAGGCTGTCTGATCCAGGCTGTGTAGTAGCCGCTAACAGAATAAGAGACCTGACAGGTGATGGTCAGACGTTGACCTGGCTGCACAGTCACAGAGGCTGGCTGTGTCAACTGCTCACACTTCACACCTGTGGAGGGAACATGGTGAATAGTGAGCGAGGTTAATAACAGTGAGCAGTCAGTGTGAGCGTTCTGTCAGTGTCTCTGCCTCAGTGAGACTCACAGGATCCAGCAGCCAGCAGCAGCAGCAGAGCTACAGAGAACATGGTTGGTGTTGAAGGTGACCTGATGGAGCTTCTCTTCTTCTGCTGCAGCTGACAGCATGATATCAAGTCTTTATAGCAGACTGTGAGGAAGTTCACTTTGCATAGAGAGGGACACTGACAGGCTATAAAAGAGGGACGGACTGTCCCGTCTCGAGCAGTCCAAGTTTGGATTTGTTGTTGGACATGTGAAAGAAATGATATTCTTTTTAAAACAATAACTGAAAGTTCATTGTTGTATTCTTCACAAGCTTCTAACAGACATATCAGGCAAACAGACTCACATTTACACTCAGATTAACAGAATATTAAATTCTGCTTTGACTATATTTTGTGAAGCTACAATCTGAATGTAACAGTTTTATTAAGACAATGTTTCTTTTAGTGCCTTGATGATGTTGAACTGAAGCTTGTTCTGTGGTTGTGAGAAGCAGAACACAACGTTTTGACTTGTTGACATTTTGATCAGTTGCTGGTTGCACTCAACTGAGATTGTCCTCCTCACTGTCAATTAAGAACGTCACACTGTTAGAGCAGCATCCGCATCGCTCTCCTCTGTCATCATCCTTCTGGATCTTTCTGCTGTGTTTTTCATGGTAACCCGCAAGATCCTTTTCACACCCTCCAATAACTATTGGAGTCTCAGACTGTGTACTGCCCCGCTCACATGTTATATTTAGATATGTTGTTGTGTTCAATATAATATGTAGTTATCACATGCAGAGGCCTGAGAAAAGACATTTGGGATCTCTTCGTCATTTTGATCACTCAATGTTTAAGGAGCCTATGGTATTATAAAAAAAGACCCCCTAGCTGTGTAGGGTCTTCTTATAACACAGAGGAAGAAAAACACATTCGAACTTTCTCACTCAAGTCCGATTCAAACTCAAGTAGGAAGTAAAAAACACAAAATAATCTACATTTGGAGTTTTTCTTTTTTAGTGGAATTAGTGACATAATTCCTCCTGGCTCTTACTGCCATGATATTTTAAACTTTCTGCTGTACCCCGATAGACATTGTTAAAAACAAAATCTTCAAGTTTTTGCATAACTTCACTGGGACTTCCACCAGTGTCGCCCTCTTGGGTAACCTTTGACCCTGACTTTTTTTTTAACACTAAAGACGTCTTGTGACAGAAGCATTATGTGGGGAAGTATTCACATCTTGTGTATATAAGATATCCTGATTTAAGGTGGAAAATGACTTTCACTCTCTGTTGGTTAATCCCACTGAAAAACTCACTGGTTTTTGTACAGCTCTGTGGCTTCCTGTATCACTGTGTGTCTCGAGCACAGTAATAAACAGCAGAGTCTACAGCCGTCAACTGTTCATCTGCAGATACACCTGCTGTATGTTGTTGCTGGAGCCGGTGAACCGGCCTTTCACTGACTCAGAGTAGAACGGTACCACCATCATATCTGATATAAGCGACCCACTCCAGTCCTTTCCCAGGAGCCTGTCTGACCCAGGCCATCGTAGTCACTGAATGTGAATCCAGAGGCTGTACAGGTCAATCTGTGAGATTCTCCAGGCCTTTTAGTCACTGTTCAGATTCTGTCAGAGTCTGACCATCAACACCTGTCAAGAGGATAAAAACACATCTGGTGAAATAAGCTGGTGACACAATTAAAATCTGTGTTAGATAAAGATCAGTAAAGATGTTGACCTGCCCAGCAGACAGTGAGCAGCAGCAGTCCTGTCCTATAGTCCATCATGTTAAACTGTGTGTCCTCTGTCCTCTGTCCTCCTCTCTGCAGTCACATAAGTAGAGGGGGAGATATCTGAGTTCTGTGGGGTTTCCAGGAGCTGCCATTCCTATCCACTCCAGTCCTTTCCCTGCAGGCTGTCTGATCCAGGCTGTGTAGTGGCTGCTAAGAGAATAAGAGACCTGACAGGTGATGGTCAGACGTTGACCTGGCTGCACAGTTACAGAGGCTGGCTGTATCAACTGTTCACACTTCACACCTGTGGAGGGAAACATGTTGAATAGTGAGCGACGGCAATAACAGTGAGCAGTCAGTGTGAGCGTTCTGTCAGTGTCTCTGCCTCAGTGAGACTCACAGGATCCAGCAGCCAGCAGCAGCAGCAGAGCTACAGAGAACATGGTTGGTGTTGAAGGTGACCTGATGGAGCTTCTCTTTTTCTGCTGCAGCTGACAGCATGATATCAAGTCTTTATAGCAGACTGTGAGGAAGTTCACTTTGCATAGAGGGACACTGACAGGCTAAGAGGGACGGACGTCCTGTCAAGAGTTGACTTTTGGATTTGTGGTTAGACAATTATAAGGATACATTTTAAGTTACTTATCACTAACTTTTATTTAAACTTAAATAAGATGTAATCATTTATTCTGCTCAGCAAAACCCTAACCCACATACTGGATACATCATGCATAAATCCATTCTCGATACTTTCTGTAAAAATAAAATAATGGGACAATATTGTAGCAAGAATACCTGAAGTAAAATGTATATCTAAAAAAGGGGAAGTGAAATTCCACATCAGCCGTTGCTTTCATAGTGTGTTTAGAAAAGCTGTCTTTTTCTCCTTATTGTCATCTGACTTTTTATAATTTACTGCCACCTGTTGGTACTAGTGATAATAAGTTAGAGGTTTTTGTAAAGCCTCTGGGCTTCCTTGTGTGTCTCTGGCGCAGTAATACACAGCAGAGTCCTCTGGCTTTAAGTTGGACAGCCTCAGACGCACCATGCTGTTGCTATTATCTCTGGTGACTTCTATCCATTCTTGTAATCTACTGGCATAGTCTGTTCCGCTTGCATCGCTGTAAACACGACCCATCCATTCCAGTGCTTTTCCAGCAGGTTGTCTGATCCAGTGCATGCTGCAGCAGCTAAATGTGAAGCCAGATCCCCTGCAGGAGAGACTGAGAGTCTCCCAGGCCTCTTCACTACTGAAGAGGAAGGAATAGACTCCATACTCTGACCTGTACAACCTGACAAGATACAACAAAGAGAAATGATCACTAACACACAAACACAGGGCTGAATCACTGACTGACCATCAGTGGATGTTGTCTGATAAAAGATAAAACATCAAGAAGCAGGAGAGCTCACAGGGCAGAGAGAGAGCAACCAGCAGAAGAGAGAGAGAGTTGATCATCCTGAGACTGGAGATGTGACCTCTGATGCTCCACACAAAGTACAGAGCAGTCAGACAGAAGTACTCTGCACACACTGGAGATTTGCATCAGGATAGCATGGGGAGGGAGGAGCTTTCACAGGGACTGTTATAATTCATTCAAACCATTGAGTCTGACTGGATCAGATCAATAATATGCATACCTTTGGAAACACAAATCAACATAATCTCAATCATTAATCGGCCCACTCAGTGTTTCTGATGTGTGTATTAGTGAGATCTTCAGCAGGCTGGTGACACCCATCTTAGATTCTTCAGAGACTGAACCTACAGGGTAACTTTGAGAGGATGTGTGTCTGACCCTCCTCAATGAGGTCCCTCAGGGGTGCGTCCTGGGTCCCCTCTTCTTCTCTCTGTTCACCAATTCATTGGCTTTGTCATTCTATACATATCTCAATATCTTGTTTTCAATATAATACATGCAGAGGCCTGAGAAAACACATTTGGGGATCTCTACGTCATATTGATCACTCAAATGTTTAATAAGCGTAAGGAATTATACAAAATACCCCCTAGCTTAACAGTCTCAAAAAGAATATGATTTTGATTAATATTTCAAACAAAGTCCTCATATTTATGTTTTATTCTTTAAAAGCCTATAACACAGAGAAGACAAACACATTTAGACATTAACAGTCTGCAAGGTTTTTGCATAGCTTCACTGGGGACTTCCACCAGTGTCGCCCTTTTGCGGTAACCTTTGACACTGACTTTATTTTAAAACACTAAAGACGTCTTGTGACAGAAGCATTGCGTGGGGAAGTATTCACATCTTGTGTATATAAGATATCCTGATTTAAGGTGGAAAATGACTTGCACTCTCTATTGGTTAATGCCACTGACAACTGCAGAGGTTTTTGTACAGCTCTGTGGCTTCCTGTATCACTGTGGCCTTCGAGCACAATAATAAACAGCAGAGTCTTCTGACGTCAGGCTGTTCATCTGCAGATACACCTGGTCCACGTTGTTGTCTCTGGAGATGGTGAAGCGGCCTTTCACTGACTCAGAGTAGTAGATACGATCACTATCATATTCAATAATCGCAACCCACTCTAGTCCTTTCCCAGGAGCCTGTCTGATCCAAGCCATCCAATAGCTATCAAAGTCAACTCCAGAGGCTGTACAGGTCAATCTGTGAGATTCTCCAGGCCTTTTAGTCACTGAATCAGATTCTGTCAGAGTCTGACCATCAACACCTGTCAAGAGGATAAAAACACATCTGGTGAAATAAGCTGGTGACACAATTAAAATCTGTGTTAGATAAAGATCAGTAAAGATGTTGACCTGCCCAGCAGACCGTGAGCAGCAGCAGTCCTGTCCTATAGTCCATCATGTTAAACTGTGTGTCCTCTGTCCTCGTCCTCCTCTCTGCAGTCACATAAGTAGAGGGGGAGATATCTGAGTTTTGCATTGACTCCTCCTCACAGGGTTTGTAAAAAATATCAACTCTCCATCTCAGCTGTTTAGACTTTCTCTTAACTAGTTATACGTTTTGTGAATGTCTATCAGTATAGCTCTAACATAAAAAACAAATGTATTCTAATAATACACAGATGATTATGTTTGCTCCGACTTTTGACAAGTTATAAACAAATTATTCAAATGTGTGAAATCATAATTTATATTTATCACATTAACCTAAACAATTATATATATATATGAGATCATTCATGTTGGTATCAATGCTCTGTTTCACACAAGTCACTTTGATCATAATGGAAGCACATTTACTATAATCTAAATAATCTACAATATTATTCTGATCACCAATATATAGTAGTCTTTAGTAAATTTGCTTTATTATAGTCTTACATTTCACCTTTCTAATAATCTAGTCACCCAGCCAAGCTCTCTGTCTGATCAAATATTGTTGTTCAGCTTGTTTCTCTTTTCATATTCAATGTAATTTGTGGCTGTATTCACAAATATGACATATGTTATTGAATATAAAATAATAAGATATCATGAGTAATGGGAAATACATAGAAATCTAATGGGGATACACCATCGAAGTGCTTTTTGTAATTTTAGAGAAAACCCAGAAGTGTATAGGATCACATTGCTTTGTGGTTAGTGGAGGTTTTTGTGCAGCTGCTCCACTGTCTTTAGTCACTCTGTGTCACGAGCACAGAAGTAAACAGCAGAGTCTCCTGCTGCCAGGCTGCTGACCTCGAGGTACTGAGTGCTGCTGGGAACATCTTCAGTCATGGTGAAGCGGCTTTGAAAGGAGCTGCCATAACTAGGAGAGTTGTTGCCTGTGTTCATCCTCCCAACCCACTCCAGAGCTTGTCCTACCTCTGTCTGATCCAGTGAATATTATAGCCTGTCATGCCATAACCAGATATGATACATGACATCTTCACTGTCCCTCCAGGTCCTTTGCAACCTGAGAGGAGGACTGCTCCAGTTTGATCTCACTCCAGACTCCTGTAAGTAAATCATTTTTGCTCATTATCCAACATTTCACCAAAAATTAAAAAAACAAGTAAATCAGAAGTGATGTTTCTCACCATGAATAGTAACTAAAAATAATAAACTCCAGATAATTGTCCTTTCCATTATTTGAGAGACACTGTCAGTGCTTTCTGATCGGAGTGTTTCAGAAACATATAACACTTCTCTGGTGTTCTGCAACAAGTCGCTGATGGTGTGTTTTAAAGGGAGGAAGAGTTTGCATCGACTCCCTCTACAGATTCAAAAAGGAACATGTGACATCAACATTTCCATAAGCAGAGTATCTCTACGACGGCTGCATTTACATTTCACATTCACTTACATTCCTGTCAACTTATTTCTGGATTCATGAAAACAACAAAAAGAGGAAATTAGTTGTTTATGTTCTGCAATGACATCCTGTTTCTTCAGTGGTAGAGCTACTGTTATTTTCTATTCCAGTTGATCAAAACAGAAAAAATATGTTCTGTATTTTCTACGCAATGCAATAATAATTTAGTAAAAATTCAAACGTATCATATGTTTTGCATTTGTGCAAAATGAAATGTCTCTCAGTCTCTTCTATACTGATCTTGGCTGCAGTGGAAGTGAAATAATATTTCCCAGACATGTAGAGGAATTATTTAAAGAACTTATCAGAGAGTGTGTTACGAACTCAGACACTTAGGATGTAGGACCCAATTGCACGACCCGGGAGACAGAGGTAAAGTACTTGTAAGATACTTTATTTTCCAAATACAGCAATGAACAACAAAAAGGTAACTATCAAATCTCTAACCGAGATGACAAAATAGAGGAACAAAATGAAAGCGCTCACGTAGTGAGGAATCAAATTTTACAAGAGCACAAAAGCATAGACCTGACCAAAGCAAGAGACAATACGAACTGACAAAGAACACTTGGGAGACAGGGGAATATAAGCACAGGGTAACTAGACACAGGTGGGACCAATCAGGGGCGGGCTGACATTGATGAGCACAGGAGACACAGGTGAAAATAATCAGGAAGCCTGGAATGAGAGAAAGCAAACGTGAATAACATGCATCTCTCTAGCATTTCTGTCGGTGCACAACAGTACCCCCCCCTCTAGGGCCAACTCCTGATGGCCCAGGCTGATTGTAAAAATCATGGATAAGCGTCTTGTCTACGATAAATGACGCAGCTACCCAGCTTCTAGCCTCAGGACCGTAACCCTTCCAGTCTACCAGGAATTGCTTCCCCCTCCCCCTATTACGGACCTCTAGTAACTTACGGACCTTGTAAACCTCACCCCTTCAAAGAACTCGGGCGGTGGAGGGGGCTTGGAGGCGGGAACAAGTGTGCTCTCACACACCGGCTTGATTTTACTGACGTGAAACGTCGGATGTACTCTCATAGTTCTGGGGAGTTGCAAGCGTACAGACACCGGGTTGATGACTCTGGACACCGGGAAAGGACCCACAAATCTCGGAGCCAGTTTCCTTGAGGCGACATGGAGTGGTAAGTCCTTAGTGGAAAGCCAAACATTTTGGCCTGGTCTGTAGGAGGGAGAGACCCTGCGATGGACGTCTGCAACAGCCTTCATCCGAGCTGAACTTCGGAGAAGAGCCTGGCGAGCACCAGCCCAAACTCGTCGACAACGTCTGATCATGGCATGAGCCGATGGAACCCTCACCTCTTCCTCGTTGTTAGGGAAAAATGGAGGCTGGAAACCATTGACACAATGGAATGGAGAGACACCTGTGGCTGCCGTAGGAAGAGTATTGTGGGCAAACTCGACCCATGTGAGGTGGTCACTCCAGGTAGTCTGGTTCCGGGAGACGAGACAACGTAGCGTAGTCTCTAGTTCCTGGTTCAGACGCTCCGACTGTCCATTTGACTGAGGATGATATCCTGATGACAAGCTGACGGTGGCAACCTATGAGTCGACAAAACTCCTTCCAGAAAACGGAAATGAATTGTGGACCCCTGTCGGAAACAATGTCATCAGGGAATCCATGGATCCTGAATATGTGATTCATCATGACCTCTGCGGTGACTTTGGCAGAGGGAAGCTTGGTCAATGGGATGAAGTGAGCCATCTTTGAAATCGATCCACCACTGTTAAGACCGTAGTCTTGCCTCTGGATGAAGGAAATCCTGTCACAAAATCCATTGAAATGTGTGACCAAGGACGTTGGGGAATCGGCAGGGGCTGGAGCAAGCCACATCTTGACTTGATGAGGTCTTATTACACGCACACACCGGACAAGCCGCTACGTACTCTGCCACATCTTTCTTCATGGCTGGCCACCAGAAACGTTGTTGTATCCTGAACATTGTCCTTGTTACCCCCGGATGGCACGAAAGCACAGATGAGTGAGCCCAGTGGATGACCTTGGAGTGAAGAGCCTCAGGAACAAACAGCAGATTGTTGGGACACTCGCTAGGTGCTGGATTCTTGACATTCGCCTTTTTTACGTCCGACTCCACTTGCCAGGAAAAGGCTCCGATCACACGGTTAAGTGGAAGGATGGTCTTGGGCTCTACCGCAAGTGGTTCTGGATCATAAAGACGAGACAAAGCATCGGGTTTTTGATTCTGAGACCCGGGACGAAAAGAGAGGGTGAAATTGAACCTACTAAAGAATAGTGTCCACCTGGCCTGACGGGAGTTGAGACGCTTAGCCTTTCTTATATATTCCAGATTCTTGTGATCTGTCCAGACTAAAAACGGCTGCTCTGCACCCTCTAACCAGTGTCTCCATTCCTCGAGGGCAGCTTTTACAGCTAACAGTTCCTTGTTCCCCACGTCGTAATTCCGCTCTGCCGTTGTCAGTTTCCGCGACAGGTAAGCACATGGATGCATCTTGTTGTCTTCTGCAGAACGTTGAGACAGTACTCCTCCAATTCCCTCATTGGAAGCATCAACCTCGACCATAAACTGGCGCTGGGGATCTGGAATGGTGAGTATGGGGGCTGATGTGAATCTCTCTCTGAGACGTTGGAAAGCGAAGTCCGCCTGGGGAGTCCACTTGAAAGGAACCTTAGGAGAAGTCAGAACATGTAGAGGGGCAGCAACAGAACTGAAATTCCTAATAAACTTCCTATAGAAGTTAGCAAACCCTAGAAACTGTTGGACCTTCTTCCTGGAGTCTGGTGTAGGCCACTGGGATACTGCACTGATTTTAGCAGGATCCATTTGCATATGATTAGGTGAGATTATGTATCCTAAGAAGGATACCTCTTTTGTGTGGAACTCACACTTCTCTGCCTTGACATATAACTGATTCTCTAGCAGTTTCTGCAAAACCTGACGGACATGGTTAACATGAGACTTAGTCTGGGGAGAAAATCAGAATATCATCCAGATACACAAACACTGAAATATTCAAAAATTCCCGTAAAACCTCATTCACAAGAGCTTGAAACACAGCCGGTGCATTGCATAGTCCAAAAGGCATTACTAGATACTCATAGTGACCACTCTGAGTGTTGAATCCTGTCTTCCACTCATCCCCTTTTCTTATTCTAACCAAGTGATATGCATTTCTTAAATCTAACTTGGTGAATATTTTGGCAGTTTGAAGTAGTTCAAAGGCAGATGTCATGAGTGGCAGAGGATAGCGGTTCTTCACCGTAATGTCATTTAGTGGACTGTAGTCTATGCAAGGTCTCAGAGACCCGTCTTTCTTTCCCACAAAGAAAAATCCCGCTCCGGCTGGAGAAGATGAAGGACGGATAATTCCTGATTTGAGTGAAGAGGAAATGTATTCGTCCATTGCTGCTCTCTCAGGTCTCGAAATCGAATAAAGTTTCCCCTTGGGAATGGGGGCTCCCGGTAAGAGATCAATGGGACAGTCAAAATCTCGGTGAGGAGGTAGCGACATGGCTTTGGATTTGTTAAAGGCTTCCTTTAAATCATGGTAACAGGAAGGTACCTTCTGTAGATCAGGATAGTCGGGGTGATCTATAATGATTTTACGAGAGTCTGTTGGTGCATTAACAGGTTGTGAAAGTTTACACCTGCCCATACAATCCTCTCCCCATTCTTTAATTTTCCCTGAACGCCAGTCAATGTGAGGATTGTGGATCTTTAGCCATGGAAACCCCAATATAATCGGGTGCTGAGCCGACTCAAAAATATGGAATTGCATGCTCTCGGTATGGTCCTTATTCACAGTAATCTGAATGGGCTCAGTGCAATGGGTAACTGTGAACAACAAGCGGCCGTCTAAGGCACTGGCATTAATAGGATGAGATAGCGGAACAGTCTTTATTTCTAGCTGATTTACTACGCCCCAGTCCATAAGACTTTCGTCAGCCCCTGAGTCTATTAACACACCCTGGTCAATGGTTTGATTGTTAATACAAATGTTTACCTGCGTAACAGGTCGAGGAGGAAAGTCTGCGGGAAACTTGCTCACCAGCGCCCTCCTTTTGACTGGTGAGCACGATCTTTTCCCGGGCATGAAGCGAGTTGATGATCCGACTGGCCGCAGTAGAAACAACAACCCTCCCGTAGACGGCGCTGCCTCTCCTCCAGAGAAAGCCTGGTTCTTCCCAGCTGCATGGGTTCCCCGGAGCCATTCGGAAGTGTAATCCTCTGACGGTGTGGTAACATGGGCTGGACATCCTCGGCTGGCGGCGCGACCCACCAAGATGCATTCTGGGAGCTGGGAATAACGTCTCGGTTGCGTCGACGCTCCCTCTCTCTTTCCCGAAGACGGTTATCGATCCGGATGGCCACGGCGATGAGAGATTCCAGATCCCGGGGTGTCTCCAGTGGAGCCAGCTGGTCTTTTATCGGTTCCGAAAGTCCCGTCATGAAGGCGTCACGAAGAGCCGGAACATTCCATCCGCTGTCCGCTGCTGCTGTGCGAAACTCGATGGCGTAATCAACCACCTGGCGGTTGAGCTGGCGTATATGAAAAAGTTTTCTGCTGGCCTCTGTAGCAGGCGATGAGTGGTCAAAAATACGACTCATAGTCTCTATGAAATCGGTCAATGAGTAACATAGTTCAGTTTCTCTTGACCATTCTGCAGTAGCCCAGGCTGCAGCTCTTCCCGTTAAATGAGACACAATAAACGCCACTTTACCATGGTCCGATGAAAAGGCTCCTGGGTTGTGTTGAAAATGCAGATCGCACTGTACCAAAAAGGCTCTGCAATTAGAAGAATCTCCGGAAAATCTCTCCGGAAGAGCCAGCCGTAAAGGGGAAGAAACAGCCTGACTTGGGAAATCAGCTGGAGCATTGACAGGCAACCTCTCAGTTGTGGATGACGTCACCGGAGGAGCAGTCTGTTGGTGAGTGAAAAAATGATTCATTTGGACAGCCAGTTGTTGCATCTGTGTGGATAATGCTTCCTGAATCCCGGCCTGGCGTCCTCTTAGTTCTTGCATTTCCTGGTTGACTAGGCCCAGCTGTTCCTCGTGATGAAAGATCTTCACGCCCTGTGCTGACAGCGCTGCGTGAAGCGTTCTTGGGTCGGCTGGGTCCATAATGGTCAGTTCGTTCTGTTACGAACTCAGACACTTAGGATGTAGGACCCAATTGCACGACCCGGGAGACAGAGGTAAAGTACTTGTAAGATACTTTATTTTCCAAATACAGCAATGAACAACAAAAAAGGTAACTATCAAATCTCTAACCGAGATGACAAAAATAGAGGAACAAAATGAAAGCGCTCACGTAGTGAGGAATCAAACTTTACAAGAGCACAAAGAGCATAGACCTGACCATAGCAAGAGACAATACGAACTGACAAAGAACACTTGGGAGACAGGGGAATATAAGCACAGGGTAACTAGACACAGGTGGGACCAATCAGGGGCGGGGCTGACATTGATGAGCACAGGAGACACAGGTGAAAATAATCAGGAAGCCTGGAATGAGAGAAAGCAAACGTAAATAACATGCATCTCTCTAGCATTCTGTCGGTGCACAACAGTGTGTGGTTGAGTCATATGGTTGCTGAGTATTTGTGCAGGTCTGCTGGTGGTTTGTGTCACTGTGGGCTGACGTACACAGTAATACACAGCTGTGTCCGCAGGCTGCACACTCTGTACTATTAGAGTCACTGTTCCAGCAGAAGTGTCTCTGCTGTAGCTGAACTTGTTCTTCAGAGCATTGTTTTTGATAAAAGCTACCTCCACCCCACATATGTGAAATCCAGTCCATTGGTTTTCCTTCACACTGTCTGATCCAACCTGTTGCATAGCTGCTATCAGTCAGAGAATAACCAGAGACCTGACAGGTGATGGTCAAAGGCTGTCCAGGCTGCACAACCATTGAGTCTGGCTGGATGAGATCAATACTGTTCACACCTGTGGAAACACAAAGCAACATTATCTCCATCATTCATCTGACCACTCAGTGTTTCTCATGTGTTTATTAGTGAGAATCCACTGAAAGCTCCTCACAGGATCCAGCTGCCAGCAGCAGTATCAGAGCTGCAGAGAACATGTTGATGTTGAAGCTGAACTGATGTGAGCTCTTCTGTCCTCTCTCTGACACACACACACTTTGCTGGTTTATGAGGCAACACACACACAGATCATTTACATACTGATGATTGGAAAACAGCTGACTAAAGTTAATGTAAATTATCCAAAAGATGAGGAAATGTTCAGGTGTGGTTTTTAATCACATAGAAAAGGTCGAGCAAACACGATTTAGATTATAAAAACACACTTTTCTATAGTTTTATGAAAATATGAAGTCGGATAAAAACTATTAATTATTCTCCTAATCCAGTTATGACAATGATAAAGTTGTCTTTTACATATGTTATTGAATAATTATTTAATAGGAACTGTCTTAGAGGATCCAATTCTACTGTATAAAGGAATCTACTATATTATCAGATACTTTTAAAACAAACGTATGGTCTTACTATCCCTTTTAGATGTTATACCTACAATGATATACAGTATGTGTGATTGTAATGTCAGATTGTTTAAATAGGTGAAAACCCTTTCTGTTGAATTAAGTTAAGAATATTTCTATGACATCTTAGTACTCTTTCCCTCTTGACTGTAACAGTGAGCTGGTGTTGAGATCATTTCTGGTCTGAGGGCTCCTCCTCTGGTGGCTTCATGTTACAAGTGTTCAGGCTCTGAGGGGTTTTTGTACAGCTCTACTGATGGTGTGTGTCACAGTGTGTCTCTGGCACAGTAATACACAGCTGAGTCTCCAGGCTGCACGCTCTGTCCGTTCAGAGTCACTGTGTTGCTGGAAGAGTCTAAGTCGATACTGAACTTGCTCTTCAGTGAATCTTTGTAGTATGTAGTTGAACTTTGTCTCATTCCTATCCACTCCAGTCCTTTCCCTGCAGGCTGTCTGATCCAGGCTGTGAAGTAGCTGCTAACAGAATAAGAGACCTGACAGGTGATGGTCAGACGTTGACCTGGCTGCACAGTCACAGAGGCTGGCTGTATCAACTGCTCACACTTCACACCTGTGGAGGGAAACATGTTGAATAGTGAGCGAGGTTAATAACAGTGAGCAGTCAGTGAGCGTTCTGTCAGTGTCTCTGCCTCAGTGAGACTCACAGGATCCAGCAGCCAGCAGCAGCAGCAGAGCTACAGAGAACATGGTTGGTGTTGAAGGTGACCTGATGGAGCTTCTCTTCTTCTGCTGCAGCTGACAGCATGATATCAAGTCTTTATAGCAGACTGTGAGGAAGTTCACTTTGCATAGAGAGGGACACTGACAGGCTATAAAAGAGGGACGGACTGTCCTGTCAGGAGTTGTCTTTTGGATTTGTGTTGGGACATATGAAATAACATTTATTTTTTAAAACAAGAAATGAAAATGATCTTGTTATTTCCAATCAAACCTCAGACAAACAGTATATCTATTGTCTGATGTAACTTTTGGTAGCTGCTATCTGATGGAAGCAGTTTTATTGAGGCGATATTTCTTTCATGGTCTTGATGATGTTGATCTCAAGCTTTTTTGTGATTGTGAGAAGCAGAACACAATGTTTTGAATTTGTATTTGAACTTGTTGAGTTTTTGTACAGCATTTCTCCTTTCTGTCTCACTGTGTCTTTCGAGCACAGTAATAAACAGCAGAGTCTACAGCCGTCTGACTGCTCATCTGCAGATACACCTGCTGTCTGTTGTTGTCTCTGGAGATGGTGAACCGGCCTTTCACTGACTCAGAGTAGTAGATGCTCCCACTGCCACTGCTGATATAAGCGATCCACTCCAGTCCTTTTCCAGCAGCCTGTCTGATCCAAGCAATATCAATATGACCACCAAACCCTGAATATGTGCAGGTCAGTCTGTGGGACTCTCCAGGCTTTTTAACTGCTGGTTCAGACTCAGTCAGTGTTTGACCCTCAGTACTACAGACATGTAAACAGCTCATTAGTTTCTGTAAAGCAGCCATATTGTCTTTGTACCAGGAGGTCTGTCAGAAAAACAGGTTTTGTTCTTACCTGCAGAGTTAAATGACAGGATGAGAAAAACCACCAGATAATCAGGTCTAATCATTGTGAAAGCCAGTTGTCTCTGTCCAGTCTACAGTGTGTATGTCAGTGATTTAGTGTCTGTCCTTCACTCTGCAACACATATGTAGAGATGGAAGAGGTCAGAGTTTGCATTGACTCCTCCTCCTCAAACAGAAACACAGCACATCCCTGAATAAATATGATGTAGGTTCCCTTTTTGCAAACTATGATTGAATATATCCTTAAATTATAAGGTTGAATTTAAAGTTCTTTGTCAGTTCCTTTTATTTAAACCTAAATAAGATAAAATCATTTATTCTGCTTTGCACAACATTGGTTGCCCATCCTCCACATACTGGAAACATCATGCATAAATATATTATTGATACCTGCTGTTAAGAAATTAATAATGGGTTATTATTGTTGCAGGAAAGCTTGAAGACTTTCATAGTATACGTTTAGAGACATTGTCATATTCCCGTTATTGTCATGTGTTTTTATCCTCTACTGACATTTCTACATTTAATGTTTCTTTTTGCCCATACATGAAAAATACATTTAGAAGATGTTTTTCCTGTCTTTGGCTATTTTATGAGGAAATTATTTATTTAATTAAGACCTTTTTTATTATTATTGTATTTTGTAACTTGACTCAGTAGCAACTGTTTTTTTCATTTTCATAAAAACTACAACAAGGAAAGATTTAGTCAAAGTATAATTCTCCTTGTCCTCTATCAACAAAGTATGGATGAGGACTGTAGGTTTTTGTACAGCTGCTCAACCAGCTTCAGTCACTGTGTGTATCGAGCACAGTAATAAACAGCAGAGTCTACAGCCGTCACACTGCTCATCTGTAGATACACCTGCTGTCTGTTGTTGTCTCTGGAGATAGTGAACCGGCCTTTCACTGACTCAGAGTAATAGATGTGGGCACTGCTGCTAGAAGGGTGGATAAAAGCGATCCACTCCAGTCCTTTCCCAGGAGCCTGTCTGACCCAGGCCATCCAGTAGGTACTGAATGTGAATCCAGAGCCTGTACAGGTCAATCTGTGAGATTCTCCAGGTCTTTTAGTCACTGGTTCAGATTCTGTCAGAGTCTGACCATCAACACCTGTAAAGAGGATAAAAACACATCTGGTGAAATAAACTGTTGACACAATTAAAAGCTGTGTTAGATAAAGATCAGTAAAGATGTTGACCTGCCCAGCAGACAGTGAGCAGCAGCAGTCCTGTCCTATAGTCCATCATGTTAAACTGTGTGTCCTCTGTCCTCTGTCCTCTGTCCTCCTCTCTGCAGTCACATAAGTAGAGGGGGAGGTATCTGAGTTTTGCATTGACTCCCCTATAACTATGGGTGTGTGTTTTTTCAAGGCCATTTATAAAGGGACAAACAATTGACTTCATGTAAAGTATAATGATTTTGATTGCCAGAGGGACACACCGAGGCCTACATCCAATATGACAATAAACTCAATTAATTAACTAACGATTAATCTCAGGTGTATTTGATTCAATTTGGGTTAGAGATTAGATGATCAGAGCTGCTTCTTTCAGGGAAACATTATTAGATATAATTTGTATTTAATCAACTTCTCAAATGTGTTTAGAGTGGACTTAATGTTTCCAGTTAGCTGACTGGAATCAGTTGTTTATCTCCAGTGTTGAATATAGCATTTGCTTCATTTGTTTGTGGTTATGTGACAGTAATGCTTCACGTTCAAACAGATAAAACTTTCCTAATGATAATGTTTATGATATAAAGTGATTTGTGTTCAATCAGCAAACCTAATAGATTTGTTTAATGTGTAATGTTATCAAAGTGTGCTTTCATTAATGTACTTCTAGAGATACATGGGCACAGTTTAACCATACTGAATCAGATAAACAGCTGCGTTGTTTGAAATGGGACATTATTATATTATCTGTGATACATTTAGTTGGATGCACAAAAGACACAAAAATAATATGTTTCTGTTTGAATTCACTATAGTTCTTTAGGTTGCAACTGAATTAAACATTGTGTCAAATGAGATGAAATAGGATGCCAATATTCAGTTAATCAGTATTTCAATATAAAGTGAATGCTCTCATGGGTGGTGGTAAATAGAGGAAGTAGTTTGTGTACGACTCTCCTGTTACTGTCTCTCACTGTGTCTTCTGGCACAGTAATACACTGCTGTGTCCTCGGCCTTCAGACTGTTCATCTGCAGATACACTTTACTGCTGGAGTCATCTCTGGAGATAGTGAATCTACCCTGGACCGACTGAGAGTAATAGATCGGAGTACTAGCTGTGTGTATGAAAGCGATCCACTCCAGTCCTTTCCCAGGAGCCTGTCTGATCCAGTTCCATACTGAGCCTCCAAAGTTGAATCCAGATGTTGTGCAGGAGAGTCTGTGAGATTCTCCGGGTTTCCTGACTGCTGGTTCAGACTCAGTTATGGTCTGACCTTCAGCGACAGACCAAACAAACAGAGCAACCACCAAGAGTGTTAGCTTCCCTGAGCCATGTTCACACAGTTTCTTGTGTTTTCAAAAGCTTGAGTCCCTCTTTAAATATGAAGTAAACTTGATCCCTTTGAGAATTCATTTGACGATTAGCTCCTCCTACTTTGCATTCTGCTTTAAAAGTCAAATTCAAGGCTATACAAAAAGCATTAAACATCATTTAAACTAACAGCAAATAGCTATTTAAGGCAATTGTTGACAAAATGAACTGTTGACTAAAATACTATAATTATTATTTTTCAACGAAAGATCCAGTTGATTATTATTTTTCTTGAATTTGACTATAACTCACATGAGTAACATCAAAGCTTTACTTCTAATCATTGTTGTAGTTGTAACAATTTGAAACTAATTCAGAAATTGGTTGAACGATATTTTTGTATTCTTTTATGTTGTAACTGCAATAAAGGAAAGCATGATGGTCTAAATGTTTACTTGTGTTTGCTGCAGCTGGATGAAGACCTGAGTTTTGTTTATTCTCTTACTTTAAAGGTTTCAGTATTCAAATAGTGGCAATTTGAGGACAGATACAGAGAAACTTGGAGCCTTGAGAGGACATAAACTACTAAGGAACTGAAACCTATTTGACAATGTGCAAAAACACATTTCTGCAGTGCATGAAAAATGCAAACTAAATAAGTTAAAAGACGTAGGATATCAGATTAGACCATTTTCTAAATGTTAGCACATAAATGCTTTTTATGGTTCAGCTGCTGTCTTCTCTAAAGAGACATTTTGATAAGGCTCTGTTCTGCAATAAACATGATAACTCTATTTAGTGATATGATTTCTACATTCAGATATCTGTTAAGAAATATGTTTTACATTGTTTGGTGTAACTAAAGTTGTGTCATGATATTGGAAAGATTCCAAATCTCACATTAACAGTGTGAGAAAAGTGTGGTAATAATGAGGGGTTTTTGTACAGCTGCTCAACCAGCTTCAGTCACTGTGTCTCTCGAGCACAGTAATAAACAGCAGAGTCTACAGCCGTCAGACTGTTCATCTGCAGATACACCTGCTGTCTGTTGTTGTCTCTGGAGATGGTGAACCGGCCTTTCACTGACTCAGAGTAGTAGCTACTGCTATCACTGATAGTAGCAACCCACTCCAGTCCTTTTCCAGCAGCCTGTCTGATCCAAGCACAGTAATTACTGCAAAACCCTGAATATGTGCAGGTCAGTCTGTGGGACTCTCCAGGCTTTTTAACCGCTGGTTCAGACTCAGTCAGTGTTTGACCCTCAGTACCTACAGACATGTAAACAGCTCATTAGTATCTGTAATGCAGCCATATTGTCTTTGTACCAGGAGCTCTGTCAGAAAAACAGGTTGTGTTCTTACCTGCAGAGTTAATTGACAGGATGTGAAAAACCACCAGATAATCAGGTCTGATCATTGTGAAAGCCAGTTGTCTCTGTCCAGTCTACAGTGTGTATGTCAGTGATTTAGTGTCTGTCCTTCACTCTGCAACACATATGTAGAGATGGAAGAGGTCAGAGTTTGCATTGACTCCTCCTCCTTAAACAGAAACACAGCACATCCCCTGAATAAATATGATGTAGATTTCCTTTTTGCATACTATGATTGAATGTATATATATCCTTAAATTAAAAGGTTGAATTTCAAGTTATTTGTCAGTTCCTTTTATTTAAACCTAAATAAGATGTAATCATTTATTCTGCTTTGCACAACATTGGTTGCCCATCCTCCACATACTGGAAACATCATGCATAAATATATTATTGATACCTGCTGTTAAGAAATTAATAATGGATATTATTGTTGAAGGAAAGCCTCAAGACTTTCATAGTATACGTTTAGAGACATTGTCATATTCCCGTTATTGTCACCTGTCTTTTTATCCTCTACTGCCACCTGTTGGTACTTGTGTGAGTAATGTGACTGACATTTCTACATTTAGTGTTATTTTTGCCCATACATGAAAAATACATTTAGAAGATGTTTTTTCTGTCCTTGGCTGTTTTATGAGGCAATTATTTATTTAAAGACATTTATTTTTTATTATTGTGTTTTGTAACTTGGCTCAGTAGCAATTATGTTTTTCATTTCATAAAAACTACAACAAGGAAAGATTTAGTCAAATTCTCCTTGTACTCTATCAACAAAGTAAGGATGAGGCCTGTAGGTTTTTGTACAGCTGCTCAACCAGCTTCAGTCACTGTGTGTGTCGAGCACAGTAATAAACAGCAGAGTCTACAGCCGTCAGACAGTTCATCTGCAGATACACCTGCTGTCTGTTGTTGTCTCTGGAGATGGTGAACCGGCCTTTCACTGACTCAGAGTAAGGCAAGGCAAGGCAAGGCACGTTTATTTATATAGCACCTTTCAACACAAGTGCTTTACAAAAGTGAAAAACATTAAGAAAATGGCATTTAAAAACAGTCATTAAAAAGCAAAGATAATAAAATAAACAAAAAAAAAAATACATGAATAAAAGTTACAGTGCTGTTTAAGATATGAATAGTTCAATTAAAAGCAGCGGCAAAAAGTAAAGTCTTCAGCCTGGTTTTAAAAGTAGTCAGAGTGCAGCGGACCTGCAGGTTTCTGGAGTTTGTTCAGATATTTGGAGTCCTGTCTCGAGCAGTCCAAATTTGGATTTGTTGTTGGACATTTGAAATAAATGTAAATTAAAAATCTTTTTCTAATCAAACCACAGACAAACAGTATATGTATTGTCTGATTTATCTATTGGTAGCTGATATCTGATAGAAGCAGTTTCATTCAGGCAATGTTTCTTTCAATGACGTTATGATGTTGAGCTCAAGGTGTTTGTGATTGTGAGAAGCAGAACACAAAGTTTTGACTTCCACCAGTTTTGCCCTTTTGGGGTTAACCTTTGACCACCTCCTCCTCACTGTCATTTAAGAACTGCACACTGCTGGAGCAGCATCCTCATCGCCCTCCTCTGTCGTCATCCTTCTGGATCTTTCCACTGTGTTCAACATAAACTTAAAAAACAAAAAAAAGGACGTTCATTACATTATTATGTCAACAGAACTGTATTAGGTTAGTTCAGGGGTCTGCAACCTTTTGACCAAAAGAGCCATTTTGCCCCTTTTCCAACAATTTGTTTTGTCTGGAGCCGCAAAACATATTTTTATAGCTTATAAAGTTGTATTTATTGTTATATCATACACAAAAACTACCGTTGTTTTGCATTTATTATTTATAAAACTGTTAACCTCTAATAAGAAACAAAGAACTCTTATAAGGAGAATAAAAAAAAATACACAGGCCTCCTTTAAAATGAATTAAACACGCACTTGGGTAGTCCTCTGCACATTTGTAGGAAAAAAAATAAAATTAAAATTGACCCACTTTGAAATAAATAAAAATATAGCTGCACCCTAAAAATAATTAAAGGTAGGGTAGGTAAGTTTGAGAAACCGGCTCGAGATACACTTTTTGTTATATTCCATGGAATGCTCTTAACATCCCGATATCAATGAATATCTTAAGTGCTTTGACAATAAATCCATAAAAAAATGTCATCTGTGGAAGTCGTAGTACTGTAAAAAGCACGACCAATCATTTTAGCCGGCCCGGCTAAAATAACTGGATGGCCTACCTGCCTGTCAGCCTTCCATCTGTGCACAAACTTATCTCGTGCCCTCATTGGTCATGTGTGCGTTCGTGTGTGTTGGAGGAGGGGCTCTATAAGGAAGTGGCAGATTTTCTCCGGTTGTGTATTTTCAAATTCTAGCGATCTCGAGCCGGTTTCTCAAACTTACCTACCCTACCTTTAACTGATTGAATTATGAATGAAGATCGTCAGCTGTCTTTCTCTTGCGTTTTTTTCCTCGATACGTAAAGGCTGCGGCACCTTTGACAACTTCTCTCAACATATCAAACATACCGGCAAGCCAGCATCGTTTGCTGTGAAAGCATATAACTCTAACCACGCAGAATTAAATCCTCTGTTGCTCCGATACTTTTCTTTCTTTGATTTATCCATAGTTCGCTCATCGAGCCGGGGTCAGGTTATTCACCTGCAGAAAAGGCGCTGGTGTGGGACCGTAGCAGGATGTGACGCATATTTTAGTTTACCTAATTAAAACCGTTGTGTTTTTTATTTATGTGTCACAGTATCACCTCAAAATACAAGATACGAAACATTTTCAACCATGCAACAAAATGTAAATAGTCCTACAAATAATGTATTTAATTTCCTTCTTATTTATGTCTAAACTCAAGGGAGCCAGAGCAGAGGGCTTAAAGAGCCGCGGGTTGCCGACCCCTGGGTTAGTGAAAGCAATAACATTAAGTTTAAATGAAATACGAGGTTGTGTCTGACCCTCCGCACTGAGGTCCCTCAAGGGTCCATCCTGGGTCCCCTTTGCTTTTCTCTGTTCACCAATAAGTTGCCTCTCATTCCAACATTCTTGTTTTCAATATAATACGTGTCGACGCATACAGAGGCCTGATCTGATTTAACTATAGCTGCTATCTGATAGAAGTAGTTTTATTCAGGCGATGTTTCTTTCAGTGTCTTGATGATGTTGAGCTCAAGGTTTTTGGTGGTTGTGAGTAGCAGAACACAAAGTTTTGACTTCGTTTTGACTTGTTGAGTTATGTACATAATTTTTCCTTTCTGTGTCACTGTGTCTTTCGGGCAAAGTAATACATACAGTCTTCAGTCTTCATACTGCTCATCTGCAGATACACCTGCTGTCTGTTGTTGTCTCTGGAGATGGTAAACCGGCCCAGAACTGACTGAGAGTACTGTACCGAGCTACTGTTATCGCTTATGGTAGTGATCCACTCCAGTCCTTTTCCAGGAACCTGTCTGACCCAGTTCATCCAGGAGCTACCAAAGTCAATGATGATAATGATATTATAAGGATTGGTTTACAATCAGTAAATCAAAGGGATGTTTATTTTAAATGTCATACTTCAGGAGAGATGTGGGCACAGTTAAGTAACCATACTTGAACATATTCTCAGATGCAATGTTTGAACTGTAGTAGTTGTGTTGGAGGCAAGACACACAAGTACATGTTTCTTTTTTAAATAAAATATTTTATGCTTAAATTCACTATATTTCTTTAGGTTAAAACTGAATTAAACATTATGTCAAATTATATAAAAATACATCAACATTTAATTAGTCAGTATTTCTAAAAAAGATACTGAAGAAAGTGAATATTCCCATAGGTATTGGTAAATAGAGGAAGTAGTTTTTGTACGACTCTCCTGTTACTGTGTGTCTCTGGCACAGTAATACACTGCTGTGTCCTCGGCCTTCAGACTGTTCATCAGACTGTTCATCTGCAGATACACTTTACTGCTGGAGTCATCTCTGGAGATAGTGAATCTACCCTGGACAGACTGGGAGTAAAAGATAGAAGAACTATATATATAAGCGATCCACTCCAGTCCTTTCCCAGGAGCCTGTCTGATCCAGCTCATCTCGTAGCTACTGAATGTGAATCCAGAGCCTGTACAGGTCAACATGTGAGATTCTCCAGGCCTTTTAGTCACTGGTTCAGATTCTGTCAGAGTCTGACCATCAACACCTGTCAAGAGGATAAAAACACATCTGGTGAAATAAGCTGTTGACACAATTAAAATCTGTGTAGATACAGATCAGTAAAGATGTTGACCTGCCCAGCAGACAGTGAGCAGCAGCAGTCCTGTCCTATAGTCCATCATGTTAAACTGTGTGTCCTCTGTCCTCTGTCCTCCTCTCTGCAGTCACATAAGTAGAGGAGAGATATCTGAGTTTGCATTGACTCCTCCTATAACTAAGGGTGTGTGTTTTTTTCAGAATAATTTTGCAAGGCCATTTATAAAGGGACAAACAATTGAGTTTTGCATTGACTCCTCCTTTCTGATTGAACATTGTCCTCTTTTAACAGTATTTTATTTTAAAAACATTATCTCTTACATTTTAAATTGGTAAACATTTCTTATTGGGCTGTAAGTCACTTTGTAACATTTTAATATCGTTATGTAATTCAGATTTGTCAGATGAAACAAACAAATAATGGATTTATTTACTGTTGATTAAAAAAAAGTATTAACATTATTGTCATTAAAAAATGCTTTGAGTTAATTTAGTAAATAAATCACTTGACAGGTTTTATCTACATCTCATGTCTTTAACATTTATATTTTTAATCAAAAATGACGTTTTGTGTCAAATAAAGAACAGAAATGCATGCATTTTTTTGGAAAGAAACTCTGACATCCAACAATTTGTGTGTGTGTTTTGGCTCGTAGATGTACTGTTTAGTATTTGTGAATAAATAGTGTGATGTGTGTCATTCATCATTCAATCATCATCAATTACTGAAAATATATAATTAATTATGGATACTTGAAAAGGCTGATGTTTAACAATTTAAAGAATCAGTATCAGTGATTATAACCTCTAAATGTTGAAACTGATGATGTAACAGTGAGCTAGTGTTGAGATAATTTCTGGTCTGAGGGCTCCTCCTCTGGTGGCTTCATGTTACAAGTGTTCAGGCTCTGAGGGGTTTTTGTACAGCTCTACTGATGGTGTGTGTCACAGTGTGTCTCTGGCACAGTAATACACAGCAGAGTCTCCAGGCTGCACGCTCTGTCCGTTCAGAGTCACTGTTTTGCTGGAAGAGTCTACGTCGATACTGAACTTGCTCTTCAGTGAATCTTTAAAGTATGTGGGGTTTCCAGGAGCTGCCATTCCTATCCACTCCAGTCCTTTCCCTGCAGGCTGTCTGATCCAGGCTGTGTAGTAGCTGCTAAGAGAATAAGAGACCTGACAGGTGATGGTCAGACGTTGACCTGGCTGCACAGTCACAGAGGCTGGCTGTATCAACTGCTCACACTTCACACCTGTGGAGGGAAACATGTTGAATAGTGAGCGAGGTTAATAACAGTGAGCAGTCAGTGTGAGCGTTCTGTCAGTGTCTCTGCCTCAGTGAGACTCACAGGATCCAGCAGCCAGCAGCAGCAGCAGAGCTACAGAGAACATGGTTGGTGTTGAAGGTGACCTGATGGAGCTTCTCTTCTTCTGCTGCAGCTGACAGCATGATATCAAGTCTTTATAGCAGACTGTGAGGAAGTTCACTTTGCATAGAGAGGGACACTGACAGGCTATAAAAGAGGGATGGACTGTCCTGTCTCGAGTTGTCTTTTGGATTTGTGGTTAGACAATTATAAGGATACATTTTAAGTTACTTATCACTATCTTTATTTAAACTTAAATAAGATGTAATCATTTATTCTGCTCAGCAAAACCCTAACCCACATACTGGATACATCATGCATAAATCCATTCTCGATACTTTCTGTTAAAACTAAAATAATGGGACAATATTGTTGCAAGAATGGCTGAAGTAAAATGTATATCTAAAAAAGGGGAAGTGAAATTCCACATCAGCTGTTGCTTTCATAATGTGTTTAGAAAAGCTGTCTTTTTCTCCTTATTGTCAACTGACTTTTTATCATTTACTGCCACTTGTTGGTACTAGTGATAATAAATAGTTAGAGGTTTTTGTAAAGCCTCTGGGCTTCCTTTAACCAGTGTGTCTCTTTGGCGCAGTAATACACAGCAGAGTCCTCTGCCTTTAAGTTGGACAGCCTCAGATGCACCATGCTGTTGCTATTATCTCTACTGATTTCTACACGTCCCTCCACGCTGCTGGCATATTTGTTGCTACTAGCCGAAGAGAAGCCGCTCCCTATCAATTCCAGAGGTTTTCCAGCAGGTTGTCTGACCCAGATCATAACACAGCAGCTAAATGTGAAGCCAGATCCCCTGCAGGAGAGACTGAGAGTCTCCCCAGGCCTCTTCACTACTGAAGAGGAAGGAATAGACTCCATACTCTGACCTGTACAACCTGATAAGATTAAAAAAAAAAGAGAAAGAGAAGCAAAGAAGATAGTGAGATATTTTGAAAATGTTCTGGTATCACTGACTGACCATCAGTGGATGTTGTCTGATAAAAGATAAAACATCAAGAAGCAGGAGAGCTCACAGGGCAGAGAGAGAGCAACCAGCAGAAGAGAGAGAGTTGATCATCCTGAGACTGGAGATGTGACCTCTGATGCTCCACACAAAGTACAGAGCAGTCAGACAGAAGTACTCTGCACACACTGGAGATTTGCATCAGGATAGCATGGGGAGGGAGGGGCTCATGCAGGGACTCTGTTGTAGTTTGATCTAATTGACTCAATTATTAGTCATTTTTAAATGATATTCACTTATCCTTCTATTTGACATCTGACAATAAACTCAGAGTCATGCTCCCTTTTTGTTTTGAAGTATTTATCCATGCCAAAAAAATGACCCATGGTCCCATAAAAAGAGTGGTTGAGTAACTTGGTTATTGAGTATGTGTTGGCTTTGTTGGTCGTTCGTATCCTTGTACTTCTTACACTTACACAGTAAAACCCAACAGTGTCCTCAGGCTGCACCATAGTTGATTTAGCAAAGATTGTGTTGCCATTATTTATTTATTGTAAAAACAATTCCTAAAACTGTCAAAATGAGTAGATGTTATTTCAGTAAAAACATAATTCTGTATTTAAACCACAGTATTCACTGGATTCAAACTTATGTTATATAAGGTTATCCTTTAAAAAAATGCAGGTATTCTGTGAGTCATGACAACCTGTCTCAACGCAATAACACACATGTTTTTCTAAATGAAATACATTTCATTATCAGCTGGCGATCATCCAATGGGAATTGTGTTTTCACAGCCCTGACATGCTTCAGTGCTTTTCATACAGGGATCAGTGTTGTTCAGTTGTTGTACAGCGTGGTAGTCTAGTGTGTCACTGTGGCTCTCGTGCACAGTAATAAACTGCAGAGTCTTCTTGTGTCAGACTCTTCACCTCCAAGTACACTAGATTTTTGGAAGTGTCTTTGGTGATGGAAAACTGGCCTTGCAGTCTTTGGGCAAATATGGTGCCAGTTCCACTATCAATGCGTCCGATCCACTCTAGTCCTTTCCCTGGTTTCTGCCTGATCCAGTGCAGCCAAGCCAGAGGAAGTCCTTCCACCTTACAGGACAGAGAGACTGGTTCTCCTGCTCTGCTGACCACCGGCTCTGAGGAGGTGAGGGACTGGCCCTGAGCCGCTGAAAGAGACACAGAGTTTAGATGAAGGGGAACCAGCAGCTCTTCTCCTCCTCTGCTGGACCGACTTCACTCACCTGAAACCAGAGCCAGGAGGACCACGCTTTGTACCAATGTCATGGTGGGAACTTGTCCGAGTCTGCAACAACAGAGGCTGTATGAAGGATATATATTGTGCTCGCAGAATGGGTGGGGATTATCCATCAGTGTGTTGGGATTTGCATTTTTGGGGGGGTTGCAGTGATGATACATAAATACTTAATTTGTGAGAGAAGGAGGAGTGCTGAAATATGAGAGAAGGTCATAACAGACCCAATAATAAGATGTTGTTTAGTCTTTTCTACTTGTTGGTATGTGCATTTCTGAGAGACTAACAGTGTGGTGGGTGATTTAATGTATACAAAACAAGCTGCTCTGTCAGTCTCGTACTTTCATTTGAAAATGATAGGTCACCTCAGTGAGGGGGATTACTGCTAAAACAGCAACATGTCACTCAGGAAGACAAAGATTTTCTCCCAGAAAGTGAAAGTTTGTCTTATTGCAGAATGATTTTTTATCCAGCGTATATCACAATGCACAATCACAAGAACAAACAGCCATTCTTCCTTCTGTTCATCATGAATTTCTTTTAGACGTGAGATTAACACATGAGGCTGCTTCACTTCCAACTGAATGTGAGTCATGTGACAGAAAGGTCTACATTTTCTTTTTGCCCATACATGAAACACATTTAGAAGATGTTATTTCTGTCCTTGGCTGTTTTATGAGGAAATTATTATTTTAAATACATATTTCTTTTTATTATTGTGTTTTGTAACTTGTTGTAACGGTTTTTTTCATTTTCATAAAAACGACAACAAAGAATGATTTAGTCAACGTATAACTCTCCTTGTACTCTATCAACAAAGTACGGATGAAGACTGTAGGTTTTTGTACAGCTGCTCAACCAGCTTCAGTCACTGTGTCTGTCGAGCACAGTAATAAACAGCAGAGTCTACAGCCGTCAGGCTGCATCTGCAGATACACCTGGTCCACGTTGTTGTCTCTGGAGATGGTGAAGCGATTCTGGACTGACGTGGAATAATATATAGTACTTCCACTTGGAGCAGAAATGTGGGCAACCCACTCCAGTCCTTTTCCTTCAGCTTGTCTGATCCAGCTGATAGCAGCATCACTATCTGATATTCCTGCATATGTACAGGTCAGTTTGTGGGACTGTCCAGGGAGCTTTACCACCGCTTCAGACTCAGTCAGAGTCTGACTGCAAACACCTGGAGAGAAAAGCAGCTTGATCACAACAGAGCCAAACATAAAGCTAAGAAAAAGAAGAGTGCAGGAGTATGTACTCACCAGAAATCCATGAAAGCATCAGAAACATTAAACATGTAGCTAAAGTCATAGTGGAAATGTGTTGTGTGTGCTGGTTTGAGCTCTCCTCTTCAGTTTGCTGTGAGATAAATAAAGATGGAAGCCATTCATATTTGCATTGGCTCCTCCTCTTAGTGCTGAATGAAGAATATTTAAATTAATATTTAAATTCTGATAAAATGAACAATCTGCCTAAACTGTTTAGCTGTTTTATATAGAAACCATTCGTTATCAAACAAGACACACAGGAAGAAATGCCTGAGATACTGAAATCTGTTTGAGGGAGAACTAAATGAACTCATGAATCTGCAGTGACTGCTGATCCAGCTCCTTTTGTGTTATAATGAAGCAACCTCTCAAAGGGTGAGAGTATAAACCTGTAGTTCAGTCCAGGGTCTGAGTGTGAGTTAAGATCAGTGAGAGCAGCAGATCTGAGTGTTTCCTTTTACTGACAGAGGAGAGGGGAACTCAACACTGACTGCCATCTAGTGTCTTTATGAGAGCAGCTGCTCCATGATATGCATTAATGGTGCTGAAACGTGTTCATGTAGTGTTGATTTTATTCCTATTTGGACATTGATCTCTGCGGATTCTTTTATTTTTTTGTCCTTGGCTATTTTGTGTGACAGTGATCAATTCATCTAGATCTTTTTTTAATTGATTTGAATTGCTGGTAATTTATGAACTCTCTCAAGGCTGAATTTCATAATTGTATTATATACAACCAAAGCAAAAGATAACTGAAGAATATAATTAATTTTAAGTGTCTATCTAAGATAAGGATGAGGTCTGTAGGTTTTTGTACAGCTGCTCAACCAGCTTCAGTCACTGTGTGTCGAGCACAGTAATAAACAGCAGAGTCTACAGCCGTCAGACTGTTCATCTGCAGATACACCTGCTGTCTGCTGTTGTCTCTGGAGATGGTGAACCGGCCTTTCACTGACTCAGAGTAGTGCTTGGTGCTACCACTGGTTGCTGATAAAGCGATCCACTCCAGTCCTTTCCAGGAGCCTGTCTGACCCAGTCCATAGTAGTCACTACTAATGTGAATCCAGAGGCTGTACAGGTCAATCTGTGAGATTCTCCAGGCCTTTTAGTCACTGAATCAGATTCTGTCAGAGTCTGACCATCAACACCTGTCAAGAGGATAAAACACATCAGGCTTAATAAACTGGTGACACAATTAAAATCTGTGTTAGATAAAGATCAGTAAAGATGTTGACCTGCCCAGCAGACAGTGAGCAGCAGCAGTCCTGTCCTATAGTCCATCATGTTAAACTGTGTGTCCTCTGTCCTCTGTCCTCCTCTCTGCAGTCACATAAGTAGAGGGGGAGATATCTGAGATTTGCATTGACTCCTCCTATAACTAAGTTTGTGTGTGTTTTTAAGAATAATTTCGCAAGCCAATTAACATAGCTACAACAAATGGAACATTATTATTTTGATTGCCAGAGGGACACACCTAGGCCTACATCCACTACGACAATAAACTAAATTAACTAACTAACCATTAATCTCAGGTGTATTTGATTTAATTTGGGTTAGAGATTAGATGATCAGAGCTGCTTTGTTGTGGGGGGTTGTGTTTTCTGACACTTGGTGAGTTCCCTGGAACACCGGGGACACATATTCATGTATAAAAGACGTGCAAAAGTGCATTTTGCATGATAGGTCCCCTTTAACTAACGATTAATCTCAGGTGTATTTGATTGAATTTGGGTTAGAGATTAGATGATCAGAGCTGCTTCTTTAAGGGAAACATTAATATATATTTTTATTTAATCAACTTCTCCAATGTGTTTACGGTGGATTAAAGTTTGCCAGTTAGCTGACTGGAATCAGTTGTTTGTCTCCAGTGTTAAATATAGAATTTGCTTCATTTGGTTGTGGTTATGTTACAGTAATGTTTCAAATTCAAACAGATAAAGCTTTCCTGATGATAATGTTTATGATATAATGATGATTTGTGTTCAATCGGCAAAGCAAATAGATGTTTTTTGTGAAATGGGACATTTTTATATTATCTATGATACATTTTGTTGGAGGCACAAATGGCTGTTTGAATTCACTATATTTCTTTAGGTTGCAACTGAATTAAACATTGCGTCAAATGAGATGAAATAGGATGTCAATATTCAGTTAATCAGTATTTCAATATAAAGTGAATGTTCTCATGGGTGGTGGTAAATAGAGGAAGTAGTTTGTGTACGACTCTCCTGTTACTGTCTCTCACTGTGGTCTTCTGGCACAGTAATACACTGCTGTGTCCTCGGCCTTCAGACTGTTCATCTGCAGATACACTTTACTGCTGGAGTCATCTCTGGAGATAGTGAATCTACCCTGGACCGACTGGAGTAAGAGATCGAGACTACTAGCTGTGTGTATAAAGCGATCCACTCCAGTCCTTTCCCAGGAGCCTGTCTGACCCAGGCCATAGGGTAGCTACTGAATGTGAATCCAGAGGCTGTACAGGTCAATCTGTGAGATTCTCCAGGCCTTTTAGTCACTGAATCAGATTCTGTCAGAGTCTGACCATCAACACCTGTAAAGAGGATAAAAACACATCTGGTGAAATAAGCTGGTGACACAATTAAAATCTGTGTTAGATAAAGATCAGTAAAGATGTTGACCTGCCCAGCAGACAGTGAGCAGCAGCAGTCCTGTCCTATAGTCCATCATGTTAAACTGTGTGTCCTCTGTCCTCTGTCCTCCTCTCTGCAGTCACATAAGTAGAGGGGGAGATATCTGAGTTTTGCATTGACTCCTCCTTTCTGATTGAACATTGTCCTCTTTTAACAGTATTTTATGTTAATAACATTATCTCTTACATTTTAAATTGGTAAATATTTCTTATTGGGCTGTAAGTCACTTTGTAACATTTTAATATCGTTATGTAATTCAGATTTGTCAGATGAAACAAACAAATAATGGCTTTTAATTGATTAAAATAACATTATTGTCAAAAAAATGCTTTGAGTTAATTTAGTAATAAATCACTTTACAGGTTTTATCTACATCTCATGTCTTTAACATTTATATTTTAATCAAAAATTATGTTTTCGTGTCAAATAAAGAACAGAAATGCATGCATTTGTTTTTGGAAAGAAACTCTGACATCCAACAATTTGTTGTTGTGTTTTGGCTCGTAGATGTACTGTTTAGTATTTGTGAATAAATAGTGTGAACAATATTCTTAGAGCTGAAATTGGTTGTAAAGTAACTTAAATTTAGAGCAAGAAATTCAATACTGAAAATATATAATTATGGATACTTGAAAAGGCTGATGTTTAACAATTTAAAGAAGTGTTATTCATTTTTTTATTCTGGAATACATACAGTAATGTATCAGTGATTATAACCTCTAAATGTTTAAACTGATGATGTAACAGTGAGCTGGTGTTGAGATCATTTCTGGTCTGAGGGCTCCTCCTCTGGTGGCTTCATGTTACAAGTGTTCAGGCTCTGAGGGGTTTTTGTCAGCTCTACTGATGGTGTGTGTCACAGTGTGTCTCTGGCACAGTAATACACAGCAGAGTCTCCAGGCTGCACTGTCCGTTCAGAGTCACTGTTTGCTGGAAGAGTCTACTCAATACTGAACTTGCTCTTCAGTGAATCTTTGTAGTGTGTACCAGTGTATTTCATTCCTATCCACTCCAGTCCTTTCCCTGCAGGCTGTCTGATCCAGGCTGTGTAGTAGCTGCTAAGAGAATAAGAGACCTGACAGGTGATGGTCAGACGTTGACCTGGCTGCACAGTCACAGAGGCTGGCTGTATCAACTGCTCACACTTCACACCTGTGGAGGGAAACATGTTGAATAGTGAGCGAGGTTAATAACAGTGAGCAGTCAGTGTGAGCGTTCTGTCAGTGTCTCTGCCTCAGTGAGACTCACAGGATCCAGCAGCCAGCAGCAGCAGCAGAGCTACAGAGAACATGGTTGGTGTTGAAGGTGACCTGATGGAGCTTCTCTTCTTCTGCTGCAGCTGACAGCATGATATCAAGTCTTTATAGCAGACTGTGAGGAAGTTCACTTTGCATAGAGAGGGACACTGACAGGCTATAAAAGAGGGACGGACTGTCCTGTCAAGAGTTGTCTTTTGGACTTGTGGTTGGACAATTATAAGGATACATTTTAAGTTACTTATCACTAACTTTTATTTAAACTTAAATAAGATGTAATCATTTATTCTGCTCAGCAAAACCCTAACCCACATACTGGATACATCATGCATAAATCCATTCTCGATACTTTCTGTTAAAAATAAAATAATGGGACAATATTGTTGCAAGAATGCCTGAAGTAAAATGTATATCTAAAAAAGGGGAAGTGAAATTCCACATCAGCCGTTGCTTTCATAGTGTGTTTAGAAAAGCTGTCTTTTTCTCCTTATTGTCATCTGACTTTTATCATTTACTGCCACCTGTTGGTACTAGTGATAATAAATAGTTAGAGGTTTTTGTAAAGCCTCTGGCTTCCTTTAACCAGTGTGTGTTTGGCGCAGTAATACACAGCAGAGTCCTCTGGCTTTAAGTTGGACAGCCTCAGATGCACCATGCTGTTGCTATCATCTCTACTGATTTCTACACGTCCCTCCACGCTGCTGGCATATTTGTTGCTACTAGCCGAAGAGAAGCCGCTCCCTATCAATTCCAGAGGTTTTCCAGCAGGTTGTCTGACCCAGATCATAACACAGCAACTAAATGTGAAGCCAGATCCCCTGCAGGAGAGACTGAGAGTCTCCCCAGGCCTCTTCACTACTGAAGAGGAAGGAATAGACTCCATACTCTGACCTGTACAACCTGATACAAAAAGAGAAAGAAACCAAAGAAGATAGTGAGATATTTGAAAATGTTCTGGTATCACTGACTGACCATCAGTGGATGTTGTCTGATAAAAGATAAAACATCAAGAAGCAGGAGAGCTCACAGGGCAGAGAGAGAGCAACCAGCAGAAGAGAGAGAGTTGATCATCCTGAGACTGGAGATGTGACCTCTGATGCTCCACACAAAGTACAGAGCAGTCAGACAGAAGTACTCTGCACACACTGGAGATTTGCATCAGGATAGCATGGGGAGGGAGGGGCTCATGCAGGGACTCTGTTGTAGTTTGATCTAATTGACTCAATTATTCGTCATTTTTAAATTATATTCACTTATCCTTCTATTTGACATCTGACAATAAACTCAGAGTCATGCTCCCTTTTGTTTTGAAGTATTTTATCCATGCCAAAAAATGACCCATGGTCCCATAAAAAGAGTGGTTGAGTAACTTGGTTATGTTTTGAGTATTTGTTGGTGGTTCGTATCCTTGTACTTCTTACACTTACACAGTAAAACCCAACAGTGTCCTCAGGCTGCAGAAAAATCTCTAAGGATGTAGAAGAGTCACCATAGTTGATTTAGCAAAGATTGTGTTGCCATTATTTGATTTATTGTAAAAACAATTCTAAAACTGTCAAAATAGTAGATGTTATTTCAGTAAAAACATAATTCTGTATTTAAACCACAGTATTCACTGGATTCAAACTTATGTTATATAAGGTTATCTTTAAAAAAGTTCAGGCATTGCTGTGAGTCATGACAACCCGTCTCAACGCAATAACACACATGTTTTCTAAATGAAATACATTTCATTATCAGCTGGCGATCATCCAATGGGAATTGTGTTTTCACAGCCCTGACATGCTTCAGTGGTTTTCATACAGGGATCAGTGTTGTTCAGTTTTGTACAGCGTGGTAGTCTAGTGTGTCACTGTGGCTCTCGTGCACAGTAATAAACTGCAGAGTCTTCTTGTGTCAGACTCTTCACCTCCAAGTACACAAGATTTTTGGAAGTGTCTTTGGTGATGGAAAACTGGCCTTGCAGTCTTTGGGCAAATATGGTGCCAGTTCCACTATCAATGCGTCCGATCCACTCTAGTCCTTTCCCTGGTTTCTGCCTGATCCAGTGCAGCCAAGCCAGAGGAAGTCCTTCCACCTTACAGGACAGAGAGACTGGTTCTCCTGCTCTGCTGACCACCGGCTCTGAGGAGGTGAGGGACTGGCCCTGAGCCGCTGAAAGAGACACAGAGTTTAGATGACGGGGAACCAGCAGCTCTTCTCCTCCTCTGCTGGACCGACTTCACTCACCTGAAACCAGAGCCAGGAGGACCACGCTTTGTACCAATGTCATGGTGGGAACTTGTCCGAGTCTGCAACAACAGAGGCTGTATGAAGGATATATATTGTGCTCGCAGAATGGGTGGGGATTATCCATCAGTGTGTTGGGATTTGCATTTTTGGGGGGGGGGTTGCAGTGATGATACATAAATACTTAATTTGTGAGAGAAGGAGGAGTGCTGAAATATGAGAGAAGGTCCATAACAGACCCAATAATAAGATGTTGTTTAGTCTTTTCTACTTGTTGGTATGTGCATTTCTGAGAGACTACAGTGTGGTGGGTGATTTAATGTATACAAAACAAGCTGCTCTGTCAGTCTCGTACTTTCATTTGAAAATGATAGGTCACCTCAGTGAGGGGGATTACTGCTAAAACAGCAAATGTCACTCAGGAAGACAAAGATTTTCTCCCAGAAAGTGAAAGTTTGTCTTATTGCAGAATGATTTATTTATCCAGCGTATATCACACTGCACAATCACAAGAACAAACAGCCATTCTTCCTTCTGTTCATCATGAATTTCTTTTAGACGTGAGATTAACACATGAGGCTGCTTCACTTCCAACTGAATGTGAGTCATGTGACAGAAAGGTCTACATTTAGTGTTTCTTTTTGCCCATACATGAAACATACATTTAGAAGATGTTATTTCTGTCCTTGGCTGTTTTATGAGGAAATTATTATTTTAAATACATATTTCTTTTTATTATTGTGTTTTGTAACTTGTTGTAACGTTTTTTTCATTTTCATAAAAACGACAACAACGAATGATTTAGTCAACGTATAACTCTCCTTGTACTCTATCAACAAAGTACTGATGAAGACTGTAGGTTTTTGTACAGCTGCTCAACCAGCTTCAGTCACTGTGTGTCGAGCACAGTAATAAACAGCAGAGTCTACAGCCGTCAGACTGTTCATCTGCAGATACACCTGCTGTCTGCTGTTGTCTCTGGAGATGGTGAACCGGCCTTTCACTGACTCAGAGTAGTACTGGTGCTACCACCCAGGTGATATAAGCGATCCACTCCAGTCCTTTCCAGGAGCCTGTCTGACCCAGCCATGTAGCTACTGAATGTGAATCCAGAGGCTGTACAGGTCAATCTGTGAGATTCTCCAGGCCTTTTAGTCACTGGTTCAGATTCTGTCAGAGTCTGACCATCAACACCTGTCAAGAGGATAAAAACACATCTGGTGAAATAAGCTGTTGACACAATTAAAGCTGTGTTAGATAAAGATCAGTAAAGATGTTGACCTGCCCAGCAGACAGTGAGCAGCAGCAGTCCTGTCCTATAGTCCATCATGTTAAACTGTGTGTCCTCTGTCCTCTGTCCTCCTCTCTGCAGTCACATAAGTAGAGGGGGAGATATCTGAGTTTTGCATTGACTCCTCCTTTCTGATTGAACATTGTCCTCTTTTAACAGTATTTTATGTTAATAACATTATCTCTTACATTTTAAATTGGTAAACATTTCTTATTGGGCTGTAAGTCACTTTGAACATTTTATATTGTTATGTAATTCAGATTTGTCAATGAAACAAACAAATAATGGATTTTATTATGTTGATTAAAATAAAGGTATTCATTATTGTCATTAAAAAATGCTTTGAGTTAATTTAGTAAATAAATCACTTTACAGGTTTTATCTACATCTCATGTCTTTAACATTTATATTTTTAATCAAAAATGACGTTTTGTGTCAAATAAAGAACAGAAATGCATGCATTTGTTTTGGAAAGAAACTCTGACATCCAACAATTTTTGTTGTGTTTTTGTCTCGTAGATGTACTGTTTAGTATTTGTGAATAAATAGTGTGAACAATATTATTAGAGCTGAAATTGGTTGTAAAGAAACTTAAATTTAGAGGACAAAATCCAATTACTGAAAATATATAATTATGGATACTTGAAAAGGCTGATGTTTAACAATTTAAAGAAGTATTCATTTTTATTCTGGGAATACATACAGTAATGTATCAGTGATTATAACCTCTAAATGTTTAAACTGATGATGTAACAGTGAGCTGGTGTTGAGATCATTTCTGGTCTGAGGGCTCCTCCTCTGGTGGCTTCATGTTACAAGTGTTCAGGCTCTGAGGGGTTTTTGTTCAGCTCTACTGATGGTGTGTGTCACAGTGTGTCTCTGGCACAGTAATACACAGCAGAGTCTCCAGGCTGCACGCTCTGTCCGTTCAGAGTCACTGTGTTGCTGGAAGAGTCTAAGTCGATACTGAACTTGCTCTTCAGTGAATCTTTGTAGTATGTAGTTGAACCAACCTCACTCCTATCCACTCCAGTCCTTTCCCTGCAGGCTGTCTGATCCAGGCTGTGTAGTAGCTGCTAAGAGAATAGAGACCTGATGGTCAGACGTTGACCTGGCTGCACAGTCACAGAGGCTGGCTGTGTCAACTGTTCACACTTCACATCTGTACAAATAAAAAATGTATATGACAGTTATCCTGTTAAACAGCAGTATAATAAGTGTTGACTCGTGCAGAGAGAGACTCACTTCCAGCTGCCAGCAGCAGCAGCAGAGCTACAGAGAACATGGATGAGATGATGATGATGATGATGATGACTCTGAGAAGACGTGAGCTCCTGATCCCCTTTAATCTCCACTGACAGTCTCATGTGAAGGCCTTATAACTGAATCACAATGGAGATGACTGAGTTTGCATAGAACCAAACACATTGCATATGAATATGAGTCGGACTGGAGATAGAAAATGGAGCCTGTTATTGTTACTATCATAAGAACACAATCACCTCAGTGTTTCAAGAGTCTAGAATCAACTTTGTATACTATTTTTGCAAAAACAGATAATTAACATCTGGAGCTCTTTTAATGTCCTTTTTGATTATTGTTACACCAGGTCTTGTCAAACCTTTATTACATATTCAATATCCATTACTAAACAAAACAGCACACCTGAAATGTATATTTAAATACTTTATTAAGGGCAGTGAATTGTTTTTTCTGTATATTTTTCAAATCAGTGTTATAAGTGTCATAGACAGAGTTACATTGCTATTATTGTCCTTAAAATATATGTAAAACAAAACCACTTATGTGATCTTTTTATTTGAGTGGTTTACTAATGACAGTTCATTCTGTTTTTGCTATAGATGGTTTTATTTTTGTCCTTTTCTCATGAGAAGAACTTGAAGAGTTTTTAATGTACCTACATCATTAGTTAGTTATATCATTAGATATTTTAATAGTGGAAAAGGGACGCCTTTTAAAAAATATGAGCATTGCAATAAATGTAGTTAAGGATCTATTTAATGTTCAAGTGGTGGTATTGAATAGAGGAAGTAGTTTGTGTACGACTCTCCTGTTACTGTCTCTCACTGTCTCTTCTGGCACAGTAATACACTGCTGTGTCCTCGGCCTTCAGACTGTTCATCTGCAGATACACTTTACTGCTGGAGTCATCTCTGGAGATAGTGAATCTACCCTGGACCGACTGAGAGTAATAGATAGAGTACTAGCTGTGTGTATGAAAGCGATCCACTCCAGTCCTTTCCCAGGAGCCTGTCTGATCCAGTTCCATACTGAGCCTCCAAAGTTGAATCCAGATGTTGTGCAGGAGAGTCTGTGAGATTCTCCGGGTTTCCTGACTGCTGGTTCAGACTCAGTTATGGTCTGACCTTCAGCGACAGACCAAACAAACAGAGCAACCACCAAGAGTGTTAGCTTCCCTGAGCCATGTTCACACAGTTTCTTGTGTTTTCAAAAGCTTGAGTCCCTCTTTAAATATGAAGTAAACTTGATCCCTTGAGAATTCATTTGACGATTAGCTCCTCCTACTTTGCATTCTGCTTTAAAAGTCAAATTCAAGGCTATACAAACAGCATTAAACATAATTTAAACTAGCAGCAAATAGTATTTAAGGCAATTGTTGCAAAAATGAACTGTTGATTAAATACTATAATTATTATTTTTCAACGAAAGATCCAGTTGATTATTTTTTCTTCTTTAAAGGTGGTGTAGGTCATTTTGGAGAAACCAGCTCGAGTGCGCTAGAATTTGAAAATACACAGCCGGAAAAATCTGCCACTTCCTTATAGAGCCCCTCCTCCAACACACACGTACGCGCACATGACCAATGAGGGCACGAGATAAGTTTGTGCACAGATGGAAGGCTGACAGGCAGTTAGGCCATCCAGTTATTTTAGCCGGGCCGGCTGAAATGATCGGTCGTGCTTTTTACAGTACTACGGCTTCCACAGATGACATTTTTTTATGGATTTTTTGTCAAAGCACTGAAGATATTCATTGCTATCGGGATGTTAAGAGCATTCCATGGAATATAACAAAAAGTGTATCTCGAGCCGGTTTCTCAAACTTACCTACCCCACCTTTAATTTGACTATAACTCATATGAGTAACATAAAAGCTTTACTTCTAATCATTGTTTTAGTTGTGACAATTCGAAACTAATTCAGAAATTGGTTGAACGATTATTTTTATGTTGTAACTGCAATGAAGGAAAGCATGATGGTCTAAATGTTTACTTGTGTTTGCTGCAGCTGGATGAAGACCTGGATTTTGTTTCTTTTTTTACTTTAAAAGGTTTCAGTATTCAAATAGTGGCAATTTGAGGACAGATACAGAGAAACTTGGAGCCTTAAGAGGACATAAACTACTAAGGAACTGAAACCTATTTGACAATGTGCAAAAACACATTTCTGCAGTGCATGAAAAATGCAAACTAAATAAGTTAAAAGACGTAGGATCTCAGATTAGACATTTTCTAAATGTTAGCACATAAATGCTTTTATGGTTCAGCTGCTGTCTTCTCTAAAGAGACATTTTGATAAGAGTCTGTTCTGCAATAAACATGATAACTCTATTTAGTGATATGATTTCTACATTCAGATATCTGTTAAGAAAATTTTTTTCATTGTTTGGTGTAACTAAAGTTGTGTCATGATATTTGAAAGACTCCAAATCTCACATTAACAGTGTGAGAAAAGTGTGGTAATAATGAGGGGTTTTTGTACAGCTGCTCAACCAGCTTCAGTCACTGTGTGTCTCGAGCACAGTAATAAACAGCAGAGTCTACAGCCGTCAGACTGCTCATCTGCAGATACACCTGCTGTGTTGTTGTCTCTGGAGATGGTGAACCGGCCTTTCACTGACTCAGAGTAGTAGATGCTGCTACGCTAGTAGGGTGGATATAAGCGACCCACTCCAGTCCTTTCCAGGAGCCTGTCTGACCCAGTTCATGCCGTAGCTACTGAATGTGAATCCAGAGGCTGTACAGGTCAATCTGTGAGATTCTCCAGGCCTTTTAGTCACTGGTTCAGATTCTGTCAGAGTCTGACCATCAACACCTGTCAAGAGGATAAAAACACATCTGGTGAAATAACTGGTGACACAATTAAAATCTGTGTTAGATAAAGATCAGTAAAGATGTTGACCTGCCCAGCAGACAGTGAGCAGCAGCAGTCCTGTCCTATAGTCCATCATGTTAAACTGTGTGTCCTCTGTCCTCTGTCCTCCTCTCTGCAGTCACATAAGTAGAGGGGGAGATATCTGATTTTGCATTGACTCCTCCTATAACTATGGTGTGTGTTTTTTCAGAATAATTTTGCAAGGCCATTTATAAAGGGACAAAAATAGACTTCATGTAAAGTATAATTATTTTGATTGCCAGAGGGAAACACCTAGGCCTACATCCAATACGACAATAAACTCAATTAATTAACTAACAATTAATCTCAGGTGTATTTGATTGAATTTGGGTTAGAGATTAGATGATCAGAGCTGCTTCTTTCAGGGAAACATTATTAATATATTTTTTATTTAATCAACTTCTCAATGTGTTTACGGTGGATTAAAGTTTGCCAGTTAGCTGACTGGAATCAGTTGTTTGTCTCCAGTGTTAAATATAGAATTTGCTTCATTTGGTTGTGGTTATGTTACAGTAATGTTTCAAATTCAAACAGATAAAACTTCCTGATGATAATGTTTATGATATAATGATGATTTGTGTTCAATCGGCAAATCAAATAGATGTTTTTTAATGTTTAATGTCATCAAAGTGTGCTTTCATTAATGTACTTCTAGAGATACATGGGCACAGTTTAACCATACTGAATCAGATAAACAGCTGCGTTGTTTGAAATGGGACATTTTTATATTATCTGTGATACATTTTGTTGGAGACACAAAAAAACAGAAATACATATTTTTCTGTTTGAATTCACTATATTTCTTTAGGTTGCAACTGAATTAAACATTGCGTCAAATGAGACGAAATAGGATGTCAATATTCAGTTACTCAGTATTTCAATATAAAGTGAATGCTCTCATGGGTGGTGGTAAATAGAGGAAGTAGTTTTTGTACGACTCTCCTGTTACTGTCTCTCACTGTGTCTCTTCTGGCACAGTAATACACTGCTGTGTCCTCTGCCTTCAGACTGTTCATCTGCAGATACAGCTGCTGTCTGCTGTGTCTCTGGAGATGGTGAACCGGCCTTTAATGACTCAGAGTAGTACGGGGTGCTACCAGTGTCAAATAAGCGATCCACTCCAGTCCTTTCCCATGAGCCTGTCTGACCCAGGCCATCTCGTAGCTACTGAATGTGAATCCAGAGCTGTACAGGTCAATCTGTGAGATTCTCCAGGCCTTTTAGTCACTGGTTCAGATTCGTCAGAGTCTGACCACCAACACCTGTAAAGAGGATAAAAACACATCTGGTGAAATAAGCTGTTGACACAATTAAAAGCTGTGTTAGATAAGATCAGTAAAGATGTTGACCTGCCCAGCAGACAGTGAGCAGCAGCAGTCCTGTCCTATAGTCCATCATGTTAAACTGTGTGTCCTCTGTCCTCTGTCCTCCTCTCTGCAGTCACATAAGTAGAGGGGGAGATATCTGAGTTTTGCATTAACTCCTCCTTCTGATTGAACATTGTCCTCTGTTCACACATATTTACTAAAAATATATCTCTTTAAATGTTGATTTTGTCAACATTTTAACCTGATATCAATGTTATCCTTATATTGATTTTTTACATTTACATTTCTTATTTAATTCAGTTTCTTCCGATGCAACTTGAATTTCTGCTGCTGTTTATTGAAAATAGGTATTAAAATTGTTATGATTAAGTTTTATATCATGTAGCGTGTATATCACTTTGCAGGCTAGGTTTGAAATAGACGAAAAGCATCCCATACTTTTGATCAAAGCTGACGTATTGTGTCACAGTTATCAGTACAGCAATTAATGCATTTGTTGCAATTGTGAGATCCAAAGAAATGTAAGTTTTGGCTCGTAGCTTGTACTGATTGATATTTTTAGGGGAATACATCCTGTTACACATCTAACATTAAGAGCAATTAATATACTGAAACCAATTCAGCTGATTTTATTTTGTAAGGTCTACTTGAGAAGTTTAATGTTCGACAATTTGTGATTTTTAATTGTCTTGTATTTTGGAATACATACAGTAATGTATCAGTGATTATAACCTCTAAATGTTTAAACTGATGATGTAACAGAGAGCTGGTGTTGAGATCATTTCTGGTCTGAGGGCTCCTCCTCTGGTGGCTTCATGTTACAAGTGTTCAGGCTCTGAGGGGTTTTTGTTCAGCTCTACTGATGGTGTGTGTCACAGTGTGTATCTGGCACAGTAATACACAGCAGAGTCTCCAGGCTGCACGCTCTGTCCGTTCAGAGTCACTGTGTTGTTGGAAGAGTCTAAGTCAATACTGAACTTGCTCTTCAGTGAATCTTTTTGGTATGTGTTGTGTGTCCAACACGTGCGCCGATAATCCACTCCAGTCCTTTCCCTTTAGAGGAATTATTTAAAGAACTTATCAGAGAGTGAGGTGTATCATTGGTCACATTTAAACAGTGGTTGCTGACTATTTGTGCAGGTCTGCTGGTGGTTTGTGTCACTGTGGGCAGACGTACACAGTAATACACAGCTGTGTCTGCAGGCTGCACACTCTGTCCTGTTAGAGTCACTGTTCCAGCAGAAGTGTCTCTGCTGTAGCTGAACTTGTTCTTCAGAGCATTGTTTTGACGAAGGGTGCCACTACCCCACATATGTGAAATCCAGTCCATTGGATTTCCTTCACACTGTCTGATCCAATCTGTTGCATAGCTGCTATCAGTCAGAGAATAACCAGAGACCTGACAGGATGGTCAAAGGCTGTCCAGGCTGCACAACCATTGAGTCTGGCTGGATGAGATCAATACTGTTCACACCTGTGGAAACACAAAGCAACATTATCTCCATCATTCATCTGACCACTCAGTGTTTCTGATGTGTTTATTAGTGAGAATCCACTGAAAGCTCCTCACAGGATCCAGCTGCCAGCAGCAGTATCAGAGCTGCAGAGAACATGTTGATGTTGAAGCTGAACTGATGTGAGCTCTTCTGTCCTCTCTCTGACACAAACACTTCACTGGTTTATGAGGCAACACACACACAGATCATTTACATACTGATGATTGGAAATCAGCTGACTTCAGTTCATGTAAATTATCCAAAAGATGAGGAAATGTTCAGGTGTGGTTTTTAATCACATAGAAAAGGTCGAGCAACAAAATGTAGATTATAAAACAAACTTTTCTATAGTTTTATGAAAATATGAAGTTGGATCAAACTATTAATTCTTCTCCTAATCCAGTTATGACACTGATAAAGTTGTCTTTTACATATGTTATTGAATAATTATTTATTAGGAAATGTCTTTTAGAGGATATCATGATTCTACCATAGAAACAACAAGTCCTCCAACTCATACGACCAAATGGGCCGATTGTTCCAGCCCTTATTACGACCAAATATGTTGTTTGTTCAAGCGCTTAATACGACCTATAATTACGTTTGAAAGTTTTCGCCCTCTAGTGCTCCCGTTGAATGCAAACGTTACAGATGGTCGTTTATTCACAAATAACCCTCTCTGTAATATCCTAAATTGTAGGATAGTTTGGCCATTAAAACACTTTTTGATTACATTTCTAGCGAGAAGTGTATATTGTACTTTTAGAATCCACGTCCAGTTGATATGGAGGATCTATAGTTTGATAGATATTACGAAGATGATTTGAGGTTTCGACAGGAGAACGTGTATATGCGGTAGCTTCCATGTAAAGTTACGGGTTGAAAACAGTATTTCCGGTCTCGACGTTTTCATAATAAAACCAATGATCAAATGATTTAATAGTGATATCTGCAGTACTCATCCACTAAAAAACATCAGTTTATCCTTGCTAATTATACGACATTAATTGGTTTAAATTGTGTACAATGCTTTTGTGTTTTTCCCATAGGTTTTTCTCTTTCAATTCTGAGAGACACATTTCTTTTTTCAGAGGTTTTGATAGGCTAAAATCACGCCGCAATGCACGTCGGGATATGGTGTTAATGTGATATGAAATCGGAAAACATTTAAAAAATAATAATAATACTTTATTCCGAGTGTTCTTGCTTTTCTCTTTGGAAGTCATCACATAACGGCATTGTAATACACGGTTCAACTGCATTAAATATTACACATCTGCCGTAGTTCGCTATTTATAGAACCCTGATGACAAGACTTCTGGACAAACAGAAGAAGTGCCGCCGAAACTGAATATGTGACGTGAATCATAAATATATCAGCAATTACACAAAATCTTACATTTATTTTCACAAAATACGTCTCCTTGCAGTATCAACATTAATTCGGTTGACTTTTATATTTGATCCAATTGGTAGATAGGCTGTATTTACACCATAACGGTGCACAGCTGATAGAAAGGGACACCTAGTGGTTAAAAAACGTTATTGAATTTTTTTGTTGAAATTATGTTATATTTTGTTGAAAATATGTTATATTTGATGAAAAAAATATTAAGAGTACATACTTTCATAGGGGGTAAAGTAGAAGGTCAATGATAGCAATATAGAATAGAAAATATCAAGAAGATACTGTAGTGATCTCTACAATAAAACAGTTTAGTGCAGGACGTCCAAAGATATTAATAGGAGGATGTGCAAAACAGACAAACTAATAAGGCTTTATTTAAACATTAAAGAATACTTTAAGTTAAGGTCTTCTTTTGAATAAGAAAAAACGTTGGGGGTATCCACAGATAAATATTAAGTCTGACAAAGTACAATCACCTTCCCTGAATTTGACTCAGGTGTAACTAAAGTCTGATTTAAGGGTTGTTTTATTTCACATCATTAATCAGAATCTGCAAAGTAACTAAAACAAATGTAGTGGAGTAAAAATACCAGGTTAACCTCTGAATTGTAGTGGAGTAGAACAAAGTAGTACATGCTGCTGTAACAAAAACATTTCCCAACTTGGGATCAATAAAGTATATCTTATCTTATCTTAAGATGATCGATGGCTACTGCCATATTTGCAAAATTTGCCTCTGAACCTTGACAAGTGCATGTTTCAGGCTTATCAATGAACAACAGGAGGGGTCACAGACATAAGACCAGCTGTTAAATAAAGCTCTTCTGACCTTAGCTGTCATGTGGGTATATTAATGCTGCCCATTATGGACACAAGCAATTTTCACCCATTTATTAATTATATGTTTTAAATTTGAAAACACACCACTGTGTTTCGTATCCCCTAAACCTCCAGGGTGTACACAGTTTAATACTGGCAACTTCTAATTGTGGGAAATACGAAAACATCTTGTAAAACTACAATTCCCAGTAGAGACGTGCCATAGAACATGTTGCGAAACACACAATAGCCAGCATGTGTAGTCCAAGTCCAGTTTTGGATAGTCTGTCGTGGTTCCTTTCCATTTCAAAGAGCTGTTGACGCTCGGCGTAACCTTGTCGCACTGCCACTCCAACATCCAATCACAGGGCTTGAGGACTAATCACAGGGTTTGTAAAGGAAGGCGGATGTTGTAGTCCCAAACGATAGCTGGGGATTCTGGGTAGTGTAGTGTCTTCGGAAACTGTAGTGTCTAAACTCCGAAAAAACTATTTGTTTCTCCGAATCGAAGGTTAAAAACACAAAAGCATTGTACACAATTTAAACCAATCAATATTGTGTAATTAACAAGGATAAACGGATGTGTTTTAGTGGATGAGTAATGCAGATATCACTGTGTAATCATTTGACAGTGAGGGGAATACATCCGGTTTTATTATGAAAACTTCGAGATCGGAAAACTGTTTTCACCCCGTGAGGGTTGACGCTAACTTTACATGGAAGCTGCCGCATATACACATTCTCCTGGCGAGACCTCAAATCATCTTCGTAATATCTATCAAACCATAGATTCTACACATCGACTGGACGTGGATTCTAAGAGCACAATATACACTTCTCGCTAGAAATCTAATCAAAACATATTTTAATGGCCAAACTATTCCACAATTTTAGGATTTTCCAGAGAGGGTTATTTGTGAATAAACGTTCCTCCGGAGCGTTTACAATCAAGCATGTTGTGTCTGAAACAACATACACTTTAAAACGTGTCTCTAGGTCGTAATAAGGGCTTGAACAATCGGCCTATATCGTCGTTTTTTGTAGGAGGACAGGTATAGAAAGGATCTACTATATTATCGGACACTTTTAAAACAAACTTATGGTCTTACTATCCCTTTTAGATGTTTACCTCCAATGATATACAGTATCAGTGATGTAATGTCAGATTGTTTAAATAGGTGAAAACCCTTTCTGTTAAGTTAAGAATATTTCTATGACATCTTAGTACTCTTTCCCTCTTGACTGTAACAGTGAGCTGGTGTTGAGATAATTTCTGGTCTGAGGGCTCCTCCTCTGGTGGCTTCATGTTCCAAGTGTTCAGGCTCTGAGGGGTTTTTGTTCAGCTCTACTGATGGTGTGTGTCACAGTGTGTCTCTGGCACAGTAATACACAGCAGAGTCTCCAGGCTGCACGCTCTGTCCGTTCAGAGTCACTGTGTTGCTGGAAGAGTCTAAGTCAATACTGAACTTGCTCTTCAGTGAATCTTTTTGGAATGTGGAGTATCCAACACGTGCGCCGATAATCCACTCCAGTCCTTTCCCTGCAGGCTGTCTGATCCAATGAGTATGATGTCTGCCCACAGAATAAGAGACCTGGCAGGTGATGGTCAGACGTTGACCTGGTTGCACAGTCACAGAGGCTGGCTGTATCAACTGTTCACACTTCACATCTGTAAAAATAAAAATGATATGACAGGTTATCCTGTTAAACAGCAGTAGAATAAGTGTTGACTCGTGCAGAGAGAGACTCACTTCCAGCTGCCAGCAGCAGCAGCAGAGCTACAGAGAACATGGTGATGATGATGATGATGATGATGACTGAGAAGACGTGAGCTCCTGATCCCCTTTAATCTCCACTGACAGTCTCATGTGAAGGCCTTATAACTGAATCACAATGGAGATGACTGAATTTGCATAGAACCAAACACATTGCATATGAATATGAGTCGGACTGGAGATAGAAAATGGAGCCTGTTATTGTTACTATCACAAGAATACAATCACCTCAGTGTTTCAAGAGTCTAGAATCAACTTTGTATATCCTATTTTTGCAAAAACAGATAATTAACATCTGGAGCTCTTTTAATGTCCTTTTTGATTATTTTTACACCAGGTCTTGTCAAACCTTTATTACATATTGAATATCCATACTGAACAAAACAGCACACCTGAAATGTATATTTAAATACTTTATTAAGGGCAGTGAATTTGTTTTTTCTGTATATTTTTCAAATCAGTGTTATAAGTGTCACAGACAGAGTTACATTGCTATTATTATCCTTAAAATATGTAAAACAAAACCACTTATGTGATCTTTTTATTTGAGTGGTTTACTAATGACAGTTCATTCTGTTTTTGCTATAGATGGTTTTATTTTTGTCCTTTTCTCATGAGAAGAACTTGAAGAGTTTTTAATGTACCTACATCATTAGTTAAGTTATATCATTAGATAATGTAATAGTGGAAAAGGGACGCCTTTTAAAAAATATGAGCATTGCAATAAATGTAGTTAAGGATCTATTTAATGTTCAAGTGGTGGTATTGAATAGAGGAAGTAGTTTGTGTACGACTCTCCTGTTACTGTCTCTCACTGTGTCTCTTCTGGCACAGTAATACACTGCTGTGTCCTCGGCCTTCAGACTGTTCATCTGCAGATACACTTTACTGCTGGAGTCATCTCTGGAGATAGTGAATCTACCCTGGACCGACTGAGAGTAATAGATCGGAGTACTAGCTGTGTGTATCAAGCGATCCACTCCAGTCCTTTCCCAGGAGCCTGTCTGATCCAGTTCCATACTGAGCCTCCAAAGTTGAATCCAGATGTTGTGCAGGTGAGTCTGTGAGATTCTCCAGGTTTCCTGACTGTTGGTTCAGACTCAGTTATGGTCTGACCTTCAGCGACAGACCAAACAGACAGAGCAACCACCAAGAGTGTTAGCTTTCCCTGAGCCATGTTCACACAGTTTCTTGTGTTTTCAAAAGCTTGAGTCCCTCTTTAAATATGAAGTAAACTTGATCCCTTTGAGAATTCATTTGACGATTAGCTCCTCCTACTTTGCATTCTGCTTTAAAAGTCAAATTCAAGGCTATACAAACAGCATTAAACATATTTAAACTAGCAGCAAATAGTTATTTAAGGCAATTGTTGACAAAAATGAACTATTGATTAAATTAAAATACTATAATTATTATTTTTCAACGAAAGATCCAGTTGATTATATATTTTTCTTGAATTTGACTATAACTCATATGAGTAATATCAAAGCTTTACTTCTAATCATTGTTTTAGTTGTAACAATTTGAAACTAATTCAGAAATTGGTTGAACGATATGTTTTGTATTCTTTTTATGTTGTAACTGCAATGAAGGAAAGCATGATGGTCTAAATGTTTACTTGTGTTTGCTGCAGCTGGATGAAGACCTGGATTTTGTTTCTTCTCTTACTTTAAATGTTTCAGTATTCAAATAGTTGCAATTTGAGGACAGATACAGAGAAACTAAGGAACTGAAACCTATTTGACAATGTGCAAAAACACATTTCTGCAGTGCATGAAAAATGCAAACTAAATAAGTTAAAAGACGTAGGATCTCAGATTAGACCATTTTCTAAATGTTAGCACATAAATGCTTTTCATGGTTCAGCTGCTGTCTTCTCTAAAGAGCCATTTTGATAAGAGTCTGCAATAAACATGATAAATCTATTTAGTGATATGATTCCTACATTCAGATATCTGTTAAGAAATATTTGTTTCATTGTTTGGTGTAACTAATGTTGTGTCATGATATTGGAAAGACTCCAAATCTCACATTAACAGTGTGAGAAAACTGTGTAATAATGAGGGGTTTTTGTACAGCTGCTCAACCAGCTTCAGTCACTGTGTCTCTCGAGCACAGTAATAAACAGCAGAGTCTACAGCCGTCAGACTGTTCATCTGCAGATACACCTGCTGTATGTTGTTGCTGGAGCCGGTGAACCGGCCTTTCACTGACTCAGAGTAGTAGATGCTGCTACTGGTAGTAGGGTGGATCAAAGCGATCCACTCCAGTCCTTTCCCAGGAGCCTGTCTGACCCAGGCCATCCAGTAGCTACTGAATGTGAATCCAGAAGTAGTACAGGTCAATCTGTGAGATTCTCCAGGCCTTTTAGTCACTGGTTCAGATTCTGTCAGAGTCTGACCATCAACACCTGTCAAAGGATAAAACACATCTGGTGAAATAAGCTGTTGACACGATTAAAATCTGTGTTAGATACAGATCAGTAAAGATGTTGACCTGCCCAGCAGACAGTGAGCAGCAGCAGTCCTGTCCTATAGTCCATCATGTTAAACTGTGTGTCCTCTGTCCTCTGTCCTCTGTCCTCCTCTCTGCAGTCACATAAGTAGAGGGGGAGATATCTGAGTTTTGCATTGACTCCTCCTTTCTGATTGAACATTGTCCTCTTTTAACAGTATGTTATGTTAATAACATTATCTCTTATATTTTAAATTGGTAAACATTTCTTATTGGGCTGTAAGTCACTTTGTAACATTTTAATATCGTTATGTAATTCAGATTTGTCAGATGAAACAAACAAATAATGAATTTTATTTACTGTTGATTCAAATAAAGGTATTAACATTATTGTCATAAAAAATGCTTTGAGTTAATTTAGTAAATAAATCACTTTACAGGTTTTATTTACATCTCATGTCTTTAACATTTATATTTTGATCAAAGATGACGTTTTGTGTCAAATAAAGAACAGAAATGCATGCATTTGTTTTTGGAAAGAAACTCTGACATCCAACAATGTTTTGTTGTGTTTTGGCTCGTAGATGTACTGTTTAGTATTTGTGAATAAATAGTGTGAACAATATTCTTTGAGCTGAAATTGGTTGTAAAGTAACTTAAATTTAGACTAAAAAAATCATTTACTGAAAATATATAATACTGGATACTTGAAAAGGCTGATGTTTAACAATTTAAAGAAGTCTTAATCATTTTTTTATTCTGGGAATACATAGAGTAATGTATCAGTGATTATAACCTCTAAATGTTTAACCTGATGATGTAACAGTGAGCTGGTGTTGAGATCATTTCTGGTCTGAGGGCTCCTCCTCTGGTGGCTTCATGTGTCACAGTGTGTATCTGGCACAGTAATACACAGCAGAGTCTCCAGGCTGCACGCTCTGTCCATTCAGAGTCACTGTGTTGCTGGAAGAGTCTAAGTCGATACTGAACTTGCTCTTCAGTGAATCTTTGTAGTGTGCAGTTGAACCAACTCTCACTCCTATCCACTCCAGTCCTTTCCCTGCAGGCTGTCTGATCCAGGCTGTGTAGTAGCTGCTAACAGAATAAGAGACCTGACAGGTGATGGTCAGACGTTGACCTGGCTGCACAGTCACAGAGGCTGGCTGTGTCAACTGCTCACACTTCACACCTGTGGAGGGAAACATGTTGAATAGTGAGCGAGGTTAATAACAGTGAGCAGTCAGTGTGAGCGTTCTGTCAGTGTCTCTGCCTCAGTGAGACTGTGAGGGTATTAAAATAAATTGGTCAGTAAGTCAAAGATGTGGAACTATTTGTAACTTTTTGTTTTAAATCTTTTTTTTATAAATGATTATGGGAAGTGCCCTTTTTCTCACTTGAGCTCCTGCCCCCCAAAATGTCTGTGCACGTCCCTGCTGACAGAGGAGAGGGGAACTAGTGTGTTTATGAGAGCAGCTTCTACATGATTTTACTGCCATATATCAACCCTGTCTCCTAGAAATTACGTTCCCACAAAACTAAACTGCATTCTCAAATACGTTTCGCAAGAAACGTATTTCCTTCCACGTTACGTTTTGTTATGAACATATCTTAAATACGTTTATTTTCTACATATCTTCTAGAAACCTATTTTCTCCCTTGACGTTTGTTATGAACGTATCTTAAATACGTTTGCTTTCTACCTATATTGCCATTTCTTTTCTAGCTTATAATAATGATAATAGTCATTTATTAATATCATTTTAGAGCAAACTTATTTTCGCGCTGGCTGGCGGCTGACTTTTCAGTTGACCAAATCCGTTATTATGCTGGTTAATGGTTAATAATCACAATATTGTTTGTAGTCGTTTCATACAGCATTCTCAATTACGTTTAACAAGAAACGTCTTTTGTCCCACGTTACGTTTGTTTGAACATATCTTAAATACGTTTATTTTCTACATATCTTCTAGAAACCTATTTTCTCTCACATGACGTTTGTTATGAACGTATCTTAAATACGTTTGCTTTCTACCTATATTTGCCATTTATTTCTAGCTTATAATAATGATAATAGTCATTTATTAATATCATTTTAGAGCAAACTTATTTTCGCGCTGGCTGGCGGCTGACTTTTCAGTTGACCAAATCCGTTATTATGCTGGTTAATGGTTAATAATCACAATATTGTTTGTAGTCGTTTCATACAGCATTCTCAATTACGTTTAACAAGAACGTCTTTTGTCCCACGTTACGTTTGTTCTGAATATCTTAAATACGTTTATTTTCTACATATCTTCTAGAAACATATTTTCTCTCACGTGACGTTTGTTATGAACGTATCTTAAATACGTTTGCTTTTCTACCTATATTTGCCATTTCTTTCTTGCTTATAATAATGATAATAGTCATTTATAATATCATTTTAGAGCACACATTTGAAATCGACGATCGGGCTTGATATCCTATGGTTAAATTAAAATCAGTAGGCGAGGCTGTAATTTCGCCAGCTGCGAGGCAGAAAATAATAGTTTTAACATGCCAAAAAGCTGCTGTGTCGTTTATTGCACCTCAAACATTAAAACAAATCCAGAGTTACGTGTTTCTGTACTTCCTCTAAGAAGAAAGGACAGTATACAACAGAAGAGCTCTGTGGCTTCAGGCTGATCGCCGTTCAAATGACAGCTGGTTTCCCCAAAAGTGGGCAGGGCTGTAAAGTGACGTAGGAAAGATCCTCAGCTCGCTGATTGGATGTTTTAGCCGCAATGCACGTCGGGATATGGTGTTAATGCGATATGAAATCCGAAAAAAAATCAGAGTTTAGGATGGCCGAAGACACTACACTACCCATAATCCCCAGCTATCGTTTGGGACTACAGTCCCGTTGACAAACCCCGTGATTAATCTTCAAGCTCTGGGATTGGATGTTGGAGTGGCAGTGCGCCAAGGTTACGCCGAGCGCCAAACAGCTCTTTGAAATGGAACGAAACCACGGCAGACTTTCCAAAACTGGACTCGAACGCCCCCCCAGAACTACACATGCTGGCTATTGTGTTTCGCAACATGTTCTATGGCACGTCTCTACTGGGAATTGTAGTTTTAAAAGACGTTTTCGTTTTTCCCAAAATTAGAAGTTGACAGTATTAAACTGTGTACAGCCCTGGAGGTTTAGGGGATAGGAAACAAATTGGTGTGTACAAATGTAAAACATGTAATTAATAAATGGGTGAAAATCGCTTGTGTCCATAATGGGAAGCATTAATATATACCCACATGCCAGCTCATTGTTACTTTGTAATTCTACTCCACTACAATTCAGAGGTTAACCTGGTATTTTTACTCCACTACATTTATTTTAGTTACTTTGCAGATTCTGATTAATGATGTGAAATATAAACAACCCTTAAAGCAGACTTTAGTTACACCTGAGTAAAATTCAGGGAAAGGTGATTGTCAAGTGCCAACAATCAGGAGAGATATTAGTTGGTGCTTGAGAAGACTAAACATTTATCTGCAGATCTCTATAAAGTATATTCATTACTCGTTATTCTCTACTAATAGTTAATTAAAACTGTATATAATAGCTATTTTGCACATCCCTTTCAAGATTTTCTAAGGTTTATTGACATATCATATACACAACTATGTTGAAGTTATGCAATTAATGAAAAACTTGGGTCACAGGTTCCTCAACAGTGCATTACAAGACATCTATCAATATGTGTGTATTCCTCCACCATTAAACTCAAATTCTGCACATGTCTTATACTATCTACATACATAAGAGTATAATTAATATATATATATAATATCAGTTAAAATAAGTGCTTCAACACAGTTAACATTGCAGGAAAGCAATATATTAGACGTTAAGTACTTTGTCAGGCTTAATATTTATCTGTAGATAGATACCCCAAAGCTTTTTTCTTATTTGAAAGAAAACCTAAAGTATTCTTTAATGTGTTAATAAAGGTTAATTAGTTTGTCTGTTTTGCACATCCTCATATTAATATCTTTGTACATCAGGCACTAAACTGTTTTATTGTAGAGATCACTTACAGTATCTTCTTGATTTTTTATATTCTATATTTCTATCATTGACCTTCTACTTTCCCCCTATGAAAGTATGTACTCTTAATATTTTATTCATCAAATAACATTATTCAACAAAAATAACATTATTCAACAAAAATAATTAAATAACGTGCTTTAACCACTAGGCGGTGCACACAAGGTACACACAGTATACTAATAATAACTTTGTATTATTAGTGTAGGACACTTATGTATGTATAACATCTGAAGATGTGTAGTTGTATTCATGTTTTTACATAATTGTACAGGATATTGCTATATTATTTCTCATGTTTACTTCTACACATTAATATCTGATTTGTAAAACATCAAGACAGAAAGGTATATCCGTCATTTAATGGTAAGCTATTGAAATTGTGATTCCAGATGTGTCTCCCATCACCCAAATCCCCTGACTATTCTCTCAACTCAGTATTTACATTCTTATATTCAAAGAAAATCAGTAATATCTTTAAAAACTACAAGTCCTTTTCTATCAGCTGTGCACCGTTATGGTGTAAATATAACCTATCTACCAATTGGATCAAATATAAAAGTCAGCCGATTAGTATTGATACTGCAAGGAGACGTATTTTGTGAAAAGAAATGTAAGATGTTGTTTAATTGTTGATATATTTATGATCCACGTCACGTATTCAGTTTCGGCGGCAGTTCTTCCTGTTTGTCCAGAAGTCTTCTCATCAGGGCTCTATAAATAAAGAACTATGGCAGATGTGTAATATTTAATGCAGCCGAACCGTGTATTACAATGCCGTTATGTGATGACTTTCAAAGAGAAAAGCAAGAACACTCGGAATAAAGTATTATTATTATTTTTTTTAATGTTTTCGGATTTCACATCGCATAAACACCATATCCCAACGTGCATTGCGGCTAAAACATCCAATCAGCGAGCTGAGGATCTTTCCTACGTCTGTTTCCGGTATTGTTCCTGTAATGAGAGTTCACATTTATGCTACATTGAAGGGTGGAATTGACTACACATCTTCAGAAACATAATTTGCTTCAGATATATACTGTAACTCATAGCAATATTGTAACCATTAAGAAAAGCCAACTGCATTAAAAACCCAGTTAACAAACACAAGGTAAAGTATTTTTCCTTCAGTAATGAAGATGTAATTCCAATGTAGACACACCTGGGGTCGCTGTTCAGTCTGTTACGCTGAGCCATGCGTCTGGAACGTAAAAGGGACGAAGAAGACAAAGTGAAGTGACGTACTTCCGGTTCAATGTGAAAACATTCCCAGTTAAACCATAGATATATATAAAAACATATGTTTATATATATCTATGAGTTAAACAACATAAACAAATCGCTTAATAAAAAGATAAAACACTGGCATGTAATTTACGTTTGGATTAAATAGAATGGTTTTGAATAATAGATGAGAGTAAAATCTACGTCACAGCCCCACCCACTTTTGGGGAAACCAACGCTGTCATTTGAACGGCGATCAAGCCTGAAGCCACAGAGCTCTTCTGCTGTCCTTAGAGGAAGTTTGAGGTGTTTGAGGTGCAATAAACGACACAGCAGCTTTTTGGCATGTTAAAACTCTGCCTCGCAGCTGGCGAAATTACAGCCTCGCCTACTGATTTTAATTTAACCATAGGATATCAAGCCCATCGTCGATTTCAAATGTGTGCTCTAAAATGATATTAATAAATGACTATTATCATTATTATAAGCTAGAAAAGAAATGTCAAAGATAGGTAGAAAGCAAACGTATTTAAGATATGTTCAGAACAAACGTAACGTGGGACAAAAGACGTTTCTTGTTAAACGTAATTGAGAATGCTGTATGAAACGACTACAAACAATATTGTGATTATTAACCATTAACCAGCATAATAACGGATTTGGTCAACTGAAAAGTCAGCCGCCAGCCAGCGCGAAAATAAGTTTGCTCTAAAATGATATTAATAAATGACTATTATCATTATTATAAGCTAGAAAAGAAATGGCAAAGATAGGTAGAAAGCAAACGTATTTAAGATATGTTCAGAACAAACGTAACGTGGGACAAAAGACGTTTCTTGTTAAACGTAATTGAGAATGCTGTATGAAACGACTACAAACAATATTGTGATTATTAACCATTAACCAGCATAATAACGGATTTGGTCAACTGAAAAGTCAGCCGCCAGCCAGCGCGAAAATAAGTTTGCTCTAAAATGATATTAATAAATGACTATTATCATTATTATAAGCTAGAAAAGAAATGGCAAATATAGGTAGAAAGCAAACGTATTTAAGATACGTTCATAACAAACGTCATGTGAGACAAAATAGGTTTCTAGAAGATATGTAGAAAATAAACGTATTTAAGATATGTTCAGAACAAACGTAACGTGGGACAAAAGACGTTTCTTGTTAAACGTAATTGAGAATGCTGTATGAAACGACTACAAACAATATTGTGATTATTAACCATTAACCAGCATAATAATGGATTTGGTCAACTGAAAAGTCAGCCGCCAGCCAGCGCGAAAATAAGTTTGCTCTAAAATGATATTAATAAATGACTATTATCATTATTATAAGCTAGAAAAGAAATGGCAAATATAGGTAGAAAATAAACGTATTTAAGATATGTTCATAACAAACGTAACGTGGAAGGAAATACGTTTCTTGCGAAACGTATTTGAGAATGCAGTTTAGTTTTGTGGGAACGTAATTTCTAGGAGACAGGGTTGAATGAGCAGCCAACAATCAAAATTATGAAGTTACTGTTTAAGGACATTGCAGCCAAAAATATCGTTTTTTCATGTAGGCTACTTGTTATTTTGGTCTATTTTGCTTCCATGTTTTCTTTCACTCTAATGGAAATAAAACTTCCAAGAACACATATAAATGGTGTTCGTTTTACTACCATGTCTGAATTCATCTATAGATTTAAAGCTAATCTGCATATTTAAACATTACATAACATTTCAGGGGGAAATACTGACTTGACGTAAGTAACTATCTGGGGAAGTTGTGAGGTGATGTGTTTTTTGTTTTATCCTTTTCACCTGCAATGCCTTGGTAACTGCATGCAAATTAGCGCATTTTAATTAGGCCTAGTTAACGCCTAATTTGCATATCAATGTGGCGATTGTGATGACGTTATTAGATACACATTTACTGTATTCACCTGTAGTGTCTCCCCTTAAGTACAGTACATTAGCCTGTATGCCCATGATAAATTGCCTTAGCTAAACCTTGAGCTAACTTATCCATTAGCTAGTAGCCTACCTTAGTTAACTATATTTGTTATTGTCTTTTAGGTAATTAGCTGTAAACTCGAGCCACTGGCAGTTTAGTAATTTGTTCATCACCACTCACCTTCAAAATAAGCCAAGAAAAGCCGGCATAACATGGGACAGTAAAGTGGGAGGTGCTGCTACCTGTCCGTCTGAAGGGACTGCCGATGTCCGCACCGCTGTGCAGGAGACGTGGAGGGAGGGAGGGAGAGCTACGGAACTTCACAGTCTAATCTCCCGACCTGATATTTTAATTTTGAATTCAATCAATATATTTTTGGAAAGGCAAACTGTGCGCAAACAGCAGTAGATATATATTCATTTATAAAAAATAAAAAAAGGGGGAAAAAGGGCACTTTCTCTGGAGGAAGAAAAAGGGCAGGGGCTCAAGCCCACTTTGATGTCTATGTGTGCACGTGCCTGCTCCTCCTATAACTATGGGTGTGTGTTTTTTTCAGAATAATTTTGCAAGGCCATTTATAAAGGGACAAACAATTTACTTCATGCAAAGTATATGATTTTGATTGCAAGAGGGACACACCTAGGCCTACATCCAATACGACAATAAACTCAATTAATTAACTAACGATTAATCTCAGGTGTATTTGATTGAATTTGGGTTAGAGATTAGATGATCAGAGCTGCTTCTTTAAGGGAAACATTATTAATATACGTTTCTTATTTAATCAACTTCTCCAATGTGTTTACGGTGGATTAAAGTTAGGCAGTTAGCTGACTGGAATCAGTTGTTTGTCTCCAGTGTTACATTTAGAATTTGCTTCATTTGGTTGTGGTTATGTGACAGTAATGTTTCAAATTCAAACAGATAAAACTTTCCTGATGATAATGTTTATGATATAATGATGATTTGTGTTCAATCGGCAAATCAAATAGATGTTTTTTTAATGTTTAATGCCATCAAAGTGTGCATTCATATATGTACTTCTAGAGATACACAGGCACAGTTTAACCATACTGAATCAGATAAACAGCTGCGTTGTTTGAAATGGGACATTTTTATATTATCTTTGATACATTTTGTTGGAGGCACAAAAGACACAAAAATACATATTTTTCTGTTTGAATTCACTATATTTCTTTAGGTTGCAACTGAATTAAACATTGCGTCAAATGAGACGAAATAGGATGTCAATATTCAGTTGATCAGTATTTCAATATAAAGTGAATGCTCTCATGGGTGGTGGTAAATAGAGGAAGTAGTTTTTGTACGACTCTCCTGTTACTGTCTCTCACTGTGTGTCTTCTGGCACAGTAATACACTGCTGTGTCCTCGGCCTTCAGACTGTTCATCTGCAGATACATTTTACTGCTGGAGTCATCTCTGGAGATAGTGATAGTGACGACTGAGAGTAACGGATCGGAGAACTGCTTGTGCCGATAATAGCGATCCACTCCAATCCTTTTCCAGGAGCCTGTCTGATCCAGTGCATGTAGTAGCTACTGAATGTGAATCCAGAGGCTGTACAGGTCAATCTGTGAGATTCTCCAGGCCTTTTAGTCACTGGTTCAGATTCTGTCAGAGTCTGACCATCAACACCTGTAAAGAGGATAAAAACACATCTGGTGAAATAAGCTGTTGACACAATTAAAATCTGTGTTAGATAAAGATCAGTAAAGATGTTGACCTGCCCAGCAGACAGTGAGCAGCAGCAGTCCTGTCCTATAGTCCATCATGTTAAACTGTGTGTCCTCTGTCCTCTGTCCTCCTCTCTGCAGTCACATAAGTAGAGGGGGAGATATCTGAGTTTTGCATTGACTCCTCCTCACAGTGTTTGTAAAAAATATCAACCCTCCATCTCAGCTGTTTAGACTTTTCTCTAACTAGTTTTAAGTTGTGTAGAATAATTGTATTGCAGTAACTACATAATCACATTTATTCTAATAATACACAAATGATTATCTTAGCTTCGACATGTGACACATTTATCTAAACAAATGATATATATATATATATATATATATATATATATATATATATATATATATATTACATAATTCATGTTGGTATCAATGTTCTGTTTCGCATATGTCAGTTTGAGCATAATGAAAGCACATTTACTATAATATAAATAATCTACAATTTTGTTCTGATAGTAAATGGTAACTGTACTTATATAGCGCTTTATCCAGTCTTTACGACCAGAGACGTCAAAGCGCTTTACATACTACATGTCATTCACCCATTCATACAGAGCAGTGTGCCTTACTCTAGGAACTAACATTCATACACACTCACACACCGTTGGCCATGCCATCGGAAGCAACTCAGGGTTAAGTATCTTGCCCAAGGATACATCGACATGTCGACTGCACGGGCTGGGATCGAACCCACAACCTTCTGATTGAAAGACGAGAGCCCAATATATAGTAGTGTTTAGGAAATGTGCTTTATTATAGTCTCCATTTCACCTTTCTAATAATCTAGTCACCCAGCCAAGCTCTCTGTCTGATCAAATATTGTTTTTCAGCTTGTTTCTCTTTTCAGATTTAATGTAATTTGTGGCTTGTATTTATAAATATGACAAATGTTATTTAAAATAAAATAATGAAATATCATGAGGGACTATCTGGTGATTAATGGGAAACACATAGAAATCTAATGGGGATACATCATCAAAGTGCTTTTTTAATTTGTGAGAAAACCCAGAAGTGTATGGATCACATTGCTTTGTGGTTAGTGGAGGTTTTTGTGCAGCTGCTCCACTGTCTTTAGTCACTGTGTGTCACGAGCACAGAAGTAAACAGCAGAGTCTCCTGCTGCCAGGCTGCTGACCTCGAGGTACTGAGTGCTGCTGGGAACATCTTCAGTCATGGTGAAGCCGCTTTGAAAGGAGCTGCCATAACTAGGAGAGTTGTGGCCTGTGTTCATCCACCCAACCCACTCCAGAGCTTGTCCTGGCCTCTGTCTGATCCAATTAATATAATACTCTGTCAGGTCAAAACCAGATATGATACATGACATCTTCACTGTCCCTCCAGGTGTTTGCACCTGAGAGGAGGACTGCTCCAGTTTGATCTCACTCCAGACTCCTGTAAGTAAATCATTTTTGCTCATTATCCAACATTTTACCAAAGAAATACAAAAAATAAGTAAATCAGAAGTGATGTTTCTCACCATGAATAGTAACTAAAAATAATAAACTCCAGATAATTGTCCTTTCCATTATTTGAGAGACACTGTCAGTGCTTTCTGATCTGAGTGTTTCAGAAACATATAACACTTCTCTGGTGTTCTGCAACAAGTCGCTGATGGTGTGTTTTAAAGAGAGGAAGAGTTTGCATCGACATTTCCATAAGCAGAGTATCTCTACGACGGCTGCATTTACATTTCACATTCACTTATATTCCTGTCAACTTATTTCTGGATTCATGAAAACAACAAAAAAGAGGAAATTAGTTTGTTTATGTTCTGCAATGACATCCTGTTTCTTCAGTGGTAGAGCTACTGTTATTTTATATTCTAGTAGATCAAAACAGAAACACAGAAAATGTGTTCTATATTTAACAGGCACCACAATGCACACAACTCATTTAGTATACATTCAATTGGTCATATGTGTTTTTCATTGTGCAATATGAAGCTTCTCTCAGTCTCTTCTCTACTGATCTTGGCTGCAGTGGAAGTGAAATAATATTACACAGACATTTAAATACATTTTTTAATGAACTTATCAGAGAGTGAGGTGTGTATCATTGTTCACATTTATACTCTGTGTGGTTGAGTCACATGGTTGCTGAGTATTTGTGCAGGTCTGCTGGTGGTTTGTGTCACTGTGGGCTGACGTACAAGGTTGAGCAAACACGATTTAAGTTAAGAATATTTCGATGTCATCTTAGTACTCTTTCCCTCTTGACTGTAACAGTGAGCTGGTGTTGAGATCATTTCTGGTCTGAGGGCTCCTCCTCTGGTGGCTTCATGTTACAAGTGTTCAGGCTCTGAGGGGTTTTTGTACAGCTCTACTGATGGTGTGTGTCACAGTGTGTCTCTGGCACAGTAATACACAGCAGAGTCTCCAGGCTGCACGCTCTGTCCGTTCAGAGTCACTGTTTTGCTGGAAGAGTCTAAGTCGATACTGAACTTGCTCTTCAGTGAATCTTTGTAGTATGTACCTCCAGTGTGTTTCATTCCTATCCACTCCAGTCCTTTCCCTGCAGGCTGTCTGATCCAGGCTGTGTTGTAGCTGCTAACAGAATAAGAGACCTGACAGGTGATGGTCAGACGTTGACCTGGCTGCACAGTCACAGAGGCTGGCTGTATCAACTGCTCACACTTCACACCTGTGGAGGGAAACATGTTGAATAGTGAGCGAGGTTAATAACAGTGAGCAGTCAGTGTGAGCGTTCTGTCAGTGTCTCTGCCTCAGTGAGACTCACAGGATCCAGCAGCCAGCAGCAGCAGCAGAGCGACAGAGAACATGGTTGGTGTTGAAGGTGACCTGATGGAGCTTCTCTTCTTCTGCTGCAGCTGACAGCATGATATCAAGTCTTTATAGCAGACTGTGAGGAAGTTCACTTTGCATAGAGAGGGACACTGACAGGCTATAAAAGAGGGACGGACTGTCCTGTCAAGAGTTGTCTTTTGGATTTGTGGTTAGACAATTATAAGGATATAGTGACTTATCACTAACTTTTATTTAAACTTAAATAAGATGTAATCATTTATTCTGCTCAGCAAAACCCTAACCCACATACTGGATACATCACGCATAAATCTATTTTCGATACTTTCTGTTGAAAAATAAATAATGGGACAATATTGTTGCAAGAATTCCTGAAGTAAAATGTATATCTAAAAAAGGGGAAGTGAAATTCCACATCAGCCGTTGCTTTCATAGTGTGTTTAGAAAAGCTGTCTTTTTCTCCTTACTGTCATCTGACTTGTTATCATTTACTGCCACCTGTTGGTACTAGTGATAATAAATAGTTAGAGGTTTTTGTAAAGCCTCTGGGCTTCCTTTAACCAGTGTGTCTCTTTGGCGCAGTAATACACAGCAGAGTCCTCTGGCTTTAAGTTGGACAGCCTCAGATGCACCATGCTGTTGCTATTATCTCTGGTGACTTCTATCCTTCCTTGTAATCTACTGGCATAGTCTGTTCCACTTGCATCGCTGTAAACACGACCCATCCATTCCAGTGCTTTTCCAGCAGGTTGTCTGACCCAGTGCATGCTGCAGCAGCTAAATGTGAAGCCAGATCCCCTGCAGGAGAGACTGAGAGTCTCCCCAGGCCTCTTCACTACTGAAGAGGAAGGAATAGACTCCATACTCTGACCTGTACAACCTGATAAGATACAAAAAAGAAATGATCACTAACACACCAAACACAGGGCTGAATCACTGACTGACCATCAGTGGATGTTGTCTGATAAAAGATAAAACATCAAGAAGCAGGAGAGCTCACAGGGCAGAGAGAGAGCAACCAGCAGAAGAGAGAGAGAGTTGATCATCCTGAGACTGGAGATGTGACCTCTGATGCTCCACACAAAGTACAGAGCAGTCAGACAGAAGTACTCTGCACACACTGGAGATTTGCATCAGGATAGCATGGGGAGGGAGGGGCTCATGCAGGACTTGTAGTTTGATCTAATTGACTCAATTATTTGTCTTTTTTTAAATGATATTCACTTATCCTTCTATTTGACATCTGACTTTAAACTCAGAGTCATGCTCCCTTTTTGTTTTGAAGTATTTTATCCATGCCAAAAAATGACCCATGGTCCCATAAAATGAGTGGTTGAGTAACTTGGTTATTGAGTATGTGTTGGCTTGTTGGTGGTTAGTATCCTTGAACTTCTTACACTTACACAGTAAAACCCAACAGTGTCCTCAGGCTGTAGAAAAAGTCTCTAAGGATGTAGAAGAGTCACCATAGATGATTTAGCAAAGATTGTGTTGCCATTATTTGATTTATTGTAAAAACAATTCCTAAAACTGTCAAAATGAGTAGATGTTATTTCAGTAAAAACATAATTCTGTATTTAAACCACAGTATTCACTGGATTCAAACTTATGTTATATAAGGTTATCCTTAAAAAAATGCAGGTATTCTGTGAGTCATGACAACCTGTTTCAACGCAATAACACACATGTTTTTCTAAATGAAATACATTTCATTATCAGCTGGCGATCATCCAATGGGAATTGTGTTTTCACAGCCCTGACATGCTTCAGTGGTTTTCATACAGGGATCAGTGTTGTTCAGTTTTGTACAGCGTGGTAGTCTATAGTGTGTCACTGTGGCTCTCGTGCACAGTAATAAACTGCAGAGTCTTCTTGTGTCAGACTCTTCACCTCCAAGTACACAAGATTTTTGGAAGTGTCTTTGGTGATGGAAAACTGGCCTTGCAGTCTTTGGGCAAATATGGTGCCAGTTCCACTATCAATGCGTCCGATCCACTCTAGTCCTTTCCCTGGTTTCTGCCTGATCCAGTGCAGCCAAGCCAGAGGAAGTCCTTCCACCTTACAGGACAGAGAGACTGGTTCTTGCTCTGCTGACCACCGGCTCTGAGGAGGTGAGGGACTGGCCCTGAGCCGCTGAAAGAGACACAGAGTTTAGATGAAGGGGAACCAGCAGCTCTTCTCCTCCTCTGCTGGACCGACTTCACTCACCTGAAACCAGAGCCAGGAGGACCACGCTTTGTACCAATGTCATGGTGGGAACTTGTCCGAGTCTGCAACAACAGAGGCTGTATGAAGGATATATATTGTGCTCGCAGAATGGGTGGGGATTATCCATCAGTGTGTTGGGATTTGCATTTTTTGGGGGGAGTTGCAGTGATGATACATAAATACTTAATTTGTGAGAGAAGGAGGAGTGCTGAAATATGAGAGAAGGTACATAACAGACCCAATAATAAGATGTTGTTTAGTCTTTTCTACTTGTTGGTATGTGCATTTCTGAGAGACTAACAGTGTGGTGGGTGATTTAATGTATACAAAACAAGCTGCTCTGTCAGTCTCCTACTTTCATTTGAAAATGATAGGTCACCTCAGTGAGGGGGATTACTGCTAAAACAGCAACATGTCACTCAGGAAGACAAAGATTTTCTCCCAGAAAGTGAAAGTTTGTCTTATTGCAGAATGATTTATTTATCCAGCGTATATCACAATGCACAATCACAAGAACAAACAGCCATTCTTCCTTCTGTTCATCATGAATTTCTTTTAGACGTGAGATTAACACATGAGGCTGCTTCACTTCCAACTGAATGTGAGTCATGTGACAGAAAGGTCTACATTTAGTGTTTCTTTTTGCCCAAACGTGAAACATACATTTAGAAGATGTTATTTCTGTCCTTGGCTGTTTTATGAGGAAATTATTATTTTAAATACATATTTCTTTTTATTATTGTGTTTTGTAACTTGTTGTAACGGTTTTTTTCATTTTCATAAAAACGACAACAAGAATGATTTAGTCAACGTATAACTCTCCTTGTACTCTATCAACAAAGTACGGACTAAGACTGTAGGTTTTTGTACAGCTGCTCAACCAGCTTCAGTCACTGTGTCTGTCGAGCACAGTAATAAACAGTAGAGTCTACAGCCGTCAGGCTGTTCATCTGCAGATACACCTGGTCCACGTTGTTGTCTCTGGAGATGGTGAAGCGATTCTGGACTGACGTGGAATAATATATAGTACTTCCACTTGGAGCAGAAATGTGGGCAACCCACTCCAGTCCTTTTCCTTCAGCTTGTCTGATCCAGCTGATATCAGCATCACTATCTGATATTCCTGCATATGTACAGGTCAGTTTGTGGGACTGTCCAGGGAGCTTTACCACCGCTTCAGACTCAGTCAGAGTCTGACTGCAAACACCTGGAGAGAAAAGCAGCTTGATCACAACAGACCCAAACATAAAGCTAAGAAAAAGAAAAGTCCAGGAGTATGTGCTCACCAGAAATCCATGAAAGCATCAGAAACATTAAACATGTAGCTAAAGTCACAGTGGAAATGTGTTGTGTGTGCTGCAGTGGTTTGAGCTCTCCTCTTCAGTTTGCAGTGAGATAAATAAATATGGAAGCCATTCATATTTGCATTGGCTCCTCCTCTTAGTGCTGAATATGAAGAATATTGAAATTAATATTTAAATTCTGATAAAATGAACAATCTGCCTAAACTGTTTAGCTGTTTTATATAGAAACCATTCGTTATCAAACAAGACACACAGGAAGAAATGCCTGAGATACTGAAATCTGTTTGAGGGAGAACTAAATGAACTAATGAATCTGCAGTGACTGCTGATCCAGCTCCTTTTTGTGTTATAATGAAGCAACCTCTCAAAGGGTGAGAGTATAAACCTGTAGTTCAGTCCAGGGTCTGAGTGTGAGTTAAGATCAGTGAGAGCAGCAGATCTGAGTGTTTCCCTTTACTGACAGAGGAGAGGGGAACTCAACACTGACTGCCATCTAGTGTCTTTATGAGAGCAGCTGCTCCATGATATGCATTAATGGTGCTGCAACGTGTTCATGTAGTGTTTATTTTATTCCTATTTGGACATTGATCTCAACGGATTCTTTTTGTTGTTTTGTGCTTGGCTATTTTGTGTGGCAGTGATCAATTTATCCAGATGTTTTTTTAATTTATTTAAATTACTGGTCATTTATGAACTCTCTCAAGGCTGAATTTCATAATTGTATTATATACAACCACAGCAAAAGATACATGAAGACTATAATTCATTTTAAGGGTATATCTAAGATAAGGAAGAGGTCTGTAGGTTTTTGTACAGCTGCTCAACCAGCTTCAGTCACTGTGTGTCTCGAGCACAGTAATAAACAGCAGAGTCTACAGCCGTCAGACTGCTCATCTGCAGATACACCTGCTGTATGTTGTTGTCTCTGGAGATGGTGAACCGGCCTTTCACTGACTCAGAGTAGTACTGGGTGCCACCACCGCCATTGCTGATATAAGCGATCCACTCCAGTCCTTTCCCAGGAGCCTGTCTGACCCAGGCCATGTAGTAGCTACTGAATGTGAATCCAGAGGCTGTACAGGTAATCTGTGAGATTCTCCAGGCCTTTTAGTCACTGGATCAGATTCTGTCAGAGTCTGACCATCAACACCTGAAAGAGGATAAAAACACATCTGGTGAAATAAACTGTTGACACAATTAGAATCTGTGTTAGATAAAGATCAGTAAAGATGTTGACCTGCCCAGCAGACAGTGAGCAGCAGCAGTCCTGTCCTATAGTCCATCATGTTAAACTGTGTGTCCTCTGTCCTCTGTCCTCCTCTCTGCAGTCACATAAGTAGAGGGGGAGATATCTGAGTTTTGCATTGACTCCTCCTCACAGGGTTTGTAAAAAATATCAACCCTCCATCTCAGCTGTTTAGACTTTTCTCTAACTAGTTTTAAGTTGTGTAGAATAATTGTATTGCAGTAACTACATAATCATATTTCTTCTAATAATACACAAATGATTATCTTAGCTTCGACATGTGACACATTTATCTAAACAAATTATATTTATATATATATTACATAATTCATGTTGGTATCAATGCTCTGTTTCTCATATGTCAGTTTGAGCATAATGGAAGCACATTTACTATAATATAAATTATCTACAATTTTGTTCTGATAGTAAATGGTAACTGTACTTATATAGCGATTTATCCATCTTTACGACCCCTCAAAGCGCTTTACATACTACATGTCATTCACCCATTCATACAGAGCAGTGTACCTTACTCTAGGAACTAACATTCATACACACTCACACACCGTTGGCCATGCCATCGGGAGCAACTCAGGGTTAAGTATCTTGCCCAAGGATACATCGACATGTCGACTGCACGGGCTGGGATCGAACCCACAACCTTCTGATTGAAAGGCGAGAGCCCAATATATAGTAGTGTTTAGGAAATGTGCTTTATTCTCCTCTCAAATTTCACCTTTCTAATAATCTAGTCACCCAGCCAAGCTCTCTGTCTGATCAAATATTGTTTTTCAGCTTGTTTCTCTTTTCATATTCAATGTAATTTGTGGCTTGTATTTATAAATATGACAATGTTATTTAATATCAATAATAAGATATCATGAGGGTCTATCTGGTGATTAATGGGAAACACATAGAAATCTGATGGGGATACATCATCCAAGTGTTATTACAATTTGTGAGAAAACCCAGAAGTGTATAGGATCACATTGCTTTGTGGTTAGTGGAGGTTTTTGTGCAGCTGCTCCACTGTCTTTAGTCACTGTGTGTCGAGCACAGAAGTAAACAGCAGAGTCTCCTGCTGCCAGGCTGCTGACCTCGAGGTACTGAGTGCTGCTGGGAACATCTTCAGTCATGGTGAAGCGCTTTGAAAGGAGCTGCCATAACTAGGAGAGTTGTTGCCTGTGTTCATCCACCCAACCCACTCCAGAGCTTGTCCTGGCCTCTGTCTGATCCAGTGAATATTATAGCTTGTCATTGTAACCAGATGTGATACATGACATCTTCACTGTCCCTCCAGGTCTTTGCACCTGAGAGGAGGACTGCTCCAGTTTGATCTCACTCCAGACTCCTGTAAGTAAATCATTTTTGCTCATTATCCAACATTTACCAAAGAAATTAAAAAAGAAGTAAATCAGAAGTGATGTTTCTCACCATGAATAGTAACTAAAAATAATAAACTCCAGATAATTGTCCTTTCCATTATTTGAGAGACACTGTCAGTGCTTTCTGATCTGAGTGTTTCAGAAACATATAACACTTCTCTGGTGTTCTGCAACAAGTCGCTGATGGTGTGTTTTAAAGAGAGGAAGAGTTTGCATCGACCTCCCTCTACAGATTCAAAAAGGAACATGTGACATAAACATTTCCATAAGCAGAGTATCTCTACGACGGCTGCATTTACATTTCACATTCACTTACATTTCCTGTCAACTTATTTCTGGATTCATGAAAACAAAAAAAAGAGGAAATTAGTTTGTTTATGTTCTGCAATGACATCCTGTTTCTTCAGTGGTAGAGCTACTGTTATTTTCTATTCCAGTAGATAAAACAGAAAAATATGTTCTGTATTTTCTAAGCAATGCAATAATAATTTAGTAAAAATTCAAACGTATCATATATGTTTTGCATTTGTGCAAAATGAATTCTCTCAGTCTCTTCTATACTGATCTTGGCTGCAGTGGAAGTGAAATAATATTTCCCAGACATTTAGAGGAATTATTTAAAGAACTTATCAGAGAGAGAGTGTGTATCATTGTTCAAATGTATACTCTGTATGGTTGAGTCACATGGTTGCTGAGTATTTGTGCAGGTCTGCTGGTGGTTTGTGTCAGGCTGCACACTCTGTACTATTAGAGTCACTGTTCCAGCAGAAGAGTCTCTGCTGTAGCTGAACTTGTTCTTCAGAGCATTGTTTTGATAAAGGGTGCCACTACCTCCACCCCACATATGTGAAATCAAGTCCATTGGTTTTCCTTCACACTGTCTGATCCAACCTGTTGCATAGCTGCTATCAGTCAGAGAATAACCAGAGACCTGACAGGTGATGGTCAAAGGCTGTCCAGGCGGCACAACCATTGAGTCTGGCTGGATGAGATCAATACTGTTCACACCTGTGGAAACACAAAGCAACATTATCTCCATCATTCATCTGACCACTCAGTGTTTCTGATGTGTTTATTAGTGAGAATCCACTGAAAGCTCCTCACAGGATCCAGCTGCCAGCAGCAGTATCAGAGCTGCAGAGAACATGTTGATGTTGAAGCTGAACTGATGTGAGCTCTTCTGTCCTCTCTCTGACACACACACAAACTTAGCTGGTTTACGAGGCAACACACACACAGATCATTACATACTGATGATTGGAAAACAGCTGACTTAAATTCATGTAAATTATCCAAAAGATGAGGAAATGTTCAGGTGTGGTTTTGAATAATTATTTAATAGGAACTCTGTCCTTTAGAGGATTCCATTCTACTATAGAAAGGAATCTACTATATTATCAGACACTTTTAAAACAAACTTATGGTCTTACTATCCCTTTTAGATGTTATACCTAGAATGATATACAGTATCAGTAATTGTAAAGTCAGATTGTTTAAATTGGTGAAAACCCTTTCTGTTGAATTAAGTTAAGAATATTTCTATGACATCTTACTCTTTCCCTCTTGACTGTAACAGTGAGCTGGTGTTGAGATCATTTCTGGTCTGAGGGCTCCTCCTCTGGTGGCTTCATGTTACAAGTGTTCAGGCTCTGAGGGGTTTTTGTACAGCTCTACTGATGGTGTGTGTCACAGTGTGTCTCTGGCACAGTAATACACAGCAGAGTCTCCAGGCTGCATGCTCTGTCCGCTCAGAGTCACTGTTTTGCTGGAAGAGTCTAAGTCGATGCTGAACTTGCTCTTCAGTGAATCTTTGTAGTGTGTACCACTTGTGTATTTCATTCCTATCCACTCCAGTCCTTTCCCTGCAGGCTGTCTGATCCAGGCTGTGTAGTGGCTGTTAACAGAATAAGAGACCTGACAGGTGATGGTCAGACGTTGACCTGGCTGCACAGTCACAGAGGCTGGCTGTATCAACTGCTCACACTTCACACCTGTGGAGGGAAACATGTTGAATAGTGAGCGAGGTTAATAACAGTGAGCAGTCAGTGTGAGCGTTCTGTCAGTGTCTCTGCCTCAGTGAGACTCACAGGATCCAGCAGCCAGCAGCAGCAGCAGAGCTACAGAGAACATGGTTGGTGTTGAAGGTGACCTGATGGAGCTTCTCTTCTTCTGCTGCAGCTGACAGCATGATATCAAGTCTTTATAGCAGACTGTGAGGAAGTTCACTTTGCATAGAGAGGGACACTGACAGCCTATAAAAGAGAGACGGACTGTCCTGTCAAGAGTTGTCTTTGGATTTGTGTTGGGACATGTGAAATAACATTTATATTTTAAAACAATAAATGAAATGATCTTTTTATTTCCAATCAAACCTCAGACAAACAGTATATCTATTGTCTGATGTAACTTTTGGTAAATGATATCTGATGAAGCAGTTTTATTAAGGCGATATTTCTTTCAGTGTCTTGATGTTGATTTTGTTGATGCTTTTTTGTGATTGTGAGAAGCAGAACACAAAGTTTTGAATTTGTATTTGAACTTGTTGAGTTTTTGTACAGCGTTTCTCCTTCCTGTGTCACTGTGTCTCTCGAGCACAGTAATAAACAGCAGAGTCTACAGCCGTCAGACTGCTCATCTGCAGATACACCTGCTGTTGTGTTGTCTCTGGAGATGGTGAACCGGCCTTTCACTGACTCAGAGTAGTAGATGCTGCTACTGCTATCACTGATAGTAGCAACCAGAGGTGTGGACTCGAGTCACATGACTTGGACTCGATTCAGACTCGAGTCACCAATTTGATGACTTTGGACTCGACTTGACAAAATCACAAAACACTTGCGACTCGACTTGGACTTGAACACCAATGACTCGGGACTTGACTTGGACTTGAGCCTCTGACTTGAGGTGACTTGATAATTTAATTCAGAGGTCTCCAACACGCCGATCGCGAGATGCCGCTAGAAGAGCAGACTCCCGTCGGGGAGAGCAGAATCTCCAGCCGCTGCAACTCTTGCTGAGAATCCTTGCAGGCAGGGGCGGGTCTTTATTTAGCTGGGCCACCATGCGGCCAATCATATGTGAGGACACACTAGGATCATACCATTATGTGAAAGAAGGGTGGGGGCAGACGCTCCAAAGACAGCAGGTGTAGTGGTACAGGCCAGATACACAGAGCGACGGGGAGACAGATTTAAATGCAAGCGCGTCGGAAAAAGTCAAAAAATTAGCGAAAACCGAAAAAAGAAGCAGCATCTGGCTGCATTTCAATGATATTGGAGAAAGCAAAGCTGAGTGCAGGATTTGTAAAATGAAAATAACCTTCAGAGCAGGGTTTTTTTTGGTAACCACTCAGGATTTATTGCCAGAGGTGGGAGAAGTTCAGATCTTGTACTTGAGTAAAAGTACCAGAGTGTAGGAATACTCGGTTACAATAAAAAGTCCTGCATTCAAAATGTTACATAAAAGTACAAAAGTATTATCATCAAAATATAGTTAAAGTACCACCTGCAGAGGGATCTAGATTCAGGTGTTCTTTTCCCCATAGAGACGCCTCGCTGCACATTATCCCTTGCATAAAGATAGGTTGTGGGTCCCTTATAACATGTTGTACACAGTGGAAATAAACATTCTGGTTACCCTAACATCAGGGATCTTATCCATTAAACTCCTTCTGAATCAAACCGTCACGGTAGCATTACCTTACTGATCCCTCTTACAATAGAAGAAAACACGTTACTTTACCAGCAGAGAGAAAATAGATTATTACAGTATTAATGTGACTAATAAAGAGCAGTTTAATTATTAAGTATTATTCTGTTGATGGGTGTCATTACATTTGGTGAAAAGCACATAATGACTTGTTTAAGACTCGTTTGTCAAAGTTTAGGACTTGGATTGACTTGAACTTGCCCATCCTGACTTGAGACTTGACTTGGACTTGAGCACAAAGACTTGAGACTTGACTCGGACTTGAGCGCAAAGACTTGAGACTTGACTCGGACTTGCAAAACAATGACTTGGTCCCACCTCTGGTAGCAACCCACTCCAGTCCTTTTCCAGCAGCCTGTCTGATCCAAGCAGTATCAATATTACCACTAAACCCATATGTGCAGGTCAGTCTGTGGGACTCTCCAGGCTTTTTAACCGCTGGTTCAGACTCAGTCAGTGTTTGACCCTCAGTACCTACATACATGTAAACAGCTCATTAGTTTCTGTAATGCAGCCATATTGTCTTTGTACCAGGAGGTCTGTCAGAAAAACAGGTTTTGTTCTTACCTGCAGAATTAAATTGACAGGATGAGAAAAACCACCAGATAATCAGGTCTGATCATTGTGAAAGCCAGTTGTCTCTGTCCAGTCTACAGTGTGTATGTCAGTGATTTAGTGTCTGTCCTTCACTCTGCAACACATATGTAGAGATGGAAGAGGTCAGAGTTTGCATTGACTCCTCCTCCTCAAACAGAAACACAGCACATCCCCTGAATAAATATGATGTAGATTTCCTTTTTGCATACTATGATTGAATGTATATATCCTTAAATTATAAGGTTGAATTTAAAGTTCTTTGTCAGTTCCTTTTATAAATAAGATGTAATCATTTATTCTGCTTTGCACAACATTGGTTGCCCATCCTCCACATACTGGAATCATCATGCATAAATATATTATTGATACCTGCTGTTAGGAAATTAATAATGGGATATTGTTGTTGCAGGAAAGCCTCAAGACTTTCATAGTATACGTTTAGAGACATTGTCATATTCCCGTTATTGTCACCTGTCTTTTTATCCTCTACTGCCACCTGTTGGTGCTTGTGTGAGTAATGTGACTGACATTTCTACATTTAATGTTTCTTTTTGCCCATACATGAAATATATTTAGAGGATGTTTTTTTGTCCTTGGCTGTTTTAAGAGACAATTCTTTTTTTTAAGACATTTTTATTTATTAATGTGTTTTATAACTTGGCTCAGTAGCAACTGTTTTTTTCATTTTCATAAAAACTACAACAACGAATGATTTAGTCAAAGTATAACTCTCCTTGTACTCTATCAACAAAGTATGGATGAGGACTGTAGGTTTTTGTACAGCTGCTCAACCAGCTTCAGTCACTGTGTGTCTCGAGCACAGTAATAAACAGCAGAGTCTACAGCCGTCAGACTGTTCATCTGCAGATACACCTGCTGTCTGTTGTTGTCTCTGGAGATGGTGAACCGGCCTTTCACTGACTCAGAGTAGTACTGAGTGCCACCACCACCACTGCTGATATAAGCGATCCATTCCAGTCCTTTCCCAGGAGCCTGTCTGACCCAGTTCATCTCGTAGCTACTTAATGTGAATCCAGAAGTAGTACAGGTCAATCTGTGAGATTCTCCAGGCCTTTTAGTCACTGGTTCAGATTCTGTCAGAGTCTGACCATCAACACCTGTCAAGAGGATAAAAACACATCTGGTGAAATAAGCTGTTGACAAAATTAAAATCTGTGTTAGATACAGATCAGTAAAGATGTTGACCTGCCCAGCAGACAGTGAGCAGCAGCAGTCCTGTCCTATAGTCCATCATGTTAAACTGTGTGTCCTCTGTCCTCCTCTCTGCAGTCACATAAGTAGAGGGAGAGATATCTGAGTTTTGCATTGACTCCTCCTATAACTAAGGGTGTGTTTTTTTCAGAATAATTTTGCAAGGCCATTTATAAAGGGACAAACAATTGACTTCATGTAAAGTATAATGATTTTGATTGCCAGAGGGACTCACCTTGGCCTACATCCAATATGACAATAAACTAAATTAACTAACTAATCATTCATCTCAGGTGTATTTGATTTAATTTGGGTTAGAGATTAGATGATCAGAGCTGCTTCTTTAAGGGAAACATTATTAATATATATTTTTTATTGAATCAACTTCTCCAATGTGTTTACGGTGGATTAAAGTTTGCCAGTTAGCTGACTGGAATCAGTTGTTTGTCTCCAGTGTTGAATATAGAATTTGCTTAATTTGTTTGTGGTTATGTTACAGTAATGTTTCAAATTCAAACAGATAAAGCTTTCCTGATGATAATGTTTATGATATAATGATGATTTGTGTTCAATCGGCAAATCAAATAGATGTTTTTTACTGTTTAATGTTATCAAAGTGTGCTTTCATTAATGTACTTCTAGAGATACATGGGCACAGTTTAACCATACTGAATCAGATAAACAGCTGCGTTGTTTGAAATGGGACATTATTATATTATCTGTGATACATTTTGTTGGAGGCACAAAGAAACAATAATACATATTTCTGTTTGAATTCACAATATGTCTTTAGGTTGCAACTGAATTAAACATTGCGTCAAATGAGACGAAATAGGATGTCAATATTCAGTTACTCAGTATTTCAATATAAAGTGAATGCTCTCATGGGTGGTGGTAAATAGAGGAAGTAGTTTGTGTACGACTCTCCTGTTACTGTCTCTCACTGTGTGTCTTCTGGCACAGTAATACACTGCTGTGTCCTCGGCCTTCAGACTGTTCATCTGCAGATACACTTTACTGCTGGAGTCATCTCTGGAGATAGTGAATCTACCCTGGACCGACTGAGAGCAATAGATAGGAGTACTAGCTGTGTGTATGAAAGCGATCCACTCCAGTCCTTTCCCAGGAGCCTGTCTGATCCAGTTCCATACTGAGCCTCCAAAGTTGAATCCAGATGTTGTGCAGGTGAGTCTGTGAGATTCTCCGGGTTTCCTGACTGCTGGTTCAGACTCAGTTATGGTCTGACCTTCAGCGACAGACCAAACAAACAGAGCAACCACCAAGAGTGTTAGCTTTCCCTGAGCCATGTTAACACAGTTTCTTGTGTTTTCAAAAGCTTGAGTCCCTCTTTAAATATGAAGTACACTTGATCCCTGTGAGAATTCATTTGACGATTAGCTCCTCCTACTTTGCATTCTGCTTTAAAAGTCAAATTCAAGGCTATACAAACAGCATTAAACATAATTTAAACTAGCAGCAAATAGTTATTTAAGGCAATTGTTGACAAAAATGAACTATGATTAAAATACTATAATTATTATTTTTCAACGAAAGATCCAGTTGATTATATATTTTTCTTGAATTTGACTATAACTCATATGAGTAATATCAAAGCTTTACTTCTAATCATTGTTTTAGTTGTAACAATTTGAAACTAATTCAGAAATTGGTTGAACGATATGTTTTGTATTCTTTTTATGTTGTAACTGCAATGAAGGAAAGCATGATGGTCTAAATGTTTACTTGTGTTTGCTGCAGCTGGATGAAGACCTGGATTTTGTTTCTTCTCTTACTTTAAATGTTTCAGTATTCAAATAGTGGCAATTTGAGGACAGATACAGAGAAAACTAAGGAACTGAAACCTATTTGACAATGTGCAAAAACACATTTCTGCAGTGCATGAAAAATGCAAACTAAATAAGTTAAAAGACGTAGGATCTCAGATTAGACCATTTTCTAAATGTTAGCACATAAATGCTTTTTATGGTTCAGCTGCTGTCTTCTCTAAAGAGCCATTTTGATAAGGCTCTGTTCTGCAATAAACATGATAACTCTATTTAGTGATATGATTCCTACATTCAGATATCTGTTAAGAAATATTTTTTCATTGTTTGGTGTAACTAATGTTGTGTCATGATATTGGAAAGACTCCAAATCTCACATTAACAGTGTAAAACTGTGGTAATAATGAGGGGTTTTTGTACAGCTGCTCAACCAGCTTCAGTCACTGTGTCTCTCGAGCACAGTAATAAACAGCAGAGTCTCCAGGCTGCACGCTCTGTCCATTCAGAGTCACTGTGTTGCTGGAAGAGTCTAAGTCGATACTGAACTTGCTCTTCAGTGAATCTTTTGGAATGTGGAGTATCCAACACGTGCGCATATAATCCACTCCAGTCCTTTCCCTGCAGGCTGTCTGATCCAATGAGTATGATGTCTGCCCACAGAATAAGAGACCTGACAGGTGATGGTCAGACGTTGACCTGGCTGCACAGTCACAGAGGCTGGCTGTGTCAACTGCTCACACTTCACACCTGTAAAAATAAAAATAATATGACAGGTTATCCTGTTAAACAGCAGTAGAATAAGTGTTGACTCGTGCAGAGAGAGACTCACTTCCAGCTGCCAGCAGCAGCAGCAGAGCTACAGAGAACATGGTGAGGATGATGATGATGATGATGACTGAGAAGACGTGAGCTCCTGATCCCCTTTAATCTCCACTGACAGTCTCATGTGAAGGCCTTATAACTGAATCACAATGGAGATTACTGAGTTTGCATAGAACCAAACACATTGCATATGAATATGAGTCGGACTGGAGATAGAAAATGGAGCCTGTTATTGTTACTATCACAATAATACAATCACCTCAGTGTTTCAAGAGTCAAGAATCAACTTTGTATACCCTATTTTTGCAAAAACAGATAATTAACATCTGGAGCTCTTTTAATGTCCTTTTTGATTATTGTTACACTTGGTCTTGTCAACCTTTATTACATATTGAATATCCATTACTAAACAAAACAGCACACCTGAAATGTATATTTAAATACTTTATTAAGGGCAGTGAATTCATTTTTTCTGCATATTTTTCAAATCAGTGTTATAAGGGTCATAGACAGAGTAACATTGCTATTATTGTCCTTAAAATATATGTAAAACAAAACCACTTATGTGATGTTTTTATTTGAGTGGTTTACTAATGACAGTTCATTCTGTTTTTGCTATAGATGGTTTTATTTTTGTCCTTTTCTCATGAGAAGAACTTGAAGAGTTTTTAATGTACCTACATCATTAGTTAAGTTATATCATTGGATATTTTAATAGTGAAAAAGGGGCGCCTTTTAACAAATATGAGCATTGCAATAAATGTAGTTAAGGATCTATTTAATGTTCAAGTGGTGGTATTGAATAGAGGAAGTAGTTTGTGTACGACTCTCCTGTTACTGTCTCTCACTGTGTCTCTTCTGGCACAGTAATACACTGCTGTGTCCTCGGCCTTCAGACTGTTCATCTGCAGATACTTTTCTTTTCTTTGATTTATCCATAGTTCGCTCATCGAGCCGGGGGTCAGGTTATTCACCTGCAGAAAAAGGCGCTGGTGTGGGACCGTAGCAGGATGTGACGCATATTTTAGTTTACCTAATTAAAACCGTTGTGTTTTTTATTTATGTGTCACAATATCACCTCAAAATACAAGATACGAAACATTTTCAACCATGCAACAAAATGTAAATAGTCCTACAAATACTTGTATTTAATTTCCTTCTTATTTATGTCTAAACTCAAGGGAGCCAGAGCAGAGGGCTTAAAGAGCTGCGGGTTGCCGACCCCTGGGTTAGTTGAAAGCAATAACATTAAGTTTAAATGAAATACGAGGTTGTGTCTGACCCTCCGCACTGAGGTCCCTCAAGGGTCCATCCTGGGTCCCCTTTGCTTTTCTCTGTTCACCAATAAGTTGCCTCTCATTCCAACATTCTTGTTTTCAATATAATACGTGGTCGACGCATACAGAGGCCTGATCTGATTTAACTATAGCTGCTATCTGATAGAAGTAGTTTTATTCAGGCGATGTTTCTTTCAGTGTCTTGATGATGTTGAGCTCAAGGTTTTTGGTGGTTGTGAGTAGCAGAACACAAAGTTTTGACTTCGTTTTGACTTGTTGAGTTATTGTACATAATTTTTCCTTTCTGTGTCACTGTGTCTCTCGGGCAAAGTAATACATACAGTCTTCAGTCTTCATACTGCTCATCTGCAGATACACCTGCTGTCTGTTGTTGTCTCTGGAGATGGTAAACCGGCCCAGAACTGACTGAGAGTACTGTACCGAGCTACTGTTATCGCTTATGGTAGTGATCCACTCCAGTCCTTTTCCAGGAACCTGTCTGACCGAGTTCATCCAGGAGCTACCAAAGTCAATGATGATAATGATATTATAAGGATTGGTTTACAATCAGTAAATCAAAGGGATGTTTATTTTAAATGTCATACTTCAGGAGAGATGTGGGCACAGTTAAGTAACCATACTTGAACATATTCTCAGATGCAATGTTTGAACTGTAGTAGTTGTGTTGGAGGCAAGACACACAAGTACATGTTTCTTTTTTAAATAAAATATTTTATGCTTAAATTCACTATATTTCTTTAGGTTAAAACTGAATTAAACATTATGTCAAATTATATAAAAAATACATCAACATTTAATTAGTCAGTATTTCTAAAAAAGATACTGAAGAAAGTGAATATTCCCATAGGTATTGGTAAATAGAGGAAGTAGTTTTTGTACGACTCTCCTGTTACTGTCTCTCACTGTGTGTCTCTGGCACAGTAATACACTGCTGTGTCCTCGGCCTTCAGACTGTTCATCTGCAGATACACTTTACTGCTGGAGTCATCTCTGGAGATAGTGAATCTACCCTGGACAGACTGGGAGTAAAAGATAGAAGAACTATATATATAAGCGATCCACTCCAGTCCTTTCCCAGGAGCCTGTCTGATCCAGCTCATCTCGTAGCTACTGAATGTGAATCCAGAGCCTGTACAGGTCAACATGTGAGATTCTCCAGGCCTTTTAGTCACTGAATCAGATTCTGTCAGAGTCTGACCATCAACACCTATCAAGAGGATAAAAACACATCTGGTGAAATAAGCTGTTGACACAATTAAAATCTGTGTTAGATAAAGATCAGTAAAGATGTTGACCTGCCCAGCAGACAGTGAGCAGCAGCAGTCCTGTACTATAGTCCATCATGTTAAACTGTGTGTCCTCTGTCCTCTGTCCTCCTCTCTGCAGTACATAAGTAGAGGGGGAGATATCTGAGTTTTGCATTGACTCCTCCTTTCTGATTGAACATTGTCCTCTTTTAACAGTATTTTATGTTAAAAACATTATCTCTACAATTTAAATTGGTAAACATTTCTTATTGGGCTGTAAGTCACTTTGTAACATTTTAATATCGTTATGTAATTCAGATTTGTCAGATGAAACAAACAAATAATGGATTTTATTTACTGTGATTAAAATAAAAGTATTAACATTATTGTCATTAAAAAATGCTTTGAGTTAATTTAGTAAATAAATCACTTTACAGGTTTTATCGACATCTCATGTCTTTAACATTTATATTTTTGTGTCAAATAAAGAACAGAAATGCATGCATTGTTTTTGGAAAGAAACTCTGACATCCAACAATTTTATGTTTTGTTTTGGCTCGTAGATGTACTGTTTAGTATTTGTGAATAAATAGTGTGAACAATATTCTTAGAGCTGAAATTGGTTGTACAGTAACTTAAATTTAGACTAAAAAAATCATTCATCATTCAATCATCATCAATTACTGAAAATATATAATTAATTATGGATACTTGAAAAGGCTGATGTTTAACAATTTAAAGAATCAGTATCAGTGATTATAACCTCTAAATGTTGAAACTGATGATGTAACAGTGAGCTGGTGTTGAGATCATTTCTGGTCTGAGGGCTCCTCCTGTTCAGGCTCTGAAGGGTTTTGTACAGCTCTACTGATGGTGTGTGTCACAGTGTCAGACGTTGACCTGGCTGCACAGTCACAGAGGCTGGCTGTATCAACTGCTCACACTTCACACCTGTGGAGGGAAACATGTTGAATAGTGAGCGAGGTTAATAACAGTGAGCAGTCAGTGTGAGCGTTCTGTCAGTGTCTCTGCCTCAGTGAGACTCACAGGATCCAGCAGCCAGCAGCAGCAGCAGAGCTACAGAGAACATGGTTGGTGTTGAAGGTGACCTGATGGAGCTTCTCTTCTTCTGCTGCAGCTGACAGCATGATATCAAGTCTTTATAGCAGACTGTGAGGAAGTTCACTTTGCATAGAGAGGGACACTGACAGGCTATAAAAGAGGGACGGACTGTCCTGTCAAGAGTTGTCATTTGGATTTGTGTTGGGACATATGAAATAACATTTATCTTTTAAAAAATAAATGAAAATTATCTTTTTATTTCCAATCAAACCTCAGACAAACAGTATATCTATTGTCTGATGTAACTTTTGGTAGCTGCTATCTGATGAAGCAGTTTTATTGAGGCGATATTTCTTTCATTGTCTTGATGATGTTGATCTCAAGCCTTTTTGTGATTGTGAGAAGCAGAACACAAAGTTTTGAATTTGTATTTGAACTTGTTGAGTTTTTGTACAGCATTTCTCCTTTCTGTGTCACTGTGTCTCTCGAGCACAGTAATAAACAGCAGAGTCTACAGCCGTCAGACTGCTCATCTGCAGATACACCTGCTGTCTGTTGTTGTCTCTGGAGATGGTGAAGCGGCCTTTCACTGACTCAGAGTAGAAGATGTAGGCACTGTTAGTAGGGTGCATAGCAGCAACCCACTCCAGTCCTTTCCAGGAGCCTGTCTGATCCAAGCAGTATCAATATTACCACTAAACCCTGAATATGTGCAGGTCAGTCTGTGGGACTCTCCAGGCTTTTTAACCGCTGGTTCAGACTCAGTCAGTGTTTGACCCTCAGTACCTACAGACATGTAAACAGCTCATTAGTTTCTGTAATGCAGCCATATTGTCTTTGTACCAGGAGCTCTGTCAGAAAAACAGGTGTTGTTCTTACCTGCAGAGTTAATTGACAGGATGAGAAAAACCACCAGATAATCAGGTCTGATCATTGTGAAAGCCAGTTGTCTCTGTCCAGTCTACAGTGTGTATGTCAGTGATTTAGTGTCTGTCCTTCACTCTGCAACACATATGTAGAGATGGAAGAGGTCAGAGTTTGCATTGACTCCTCCTCCTCAAACAGAAACACAGCACATCCCCTGAATAGATATGATGTAGATTTCCTTTTTGCATACTATGATTGAATGTATATATATCCTTAAATTATAAGGTTGAATTTAAAGTTCTTTGTCAGTTCCTTTTATTTAAACCTAAATAAGATGTAATCATTTATTCTGCTTTGCACAACATTGGTTGCCCATCCTCCACATACTGGAACATCATGCATAAATATATTATTGATACCTGCTGTTAAGAAATTAATAATGGGTTATTATTGTTGCAGGAAAGCTTCAAGACTTTATAGTATATGTTTAGAGACATTGTCATATTCCCGTTATTGTCATCTGTATTTTATCCTCTACTGCCACCTGTTGGTGCTTGTGTGAGTAATGTGACTGACATTTCTACATTTAATGTTTCTTTTTGCCCATACATGAAAAATACATTTAGAAGATGTTTTTTCTGTTTTATGAGGAAATTACTTTTTTTAAAGACATTTATTTTTATTATTGTGTTTTGTAACTTGGCTCAGTAGCAACTGTTTTTTTCATTTTCATAAAAACTACAGCAAGGAAAGATTTATCAACGTATAACTCTCCTTGTACTCTATCAACAAAGTATGTATGAGGACTGTAGGTTTTTGTACAGCTGCTCAACCAGCTTCAGTCACTGTGTGTATCGAGCACAGTAATAAACAGCAGAGTCTACAGCCGTCAGACTGTTCATCTGCAGATACACCTGCTGTCTGTTGTTGTCTCTGGAGATGGTGAACCGGCCTTTCACTGACTCAGAGTAGTAGATGTGCTACTGCCATCAGGGTGGATCAAAGCGATCCACTCCAGTCCTTTCCAGGAGCCTGTCTGACCCAGGCCATCCAGTAGCTACTGAATGTGAATCCAGAGGCTGTACAGGTCAATCTGTGAGATTCTCCAGGCCTTTTAGTCACTGATCAGATTCTGTCAGAGTCTGACCATCAACACCTGTAAAGAGGATAAAAACACATCTGGTGAAATAAGCTGTTGACACAATTAAATCTGTGTTAGATAAAGATCAGTAAAGATGTTGACCTGCCCAGCAGACAGTGAGCAGCAGCAGTCCTGTCCTATAGTCCATCATGTTAAACTGTGTGTCCTCTGTCCTCTGTCCTCCTCTCTGCAGTCACATAAGTAGAGGGGGAGATATCTGATTTTGCATTGACTCCTCCTTAACTAAGTGTGAATGTTTTTTTCAGAATAACTTTGCAAGCCATTTGTGAAGGGACAAAAATAGACTTAATGTAAAGTATAATGATTTTGATTGCCATAGGGAACACCTAGGCCTACATCCAATACGACAATAAACTAAATTAATTAAGTAACCATTAATCAGGTGTATTTGATTTCATTTGGGTTAGAGATTAGATGATCAGAGCTGCTTCTGAAACATTATTAATAATATTTTTATTTAATCAACTTCTCAAATGTGTTTACGGTGGATTAAAGTTTGGCAGTTAGCTGACTGGAATCAGTTGTTTGTCTCCAGTGTTAAATATAATTTGCTTCATTTGGTTGTGGTTATGTTACAGTAATGTTTCAAATTCAAACAGATAAACTTTCCTGATGATAATGTTTATGATATAATGATGATTTGTGTTCAATCGGCAAATCAAAAGATGTTTTTTAATGTTTAATTAATCAAAGTGTGCTTTCATTAATGTACTTCTAGAGATACATGGGCACAGTTTAACCATACTGAATCAGATAAACAGCTGCGTTGTTTGAAATGGGACATTTTTATATTATCTGATACATTTTGTTGGAGCACAAAAGAAACAGAAATACATATTTTTCTGTTTGAATTCACTATATTCTTTAGGTTGCAACTGAATTAAACATTGCGTCAAATGAGATGAAATAGGATGTCAATATTCAGTTACTCAGTATTTCAATATAAAGTGAATGCTCTCATGGGTGGTGGTAAATAGAGGAAGTAGTTTTTGTACGACTCTCCTGTTACTGTCTCTCACTGTGTGTCTGGCACAGTAATACACTGCTGTGTCCTCGGCCTTCAGACTGTTCATCTGCAGATACACTGCTGTCTGTGTGTCTCTGGAGATAGTGAACGGCCTTTCACTGACTCAGAGTAGTAGATGCTACTGCTAGTGATATAAGCGATCCACTCCAGTCCTTTCCCAGGAGCCTGTCTGACCCAGCCATGTAGGAGCTACTGAATGTGAATCCAGAGGCTGTACAGGTCAATCTGTGAGATTCTCCAGGCCTTTTAGTCACTGGATCAGATTCTGTCAGAGTCTGACCATCAACACCTGTAAAGAGGATAAAAACACATCTGGTGAAATAAGCTGTTGACACAATTAAAATCTGTGTTAGATAAAGATCAGTAAAGATGTTGACCTGCCCAGCAGACAGTGAGCAGCAGCAGTCCTGTCCTATAGTCCATCATGTTAAACTGTGTGTCCTCTGTCCTCTGTCCTCCTCTCTGCAGTCACATAAGTAGAGGGGGAGATATCTGAGTTTTGCATTGACTCCTCCTCACAGGGTTTGTAAAAAATATCAACCCTCCATCTCAGCTGTTTAGACTTTTCTCTAACTATTTTACGTTTTGTAGAATAATTGTATTGCAGTAACTACATTATCACATTTATTCTAATAATACACAAATGATTATCTTAGCTTCGACATGTGACACATTTATCTAAACAAATATATATATATATATATTATTACATAATTCATGTTGGTATCAATGCTCTGTTTCTCATATGTCAGTTTGAGCATAATGGAAGCACATTTACTATAATATAAATAATCTACAATTTTGTTCTGATAGTAAATGGTAACTGTACTTATATAGCGCTTTATCCATCTTTACGACCCCTCAAAGCGCTTTACATACTACATGTCATTCACCCGTTCATACAGAGCAGTGTACCTTACTCTAGGAACTAACATTCATACACACTCACACACCGTTCACACACATCGGGAGCAACTCAGGGTTAAGTATCTTGCCCAAGGATACATCGACATGTCGACTGCACGGGCTGGGATCGAACCCACAACCTTCTGATTGAAAGACGAGAGCCCAATATATAGTAGTGTTTAGGAAATGTGCTTTATTCTCCTCTCAAATTTCACCTTTCTAATAATCTAGTCACCCAGCCAAGCTCTCTGTCTGATCAAATATTGTTTTTCAGCTTGTTTCTCTTTTCATATTCAATGTAATTTGTGGCTTGTATTTATAAATATGACAAATGTTATTTAAAATAAAATAATAAGATATCATGAGGGACTATCTGGTGATTAATGGGAAACACATAGAAATCTGATGGGGATACATCATCCAAGTGTTATTGCAATTTTAGAGAAAACCCAGAAGTGTATAGGATCACATTGCTTTGTGGTTAGTGGAGGTTTTTGTGCAGCTGCTCCACTGTCTTTAGTCACTGTGTGTCACGAGCACAGAAGTAAACAGCAGAGTCTCCTGCTGCCAGGCTGCTGACCTCGAGGTACTGAGTGCTGCTGGGAACATCTTCAGTCATGGTGAAGCGGCTTTGAAAGGAGCTGCCATAACTAGGAGAGTTGTTGCCTGTGTTCATCCACCCAACCCACTCCAGAGCTTGTCCTGGCCTCTGTCTGATCCAGTGAATATTATGGCTTGTCATTGTATAACCAGATATGATACATGACATCTTCACTGTCCCTCCAGTGTTTGCACCTGAGAGGAGGACTGCTCCAGTTTGATCTCACTCCAGACTCCTGTAAGTAAATCATTTTGCTCATTATCCAACATTTACCAAAGACATTAAAAAAACAAGTAAATCAGAAGTGATGTTTCTCACCATGAATAGTAACTAAAAATAATAAACTCCAGATAATTGTCCTTTCCATTATTTGAGAACACTGTCAGTGCTTTCTGATCTGAGTGTTTCAGAAACATATAACACTTCTCTGGTGTTCTACAACAAGTCGCTGATGGTGTGTTTTAAAGAGAGGAAGAGTTTGCATCGACCTCCCTCTACAGATTCAAAAAGGAACATGTGACATCAACATTTCCATAAGCAGAGTATCTCTACGACGGCTGCATTTACATTTCACATTCACTTACATTTCCTGTCACTTATTTCTGGATTCATGAAAAAAAAAAAGAGGAAATTAGTTTGTTTATGTTCTGCAATGACATCCTGTTTCTTCAGTGGTAGAGCTACTGTTATTTTCTATTCCAGTAGATCAAAACAGAAAAAATATGTTCTGTATTTTCTACGCAATGCAATAATAATTTAGTAAAAATTCAAACGTATCATATATGTTTTGCATTTGTGCAAAATGAAATTTCTCTCAGTCTCTTCTATACTGATCTTGGCTGCAGTGGAAGTGAAATAATATTTCCCAGACATTTAGAGGAATTATTTAAAAACTTATCAGAGAGTGAGGTGTGTATCATTGTTCACATTATACTCTGTGTGTTGAGTCACATGGTTGCTGAGTATTTGTGCAGGTCTGCTGGTGGTTTGTGTCACTGTGGGCGACGTACACAGTAATACACAGCTGTGTCTGCAGGCTGCACACTCTGTCCTGTTAGAGTCACTGTTCCAGCAGAAGTGTCTCTGCTGTAGCTGAACTTGTTCTTCAGAGCATTGTTTTGACAGGGTACCTCCACCCCACATATGTGAAATCCAGTCCATTGGTTTTCCTTCACACTGTCTGATCCAACCTGTTGCATAGCTGCTATCAGTCAGAGAATAACCAGAGACCTGACAGGTGATGGTCAAAGGCTGTCCAGGCTGCACAACCATTGAGTCTGGCTGGATGAGATCAATACTGTTCACACCTGTGGAAACACAAAGCAACATTATCTCCATCATTCATCTGACCACTCAGTGTTTCTGATGTGTTTATTAGTGAGAATCCACTGAAAGCTCCTCACAGGATCCAGCTGCCAGCAGCAGTATCAGAGCTGCAGAGAACATGTTGATGTTGAAGCTGAACTGATGTGAGCTCTTCTGTCCTCTCTCTGACACACAAACACTTCGCTGGTTTATGAGGAAACACACACAGATCATTTACATACTGATGATTGGAAAACAGCTGAAATTCATGTAAATTATCCAAAAGATGAGGAAATGTTCAGGTGTGGTTTTTAATCACATAGAAAAGGTCGAGCAACAAAATGTAGATTATAAAAACAAACTTTTCTATAGTTTTATGAAAATATGAAGTTGGATCAAACTATTAATTCTTCTCCTAATCCAGTTATGACACTGATAAAGTTGTCTTTTACATATGTTATTGAATAATTATTTATTAGGAAATGTCTTTTAGAGGATATCATGATTCTACTCTAGAAACAACAAGTCCTCCAACTCATACGACCAAATGGGCCGATTGTTCCAGCCCTTATTACGACCAAATATGTTGTTTGTTCAAGCGCTTAATACGACCTATAATTACGTTTGAAAGTTTTCGCCCTCTAGTGCTCCCGTTGAATGCAAACGTTACAGATGGTCGTTTATTCACAAATAACCCTCTCTGTAAAATCCTAAATTGTAGGATAGTTTGGCCATTAAAACGCTTTTTGATTACATTTCTAGCGAGAAGTGTATATTGTACTTTTAGAATCCACGTCCAGTCGATATGTAGGATCTATAGTTTGATAGATATTACGAAGATGATTTGAGGTTTCGACAGGAGAACGTGTATATGCGGTAGCTTCCATGTAAAGTTACGGGTTGAAAACAGTATTTCCGGTCTCGACTTTTTCATAATAAAACCAATGATCAAATGATTTAATAGTGATATCTGCAGTACTCATCCACTAAAAAACATCAGTTTATCCTTTAATTATACGACATTAATTGGTTTAAATTGTGTACAATGCTTTTGTGTTTTTCCCATAGGTTTTTCTCTTTCGATTCTGAGAGACACATTTCTTTTTTCAGAGGCTAAAATCACGCCGCAATGCACGTCGGGATATGGTGTTAATGTGATATGAAATCGGAAAAAAATAAAATAATACTTTATTCCGAGTGTTCTTGCTTTTCTCTTTGGAAGTCATCACATAACGGCATTGTAATACACGGTTCGGCTGCATTAAATATTACACATCTGCCGTAGTTCGCTATTTATAGAGCCCTGATGACAAGACTTCTGGACAAACAGGAAGAAGTGCTGCCGAAACTGAATATGTGACGTGAATCATAAATATATCAGCAATTACACAAAATCTTACATTTATTTTCACAAAATACGTCTCCTTGCAGTATCAACATTAATTCGGCTGACTTTTATATTTGATCCAATTGGTAGATAGGCTGTATTTACACCATAACGGTGCACAGCTGATAGAAAGGGACACCTAGTGGTTAAAAAACGTTATTGAATTTTTTTGTTGAAATTATGTTATATTTTGTTGAAATTATGTTATATTTGATGAAAAAAATATTAAGAGTACATACTTTCATAGGGGGAAAGTAGAAGGTCAATGATAGAAATATAGAATAGAAAATATCAAGAAGATACTGTAGTGATCTCTACAATAAAACAGTTTAGTGCAGGACGTCCAAAGATATTAATAGGAGGATGTGCAAAACAGACAAACTAATAAGGCTTTATTTAAACATTAAAGAATACTTTAAGTTAAGGTCTTCTTTTGAATAAGAAAAAAACGTTGGGGGTATCCACAGATAAATATTAAGTCTGACAAAGTACAATCACCTTCCCTGAATTTGACTCAGGTGTAACTAAAGTCTGATTTAAGGGTTGTTTATATTTCACATCATTAATCAGAATCTGCAAAGTAACTAAAATAAATGTAGTGGAGTAAAAATACCAGGTTAACCTCTGAATTGTAGTGGAGTAGAACAAAGTAGTACATGCTGCTGTAACAAAAACATTTCCCAACTTGGGATCAATAAAGTATATCTTATCTTATCTTATCTTAAGATGATCGATGGCTACTGCCATACAGTATTTGCAAAATTTGCCTCTGAACCTTGACAAGTGCATGTTTCAGGCTTATCAATAACAACAGGAGGGGTCACAGACATAAGACCAGCTGTTAAATAAAGCTCTTCTGACCTTAGCTGTCATGTGGGTATATTAATGCTGCCCATTATGGACACAAGCAATTTTCACCATTTATTAATTATATGTTTTAAATTTGAAAACACACCACTGTGTTTCGTATCCCCTAAACCTCCAGGGTGTACACAGTTTAATACTGGCAACTTCTAATTGTGGGAAATACGAAAACATCTTATAAAACTACAATTCCCAGTAGAGACGTGCCATAGAACATGTTGCGAAACACACAATAGCCAGCATGTGTAGTCCAAGTCCAGTTTTGGATAGTCTGTCGTGGTTCCATTCCATTTCAAAGAGCTGTTGACGCTCGGCGTAACCTTGTCGCACTGCCACTCCAACATCCAATCACAGGGCTTGAGGACTAATCACAGGGTTTGTAAAGCAAGGCGGATGTTGTAGTCCCAAACGATAGCTGGGGATTCTGGGTAGTGTAGTGTCTTCGGAAACTGTAGTGTCTAAACTCCGAAAAAACTATTTGTTTCTCCGAATCGAAGGTTAAAAACACAAAAGCATTGTACACAATTTAAACCAATCAATATTGGTAATTAACAAGGATAAACTGATTTGTTTTAGTGGATGAGTAATGCAGATATCACTGTGTAATCATTTGACAGTGAGGGGAATACATCCGGTTTTATTATGAAAACTTCGAGACCGGAAAACTGTTTTCACCCCGTGAGGGTTGACGCCAGGGGCGGACTGGGACTACAAATCAGCCCGGGACTCTCGACCGGCCCACTTCGGTACCGCCGGCCCACCTCGGTAAATGATCAACGGGGGGGGGGGGGTGGGGGGGTGCTAGTGACTTATCCGAGCGGCCCACATCGTCCGACCGGCCCACTTCAGTACCGGCCCATCGGGATTCGTCCAGAACGTCCGATGGCCAGTCCGCCCCTGGTTGACGCTAACTTTACATGGAAGCTGCCGCATATACACGTTCTCCTGGCGAGACCTCAAATCATCTTCGTAATATCTATCAAACCATAGATCCTACACATCGACTGGACGTGGATTCTAAGAGTACAATATGCACTTCTCGCTAGAAATCTAATCAAAAAGCATTTTAATGGCCAAACTATTCCACAATGTAGGATTTTCCAGAGAGGGTTATTTGTGAATAAACGTCCCTCCGGAGCGTTTACAATCAAGCATGTTGTGTCTGAAACAACATACACTTTAAAACGTGTCTCTGGGTCGTAATAAGGGCTTGAACAATCGGCCTATATCGTCGTTTTTTGTAGGAGGACAGGCTGTATAGAAAGGATCTACTATATTATCGGACACTTTTAAAACAAACTTATGGTCTTACTATCCCTTTTAGATGTTATACCTCCAATGATATACAGTATCAGTGATTGTAATGTCAGATTGTTTAAATAGGTGAAAACCCTTTCTGTTGAATTAAGTTAAGAATATTTCTATGACATCTTAGTACTCTTTCCCTCTTGACTGTAACAGTGAACTGGTGTTGAGATCATTTCTGGTCTGAGGGCTCCTCCTCTGGTGGCTTCATGTTACAAGTGTTCAGGCTCTGAGGGTTTTGTACAGCTCTACTGATGGTGTGTGTCACAGTGTGTCTCTGGCACAGTAATACACAGCAGAGTCTCCAGGCTGCACGCTCTGTCCGCTCAGAGTCACTGTTTTGCTGGAAGAGTCTAAGTCGATGCTGAACTTGCTCTTCAGTGAATCTTTTTGGTATGGAGTATCCAACACGTGCGCCGATAATCCACTCCAGTCCTTTCCCTGCAGGCTGTCTGATCTAATGAGTATGATGTCTGCCCACAGAATAAGAGACCTGACAGGTGATGGTCAGACGTTGACCTGGCTGCACAGTCACAGAGGCTGGCTGTGTCAACTGCTCACACTTCACATCTGTAAAAATAAAAATAATATGACAGCTATCCTGTTAAACAGCAGTAGAATAAGTGTTGACTCGTGCAGAGAGAGACTCACTTCCAGCTGCCAGCAGCAGCAGCAGAGCTACAGAGAACATGATGAGGATGATGATGATGATGATGATGACTGAGAAGACGTGAGCTCCTGATCTCCTTTAATCTCCACTGACAGTCTCATGTGAAGGCCTTATAACTGTATCACAATGGAGATGACTGAGTTTGCATAGAACCAAACACATTGCATATGAATATGATTCGGACTGGAGATAGAAAATGGAGCCTGTTATTGTTACTATCACAAGAACACAATCACCTCAGTGTTTCAAGAGTCTAGAATCAACTTTGTATACCCTATTTTTGCAAAAACAGATCATAAACATCTGGAGCTCTTTTAATGTTTTTTATTATTGTTACACCAGGTCTTGTCAAAACCTTTATTCCATATTCAATATCCATACTAAACAAAACAGCACACCTGAAATGTATATTTAAATACTTTATTAAGGGCAGTGAATTTATTGTTTCTGTATGTTTCTCAAATCAGTGTTATAAGTGTCATAGACAGAGTTACATTGCTATTATTGTCCTTAAAATATATGTAAAACAAAACCACTTATGTGATCTTTTTATTTGAGTGGTTTACTAATGACAGTTCATTCTGTTTTTGCTATAGATGGTTTATTTTTGTCCTTTTCTCATGAGAAGAACTTGATGAGTTGTTAATGTACCTACATCATTAGTTATGTTATATCATTAGATATTTTAATAGTGAAAAAGGGGCGACTTTTACAAAATATGAGCATTGCAATAAATGTAGTTAAGGATCTGTTTAATGTTCAAGTGGTGGTATTGAATAGAGGAAGTAGTTTGTGTACGACTCTCCTGTTACTGTCTCTCACTGTGTCTCTTCTGGCACAGTAATACACTGCTGTGTCCTCGGCCTTCAGACTCTTCATCTGCAGATACACTTTACTGCTGGAGTCATCTCTGGAGATAGTGAATCTACCCTGGACCGACTGGGAGTAATAGATCGGAGTACTAGCTGTGTGCTATACAAACAGCATTAAACATCATTTAAACTAGCAGCAAATAGCTATTTAAGGCAATTGTAGACAAAAATGAACTGTTGATTAAAATACTTTAATTATTCTTTTTCAACGAAAGATCAAGTTGATTATTTTTATTTAATTTGACTATAACTCATATGAGTAACATCAAAGCTTTACTTCTAATCATTGTTTTAGTTGTAACAATTTGAAACTAATTCAGAAATTGGTTGAACGATATGTTTTTATTCTTTTATGTTGTAACTGCAATGAAGGAAAGCATGATGGTCTAAATGTTTACTTGTGTTTGCTGCAGCTGGATGAAGACCTGGGTTTTGTTTATTCTCTTACTTTAAAAGGTTTCAGTATTCAAATAGTGGCAATTTGAGGACAGATACAGAGAAACTTGGAGTCTTAAGAGGAACTAAACTACTAAGGAACTGAAACCTATTTGACAATGTGCAAAAACACATTTCTGCAGTGCATGAAAAATGCAAACTAAATAAGTTAAAAGACGTAGGATCTCAGATTAGACCATTTTCTAAATGTTAGCACATAAATGCTTTTTATGGTTCAGCTGCTGTCTTCTCTAAAGAGACATTTTGATAAGGCTCTGTTCTGCAATAAACATGATAACTCTATTTAGTGATATGATTTCTACATTCAGATATCTCTTAAGAAATATTTGTTACATTGTTTGGTGTAACTAAAGTTGTGTCATGATATTGGAAAACTCCAAATCTCACATTAACAGTGTGAGAAAAGTGTGGTAATAATGAGGGGTTTTTGTACAGCTGCTCAACCAGCTTCAGTCACTGTGTGTCTCGAGCACAGTAATAAACAGCAGAGTCTACAGCCGTCAGACTGTTCATCTGCAGATACACCTGCTGTCTGTTGTTGTCTCTGGAGATGGTGAACCGGCCTTTCACTGACTCAGAGTAGTACTTGACGCTACCGCCATTGTCGTTAAAAGCGATCCACTCCAGTCCTTTCCAGGAGCCTGTCTGACCCAGGCCATGTAGTAGCTACTTAATGTGAATCCAGAGGCTGTACAGGTCAATCTGTGAGATTCTCCAGGCCTTTTAGTCACTGAATCAGATTCTGTCAGAGTCTGACCATCAACACCTGTCAAGAGGATAAAAACACATCTAGTGAAATAAGTTGTTGACACAATTAGAAGCTGTGTTAGATAAAGATCAGTAAAGATGTTGACCTGCCCAGCAGACAGTGAGCAGCAGCAGTCCTGTCCTATAGTCCATCATGTTAAACGGTGTGTCCTCTGTCCTCTGTCCTCCTCTCTGCAGCCACATAAGTAGAGGGGGAGATATCTGAGTTTTGCATTGACTCCTCCTATAACTAAGGGTGTGTTTTTTCAGAATAACTTTGCAAAGCCATTTATAAAGGGACAACACATAGACTTCATGTAAAGTATAATGATTTTGATTGCCAGAGGGACAGCTAGGCCTACATCCAATACGACAATAAATTCAATTAATTAACTAACCATTAATCTCAGGTGTATTTGATTTAATTTGGGTTAGAGATTAGATGATCAGAGCTGCTTCTTTAAGGGAAACATTGTTAATATATATTTTGTATTTAATCAACTTCTCAAATGTGTTTACGGTTGATTAAAGTTTGCCAGTTAGCTGACTGGAATCAGTTGTTTGTCTCCGGTGTTAAATATAGAATTTGCTTCATTTGGTTGTGGTTATGTGACAGTAGTTTTTCAAATTCAAACAGATGGTTTGCAGGTCTCCCTTGAAAAAGAGAGCAATGATCTCAATGGGATACACCTGGATAAATAAAGGTTTGAAATTGAAATGAAAGATGAAGCTTTCCTGATGATAATGTTTATGATATAATGATGATTTGTGTTCAATTGGCAAATCAAATAGAAGTTTATTTAATGTGTAATGTTATCAAAGTGTGCATTCATTAATGTTCTTCTGGAGATACATGGGCACAGCTTAACCATACTGAATCAGATAAACAGCTGCGTTGTTTGAAAAGGACATTTTCATATGATCTTTGATACATTTAGTTGGAGGCACAAAAGAAACAGAAATACATATTACTGTTTGAATTCACTATATTTCTTTACGTTACAACTGAATTAAACATTGTGTCAAATGAGATGAAATAGGATGTCAATATTCAGTTACTCAGTATTTAAATATAAAGTGAATGCTCTCATAGGTATTGGTAAATAGAGGAAGTCGTTTTTGTACGACTCTCCTGTTACTGTCTCTCACTGTGTCTCGAGCACAGTAATAAACAGCAGAGTCTACAGCCGTCAGACTGTTCATCTGCAGATACACTGCTGTCTGTTGTTGTCTCTGGAGATGGTGAACCGGCCTTTCACTGACTCAGAGTAGTACCCGCTGCTGATAGCGATCCACTCCAGTCCTTTCCCAGGAGCCTGTCTGACCCAGGCCATGCTGTAGATACTGAATGTGAATCCAGAGGCTGTACAGGTCAATCTGTGAGATTCTCCAGGCCTTTTAGTCACTGGTTCAGATTCTGTCAGAGTCTGACCATCAACACCTGTCAAGAGGATAAAAACACATCTGGTGAAATAAGCTGGTGACACAATTAGAAGCTGTGTTAGATAAAGATCAGTAAAGATGTTGACCTGCCCAGCAGACAGTGAGCAGCAGCAGTCCTGTCCTATAGTCCATCATGTTAAACTGTGTGTCCTCTGCCTCTGTCCTCCTCTCTGCAGTCACATAAGTAGAGGGGAGATATCTGAGTTTTGCATTGACTCCTCCTCACAGGGTTTGTAAAAAATATCAACTCTCCATCTCAGCTGTTAAGTATTTTCTCTAATTAGTTTTAAGTTGTGTAGAATATCTATCAGTGGGGACGCAATCATTTGATTGGCTTAAAATTAAGCAGACATCTGATTGGCTACTGACACTTCCCTCTTAAAATGTTTTACATTTGTGAAAACGTTTTACATTCATATAAAACTATAAGTATTTGTGTATGCATTGAAAAATTTTTGTGGATGCAGACATTTATATATAAATCTCAAATAACATTAGTAAATCCTTCTGTGTACATTTATTTATTTTGTGACTGTTCTCAACCAATAGAATGCCTGATATCTTGAAATCTGTTTGAGGGAGAACTACGACTAAATGAACTCATAAATCTGCAGTGAATTCTGATCCAGCTATTAAAATGTTTTTTGTGTGTTATAATGAAGCAACCTCTCACAGGGTGAGAATATAAACCTGTAGTTCAGTCCAGGGTCTGAGTGTGAGTTAAGATCAGTGAGAGCAGCAGATCTGAGTGTTTCCTTTTACTGACAGAGGAGAGGGGAACTCTCTAGTGTCTATATGAGAGCAGCTTCTACATTATTTTACTCCCATATATATGCATTATGTGGCTGAAATGTGTTCATGTAGTGTTTATTTATTCCTTTTTTGGACATTGATTTCAGGAGACCTTTTCGTTTTTTTCTCCTTGGCTATTTTGTGTTCCAGCGATCAACACATTGATAATATTGTTCTAACAATGTGTTAATTAAACATTGCTGGTAATTGATGATCTCTCTCAAGGCTGAATTTCATAATTTTATTATATACAACCAAAGCAAAAGATACATGAAGAATATAATTGATTTTGAGAGTTTATCGAGATAAGAATTTGTGCTGTAGGTTTTTGTACAGCTGCTCAACCAGCTTCAGTCACTGTGTGTCTCGAGCACAGTAATAAACAGCAGAGTCTACAGCCGTCAGACTGCTCATCTGCAGAGACACCTGCTGTCTGTTGTCGTCTCTGGAGATGGTGAACCGGCCTTTCACTGACTCAGAGTAGAAGATGTTGTCACTGTTATACATACTCGCAACCCACTCCAGTCCTTTCCCAGGAGCCTGTCTGACCCAGGCCATCCAGTAGCTACTGAATGTGAATCCAGATGCTGTACAGGTCAATCTGTGAGATTCTCCAGGCCTTTTAGTCACTGGTTCAGATTCTGTCAGAGTCTGACCATCAACACCTGTCAAGAGGATAAAAACACATCTGGTGAAATAAGCTGTTGACACAATTAAAATCTGTGTTAGATACAGATCAGTAAAGATGTTGACCTGCCCAGCAGACAGTGAGCAGCAGCAGTCCTGTCCTATAGTCCATCATGTTAAACTGTGTGTCCTCTGTCCTCTGTCCTCCTCTCTGCAGTCACATAAGTAGAGGGGGAGATATCTGAGTTTTGCATTGACTCCTCCTAAAACTAAGTTTGTGTGTCTTTTTAAGAATAATTTTTGCAAGGCCATTTTTAAAGCAACACAAATAGAAAATGAGATTTTGATTGCCAGAGGGACAGCTAGGCCTACATCCAATACGACAATAAACTAAATATATAATTAACCATTCATCTCGGGTTTATTTGATTTAATTTGGGTTAGAGATTAGATGATCAGAGCTGCTTCTTTCAGGGAAACATTATTAATATATTGTTTTTATTTAATCAACTTCTCCAATGTGTTTACGGTGTGATTAAAGTTTGCCAGTTAGCTGACTGGAATCAGTTGTTTCTCTCCAGTGTTAAATATAGAATTTGCTTCATTTGGTTGTGGTTATGTTACAGTAATGTTTCAAATTCAAACAGATAAAACTTTCCTGATGATAATGTTTATGATATAATGATGATTTGTGTTCAATCGGCAAATCAAATAGATGTTTTTTACTTTTTAATGTAATCAAAGTGTCCCTTCATTAATGTACTTCGAGAGATACATGGGCACAGCTTAACCATACTGAATCAGATAAACAGCTGCGTTGTTTGAAATGGGAATGTTTATATTATCTGTGATACATTTTGTTGGAGGCACAAAAGATTCAACATACATATTTACTGTTAGAATTCACTATATGTCTTTAGGTTGCAACTGAATTAAACATTGCGTCAAATTAGATGAAATAGGATGTCAATATTCAGTTACTCAGTATTTCAATATAAAGTGAATGCTCTCATGGGTGGTGGTAAATAGAGGAAGTAGTTTGTGTACGACTCTCCTGTTACTGTCTCTCACTGTGTCTCTTCTGGCACAGTAATACACTGCTGTGTCCTCGGCCTTCAGACTGTTCATCTGCAGATACACTTTACTGCTAGAGTCATCTCTGGAGATAGTGAATCTACCCTGGACCGACTGAGAGTAATAGATAGAAGAACTATAGGTGTAAGCGATCCACTCCAGTCCTTTCCCAGGAGCCTGTCTGACCCAGTTCATCCAGTAGCTACTGAATGTGAATCCAGAGGCTGTACAGGTCAATCTGTGAGATTCTCCAGGCCTTTTCGTCACTGGTTCAGATTCTGTCAGAGTCTGACTATCAACACCTGTCAAGAGGATAAAACACATCTGGTGAAATAAGCTGGTGACACAATTAAAATCTGTGTTAGATAAAGATCAGTAAAGATGTTGACCTGCCCAGCAGACAGTGAGCAGCAGCAGTCCTGTCCTATAGTCCATCATGTTAAACTGTGTGTCCTCTGTCCTCTGTCCTCCTCTCTGCAGTCACATAAGTAGAGGGGAGATATCCAAGTTTTGCATTGACTCCTCCTCAAAAAAAAGTAAGAGTAAACCAGATTTGCTATTTATTTGTTACCATGGTCACCTTATGTAAATCTGTATTTCTTTATGTTTAGATTTGTTGTTGTTTTGAATTTACTATGTCGTATGCAGAGGCCTGAAAAGTATCACACAGCTCTCACTGCGATTACGTTTGACATGTTCTATTGTCCGCTGTCTGTTTTTGTAAAATAACATCTCTATGTTTTTTTGTAGATTCACTGGTGACTTCCACAGTGTTGCACATAGGAGTAACCTTTGACACTGACTTTCTTCCAAACACCGAGCAAATCCCTAAACTGTCTTATTTTCACTCTTAAAGCATGGCACATCATAACATCGATATTAGAGCACAGCAATTGTCGTCTTATGGTAAATCCTTTAAAATCCTTAATAGACACAGATACATCCTGAACTCTGCACGCTATCCTGTTCACTCACTGATACAACTAACTTCCTTTCTTTATTGGTACTGCTGATTGTCAACATGTGTGTGTGGTTGAGTCACATGGTTGCTGAGTATTTGTGCAGGTCTGCTGGTGGTTTGTGTCACTGTGGGCAGACGTACACAGTAATACACAGCTGTGTCTGCAGGCTGCACACTCTGTCCTGTTAGAGTCACTGTTCCAGCAGAAGTGTCTCTGCTGTAGCTGAACTTGTTCTTCAGAGCATTGATTTGATAAAAGTTACCTCCACCCCACATATGTGAAATCCAGTCCATTGGCTTTCCTTCACACTGTCTGATCCAACCTGTTGCATAGCTGCTATCAGTCAGAGAATAACCAGAGACCTGACAGGTGATGGTCAAAGGCTGTCCAGGCGGCACAACCATTGAGTCTGGCTGGATGAGATCAATACTGTTCACACCTGTGGAAACACAAAGCAACATTATCTCCATCATTCATCTGACCACTCAGTGTTTCTGATGTGTTTATTAGTGAGAATCCACTGAAAGCTCCTCACAGGATCCAGCTGCCAGCAGCAGTATCAGAGCTGCAGAGAACATGTTGATGTTGAAGCTGAACTGATGTGAGCTCTTCTGTCCTCTCTCTGACACACACACACACTTCACTGGTTTATGAGGCAACACACACACAGATCATTTACATACTGATGATTGGAAATCAGCTGACTTAAGTTAATGTAAATTATCCAAAAGATGAGGAAATGTTCAGGTGTGGTTTTGAATCACATAGAAAAGGTTGAGCAACACAATTTAGATTATAAAAACAAACTTTTCTATAGTTTTATCAAAATATGAAGTTGGATAAAAACCATTCATTCTTCTCCTAATCCAGTTATGACAATGATAAAGTTGTCTTTTACATATGTTATTGAATAATTATTTAATAGGAACTGTCTTAGAGGATTCCATTCTACTATAGAAAGGAATCTACTATATTATCAGACCCTTTTAAAACAAACTTATGGTCTTACTATCCCTTTTAGATGTTATACCTACAATGATATACAGTATCAGTGATTGTAATGTCAGATTGTTTAAATAGGTGAAAACCCTTTCTGTTGAATTAAGTTAAGAATATTTCTATGACATCTTAGTACTCTTTCCCTCTTGACTGTAACAGTGAGCTGGTGTTGAGATCATTTCTGGTCTGAGGGCTCCTCCTCTGGTGGCTTCATGTTACAAGTGTTCAGGCTCTGAGGGGTTTTTGTTCAGCTCTACTGATGGTGTGTGTCACAGTGTGTCTCTGGCACAGTAATACACAGCAGAGTCTCCAGGCTGCACGCTCTGTCCGTTCAGAGTCACTGTGTTGCTGGAAGAGTCTAAGTCGATACTGAACTTGCTCTTCAGTGAATCTTTTTGGTATGTGTAGTGTCCAACACGTGCGCCGATAATCCACTCCAGTCCTTTCCTGCAGGCTGTCTGATCCAGGCTGTGTAGTAGCTGCTAACAGAATAAGAGACCTGACAGGTGATGGTCAGACGTTGACCTGGCTGCACAGTCACAGAGGCTGGCTGTATCAACTGCTCACACTTCACACCTGTGGAGGGAAACATGTTGAATAGTGAGCGAGGTTAATAACAGTGAGCAGTCAGTGTGAGCGTTCTGTCAGTGTCTCTGCCTCAGTGAGACTCACAGGATCCAGCAGCCAGCAGCAGCAGCAGAGCTACAGAGAACATGGTTGGTGTTGAAGGTGACCTGATGGAGCTTCTCTTCTTCTGCTGCAGCTGACAGCATGATATCAAGTCTTTATAGCAGACTGTGAGGAAGTTCACTTTGCATAGAGAGGGACACTGACAGGCTATAAAAGAGGGACGGACTGTCCCGTCTCGAGCAGTCCAAATGTGGATTTGTTGTTGGACATGTGAAAGAAATGATATTCTTTTTAAAACAATAACTGAAAGTTCATTGTTGTATTCTTCACAAAGCTTCTAACAGACATATCAGGAAAACAGACTCACATTTACACTCAGATTAACAGAATATTAAAATTCTGCTTTGACTATATTTTGTGAAGCTACAATCTGAATGTAACAGTTTTATTAAAACAATGTTTCTTTTAGTGCCTTGATGATGTTGAACTGAAGCTTGTTCTGTGGTTGTGAGAAGCAGAAACACAAAGTTTTGACTTGTTGACATTTTGATCAGTTGCTGGTTGCACTCAACTGAGATCGTCCTCCTCCCTGTCAATTAAGAACGTCACACTGTTAGAGCAGCATCTGCATCGCTCTCCTCTGTCATCATCCTTCTGGATCTTTCTGCTGTGTTTTTCATGGTAACCCGCAAGATCCTTCTTCACACCCTCCAAGAACTATTGGAGTCTCAGACTGTGTACTGCCCCTGCTCACTTGTTATATTTAGATATTGTGTTGTGTTCAATATAATATGTAGTTATCACATGCAGAGGCCTGAGAAAAGACATTTGGGGATCTCTTCGTCATTTTGATCACTCAAATGTTTAAGGAGCCTACGGTATTATAAAAAAAGACCCCCTAGCTATAGGGTCTTCTTATAACACAGAGGAAGAAAAACACATTCGAACATTAACAGTCTCACTAAAGTCCGATTCAAACTCAAGTAGGAAGTAAAAAACACAAAATAATCTACATTTGGAGTTTTTTTTTGTTTTTTGTGGAATTAGTGACATAATTCCTCCTGGCTCTTACTGCCATGATATTTTAAACTTTCCGCTGTACCCCGATAGACATTGTTAAAAAATAAATCTTTTTTTTTAACACTAAAGACGTCTTGTGACAGAAGCATTTTGTGGGGAAATATTCACATCTTGTGTATATAAGATATCCTGATTTAAAGTGAAAAATGACTTGCACTCTCTGTTGGTGAATCCCACTCACAATGCAGTGGTTTTTGTACAGCTCTGTGGCTTCCTGTATCACTGTGGCCTTCGAGCACAATAATAAGCAGAGTCTTCAGACGTCAGGCTGTTCATCTGCAGATACACCTGGTCCACGTTGTTGTCTCTGGAGATGGTGAAGCGATTCTGGACTGACGTGGAATAATATTTACCGCCTCCACTTGGAGCAGAAATGTGGGCAACCCACTCCAGTCCTTTTCCTTCAGCTTGTCTGATCCAGCTGATAGCAGCATCACTATCTGATATTCCTGCATATGTACAGGTCAGTTTGTGGGACTGTCCAGGGGCTTTACCACCGCTTCAGACTCAGTCAGAGTCTGACTGCAAACACCTGGAGAGAAAAGCAGCTTGATCACAACAGAGCCAAACATAAAGCTAATAAAAAGAAGAGTGCAGGAGTATGTGCTCACCAGAAATCCATGAAAGCATCAGAAACATTAAACATGTAGCTAAAGTCATAGTGGAAATGTGTTGTGTGTGCTGCAGTGGTTTGAGCTCTCCTCTTCAGTTTGCTGTGAGATAAATAAAGATGGAAGAGATTAATATTTGCATTGGCTCCTCCTCTCAGTGCTGAATATGAAGAATATTTAAATTAATATTTAAATTCTGATCAAATGAACAATCTGCCTAAACTGTTTAGCTGTTTTATATAGAAACCATTCGTTATCAAACAAGACACACAGGAAGAAATGCCTGAGATACTGAAATCTGTTTGAGGGAGAACTAAATGAACTAATGAATCTGCAGTGATTGCTGATCCATCTCCTTTTGTGTTATAATGAAGCAACCTCTCAAAGGGTGAGAGTATAAACCTGTAGTTCAGTCCAGGGTCTGAGTGTGAGTTAAGATCGTGAGAGCAGCAGATCTGAGTGTTTCCTTTTACTGACAGAGGAGAGGGGAACTCAACACTGACTGCCATCTAGTGTCTTTATGAGAGCAGCTGCTCCATGATATGCATTAATGGTGCTGAAACGTGTTCATGTATGTTTATTTTATTTCTATTTGGACATTGATCTCAGCGGATTCTTTTTTTTGTTTGTCCTTGGCTATTTTGTTTGGCAGTGATCAATTCATCTAGATCTTTTTTTAATTGATTACGATGCTGGTAATTTATGATCTCTCTCAAAATGAATTTCATAATTGTATTATATACAACCAAAGCAAAAGATACATGAAGAATATAATCGATGTTGAGGGTCTATCTAAGATAAGGATGAGGTCTGTAGGTTTTTGTACAGCTGCTCAACCAGCTTCAGTCACTGTGTCTCTCGAGCACAGTAATAAACAGCAGAGTCTACAGCCGTCAGACTGCTCATCTGCAGATACAGCTGCTGTCTGCTGTTGTCTCTGGAGATGGTGAACCGGCCTTTCACTGACTCAGAGTAGAAGATGTAGGCACTGTCATATCTGATATAAGCGATCCACTCCAGTCCTTTTCCAGGAGCCTGTCTGATCCAGCTCATCCTGTAGTCACTGAATGTGAATCCAGAGGCTGTACAGGTCAATCTGTGAGATTCTCCAGGCCTTTTAGTCACTGAATCAGATTCTGTCAGAGTCTGACCACCAACACCTGTCAAGAGGATAAAAACACATCTGATGAAATAAGCTGTTGACACAATTAAAATCTGTGTTAGATAAAGATCAGTAAAGATGTTGACCTGCCCAGCAGACAGTGAGCAGCAGCAGTCCTGTCCTATAGTCCATCATGTTAAACTGTGTGTCCTCTGTCCTCTGTCCTCCTCTCTGCAGTCACATAAGTAGAGGGGGAGATATCTGAGTTTTGCATTGACTCCTCCTTTCTGATTGAACATTGTCCTCTGTTAACATTCATATTTATGTTAAGAAAATATCTCTTTAAATGTTGATTTTGTCAACATTTTAACCTGATATCAATGTTATCCTTATATTGCTTTTTTTACATTTACATTTCTTATTTAATTCAGTTTCTTCCGATCCAACTTGAATGTCTGCTGCTGTTTATTGAAAATAGGTTTTAAAATTGTTATGATTAAGTTTTATATCATGTAGCGTGTATATCACTTTGCAGGCTAGGTTTGAAATAGACGAAAAGCATCCCATACTTTTGATCAAAGCTGACGTATTGTGTCACAGTTATCAGTACAGCAATTAATGCATTTGTTGCAATTGTGAGATCCAAAGAAATGTAAGTTTTGGCTCGTAGCTTGTACTGATTGATATTTTTAGGGGAATACATCCTGTTACACATCTAACATTTAGAGCAATTCATCTACTGAAACCAATTCAGCTGATTTTATTTGATAAGGTCTACTTGAGAAGTTTAATGTTCGACAATTTGTCATTTTATTTGTCTTGTTATTTGGGAATACATGCAGTAATGTATCAGTGATTATAACCTCTAAATGTTTAACCTGATGATGTAACAGTGAGCTGGTGTTGAGATCATTTCTGGTCTGAGGGCTCCTCCTCTGGTGGCTTCATGTTACAAGTGTTCAGGCTCTGAGGGGTTTTTGTTCAGCTCGACTGATGGTGTGTGTCACAGTGTGTCTCTGGCACAGTAATACACAGCAGAGTCTCCAGGCTGCACGCTCTGTCCGTTCAGAGTCACTGTGTTGCTGGAAGAGTCTAAGTCGATACTGAACTTGCTCTTCAATGAATCTTTGTAGTGTGTACCACTTGTGTATTTCATTCCTATCCACTCAAGTCCTTTCCCTGCAGGCTGTCTGACCCAGGCTGTGTAGGCGTGCTAACAGAATAAGAGACCTGACAGGTGATGGTCAGACGTTGACCTGGCTGCACAGTCACAGAGGCTGGCTGTATCAACTGTTCACACTTCACACCTGTGGAGGGAAACATGTTGAATAGTGAGCGAGGTTAATAACAGTGAGCAGTCAGTGTGAGCGTTCTGTCAGTGTCTCTGCCTCAGTGAGACTCACAGGATCCAGCAGCCAGCAGCAGCAGCAGAGCTACAGAGAACATGGTTGGTGTTGCCAAACATAAACCTAAGAAAAAGAAGAGTGCAGAGTATGTGCTCACCAGAAATCCATGAAAGCATCAGAAACATTAAACATGTAGCTAAAGTCATAGTGGAAATGTGTTGTGTGTGCTGCAGTGGTTTGAGCTCTCCTCTTCAGTTTGCTGTGAGATAAATAAAGATGGAAGAGATTAATATTTGCATTGGCTCCTCCCCTTAGTGCTGAAAAGAAGAATATTTAAATTAATATTTAAATTCTGATCGAATGAACAATCTGCCTAAACTGTTTAGCTGTTTTATATAGAAACCATTCGTTATCAAACAAGACACACAGGAAGAAATGCCTGAGATACTGAAATGTGTTTGAGGGAGAACTAAATGAACTCATGAATCTGCAGTGACTGCTGATCCAGCTCTTTTTGTGTTATAGTGAAGCAACCTCTCAAAGGGTGAGAGTATAAACCTGTAGTTCAGTCCAGGGTCTGAGTGTGAGTTAAGATCAGTGAGAGCAGCAGATCTGAGTGTTTCCTTTTACTGACAAGAGAGGGAACTCAACACTGACTGCCATCTAGTGTCTTTATGAGAGCAGCTGCTCCATGATATGCATTAATGGTGCTGAAACGTGTTCATGTAGTGTTTATTTTTTCTATTTGGACATTGATCTCAGCGGAATCTTTTTTTGTTTTGGTCTTGGCTATTTAACACCTGCTCTCTGTTGTTGTCTCTGGAGATGGTGAACCGACCTTTCACTGACTCAGAGTAGAGATATTGTCACTATCATATTCAATAATCGCAATCCACTCCAGTCCTTTCACAGGAGCCTGTCTGATCCAAGCCATCCAATAGCTTTCAAAGTCAACTCCAGAGGCTGTGCAGGTCAATCTGCCCAGCAGACAGTGAGCAGCAGCAGTCCTGTCCTATAGTCCATCATGTTAAACTGTGTGTCCTCTGTCCTCTGTCCTCCTCTCTGCAGTCACATAAGTAGAGGGGGAGGTATCTGAGTTTTGCATTGACTCCTCCTTCTGATTGAACATTGTCCCTCTTTTAACAGTATTTTATTTAAAAACATTATCTCTTACATTTTAAATTGGTAAACATTTCTTATTGGGCTGTAAGTCACTTTGCAACATTTTAATATCGTTATGTAATTCAGATTTGTCAGATGAAACAAAACAAATAATGGATTTTATTTACTGTTGATTAAAATAAAAGTATTAACATTATTGTCATTAACAAATGCTTTGAGTTAATTTAGTAAATAAATCACTTTACAGGTTTTATCGACATCTCATGTCTTTAACATTTATATTTTTAATCAAAATGACGTTTTGTGTCAAATAAAGAACAGAAATGCATGCATTTGTTTTTGGAAAGAAACTCTTGACATCCAACAATTTTGTGTTGTTTTTGGCTCGTAGATGTACTGTTTAGTATCTGTGAATAAATGTGTGAACAATATTCTTAGAGCTGAAATTGGTTGTAAAGTAACTTAATTTAGACTAAAAAATCATTCATCATTCAATCATCATCAATTACTGAAAATATATAATTAATTATGGATACTTGAAAAGGCTGATGTTTAACAATTTAAAGAATCAGTATCAGTGATTATAACCTCTAAATGTTGAAACTGATGATGTAAGTGAGCTGGTGTTGAGATCATTTCTGGTCTGAGGGCTCCTCCTCTGGTGGCTTCATGTTACAAGTGTTCAGGCTCTGAGGGGTTTTTGTTCAGCTCTACTGATGGTGTTGTCACAGTGTGTCTCTGGCACAGTAATACACAGCAGAGTCTCCAGGCTGCATGCTCTGTCCGTTCAGAGTCACTATGTTGCTGGAAGAGTCTAAGTCGATACTGAACTTGCTCTTCAGTGAATCTTTGTAGTATGTAGTTGAACCAGCTCCCATTCCTATCCACTCCAGTCCTTTCCCTGCAGGCTGTCTGATCCAGGCTGTGTTGTAGCTGTTAACAGAATAAGAGACCTGACAGGTGATGGTCAGACGTTGACCTGGCTGCACAGTCACAGAGGCTGGCTGTATCAACTGCTCACACTTCACACCTGTGGAGGGAAACATGTTGAATAGTGAGCGAGGTTAATAACAGTGAGCAGTCAGTGTGAGCGTTCTGTCAGTGTCTCTGCCTCAGTGAGACTCACAGGATCCAGTAGCCAGCAGCAGCAGCAGAGCTACAGAGAACATGGTTGGTGTTGAAGGTGACCTGATGGAGATTCTCTTCTTCTGCTGCAGCTGACAGCATGATATCAAGTCTTTATAGCAGACTGTGAGGAAGTTCACTTTGCATAGACAGGGACACTGACAGGCTATAAAAGAGGGATGGACTGTCCTGTCAAGAGTTGTCATTTGGATTTGTGGTTAGACAATTATAAGGATACATTTTAAGTTGCTTATCACTATCTTTTATTTAAACTTAAATCAGATGTAATCATTTATTCTGCTCATCAAAACCCTAACCCACATACTGGATACATCATGCATAAATCCATTCTCGATACTTTCTGTTAAAAATAAAATAATGGGACAATATTGTTGCAAGAATACCTGAAGTAAAATGTATATCTAAAAAAGGGGAAGTGAAATTCCACATCAGCCGTTGCTTTCATAGTGTTTAGAAAAGCTGTCTTTTTGTCCTTACTGTCATCTGACTTTTTATCATTTACTGCCACCTGTTGGTACTAGTGATAATAAATAGTTAGAGGTTTTTGTAAAGCCTCTGGGCTTCCTTTAACCAGTGTGTGTGTTTGGCGCAGTAATACACAGCAGAGTCCTCTGGCTTTAAGTTGGACAGCCTCAGATGCACCATGTTGTTGGTATTATCTCTGGTATCTCTCGACTTAGTACGGTTTTGTTAAGCCTTGTTAGGCCTTGTTAGGCCCGGCTCACTTTAATGCTGCGTTTTTTATGTCTGTAGGCCGTTGTTGTGAGTGTGGACGGTCGGAGCATATATTGCGTTAGCTTAGCCGATCTCCATTTAGACAACACGCATTTTAAAAGGTTTTTCGCCTGCCGTCTGTCTGCAGACTTGTCAAAGCATTAATTCATGGTTTTTACTAACGGGTATCAGTATGTTGTTACTTCGGCATCATTTTGAAACGTGTATTACAATTAAATCACGGTCAAATATGTTCATCTTGTTGTAGTTGTAGCCCCCTTGCCAGCGATTCTCTCTCTAGTTTAGCAAACTCAGCCCGACTCAGCCCTGTTTGTTGGCCCCGATAGAACCACGATTTTGTCGGGCCAGAAAAAAGGTGAAAAAGTAGCCCCAGGCCGGAACTAGGCATAGTGGAAACGCAACCAAAAACGGGCCCGACACGGCACGCTTAAACCGCGCTCCGCGCCATGGTGGAAATGCGCCATTAAATTCTTCAAAGACTGAACCTACAGGGTCAATTTGAGAGGATGTCTCTCTTACCCTCCTCAATAGCTGCGTTCACACCAAGTACAAATGAGCCGCTGACGTCACTTCGTCTTCTTCTGCGTTGGGTTTACTGGCAGGCCGCAAACAACTTCACGGCGTATACTGCCACCCGGAGTCCCCGGCCGGAAGTCCCCGGAGTTGGGGACTGGCTTCAGTAGAAGCTGCTGGGACTCCCAGCAGCTTCTACTGAAGCCTTCCGAGTAAATCGCCAGAACGGCGACACCTCCTCATCTCCACTGCTCCCATGTTTTATTTTGTGTTGCCATAAGTTAGTCTCTCTGCGTTTGTGCGCTGGGCGAATGCTAATGCTAATATGCTAATGCGAGGATAATAAAATGGCAGCTCTACAAAACATTTCAGAGTTTTATGGGGCGTGGTTTGCAATTCGCCCAGCCAATCAGAACTGGGGCACTTTTTTCACCCAGGAAAGTACCATCTCTCAGCAGGCACTAAAAATGGGGGTAAAAGTTCCCGGGATTAAGTGCTCTTTTTGGTGTGAACGCGACATAAGGGGTATAACGGAACTAAACGCGAAAAGTACGGTGAAAAGTACTCCGGTGTGAACGCGCCTAATGAGATCCCTCAGGGCTGCGTCCTGGGTCCCCTCTTCTTCTCTCTGTTCACCAATTCATTGGCTCTCTCATTTTATAAATATCTCAATATCTTGTTTTCGATATAATCCATGCAGAGGCCTGAGAAAAAACATTTTGGGATCTCTACGTAATTTTGATCCATCAAATTTGTAATGAGCGTAAGGAATTATACAAAATACCCCCTAGCTTAAAGGTGGGGTAGGTAAGTTTGAGAAACCGGCTCGAGATACACTTTTTGTTATATTGGCATGGAATGCTCTTAACATCCCGATAGCAATGAATATCTTAAGTGCTTGACAAAAAATCCATAAAAAAATGTCATCTGTGGAAGCCGTAGTCCTGTAAAAAGCACGACCAATCATTTTAGCCGGCCGGCTAAAATAACTGGATGGCCTACCTGCCTGTCAGCCTTCCATCTGTGCACAAACTTATCTCGTGCCTTCATTGGTCATGTGCGCGTTTGTGTGTGTTGGAGGAGGGGCTCTGTTAAGGAAGTGGCAGATTTTCTCCGGTTGTGTATTTTCAAATTCTAGCGATCTCGAGCCGGTTTCTCAAACTTACCTACCCCACCTTTAACAGTCTCCAAAAGAATATGATTTCGATTAATATTTCAAACAAAGTCCTCATATTTATGTTTTATTCTTTAAAAGCCATATAACACAGAGAAGACAAACACATTTGGTCATTAACAGTCTTCAAGGTTTTTGCGTAGCTTCACTGGGGACTTCCACCAGTGTCGCACTCTTGGGGGAACCTTTGACACTGACTTTATTTAAAAAAACTAAAGACGTCTTGTGACGGAAGCATTGCGTGGGGAAGTATTTACATCTTGTGTATATAAGATATCCTGATTTAAGGTGGAAAATTACTTGAACTCTCTATAGGTTAATGCCACTGACAACTGCAGTGTTTTTTTTTTACAGCTCTGTGGCTTCCTGTGTCACTGTGTCTGTCGAGCACAATAATAAACAGCAGAGTCTTCAGACGTCAGGCTGTTCATCTGCAGATACATCTGGTCCACGTTGTTGTCTCTGGAAATGTTGAAGCGATTCCGGACTGACGTAGAATAATATTTAGTGCTTCCACTCGGAGAAGAAATTAAGGCGATCCACTCCAGTCCTTTTCCTTCAGCTTTTATGACCCAGTTCATCTGATAGCTACTGAATGTGAATCCAGAGGCTGTACAGGTCAATCTGTGAGATTCTCCAGGCCTTTTAGTCACTGGTTCAGATTCTGTCAGAGTCTGACCATCAACACCTGTCAAGAGGATAAAAAGTCACATGAATTTAGTTGGCACACAAATAAGATCTATGTCAAATAATTATTGGGGAAAATATTGACCTGCCCAGCAGACAGTGAGCAGCAGCAGTCCTGTCCTATAGTCCATCATGTTAAACTGTGTGTCCTCTGTCCTCTGTCCTCCTCTCTGCAGTCACATAAGTAGAGGGGGAGATATCTGAGTTTTGCATTGACTCCTCCTATAACTAAGTTTGTGTGTCTTTTTAAGAATAATTTTGCAAGCCCATTTACAAAGCGACAACAAATAGAAAATTATGATTTTGATTGCCAGAGGGAAACACCTAGGCCTACATCCAATATGACAATAAACTAAATTACATAATTAACCATTAATCACAGGTGTATTTGATTTAATTTGGGTTAGAGATTAGATGATCAGAGCTGCTTCTTTAAGGGAAACATTATTAATATATCATTTGTATGTAATCAACTTCTCCAATGTGTAACGGTGGATTAAAGTTTGGCAGTTAGCTGAATGGAATCAGTTGTTTGACTCCAGTGTTAAATATAGAATTTGCTTCATTTGGTTGTGGTTATGTGACAGTAATGTTTCACGTTCAAACAGATAAAACTTTCCTGATGATAATGTTTATGATATAATGATGATTTGTGTTCAATCGGCAAATCTAATAGATTTCTTTAATGTTTAATTTTATCAAAGTGTGCTTTCATTAATGTACTTCTGGAGATACATGGGCACAGTTGAACCATACTGAATCAGATAAACAGCTGCGTTGTTTGAAATGGGACATTTTTATATTATCTGTGATACATTTTGTTGGAGGCACAAAAGACACAAAAATACATATTTCCTTCAAAACATACAAATTATCTGTTAGAATTCACTGTATTTATTTAGGTTGCAACTGAATTAAACATTGCGTCAAATGAGATGAAATAGGATGTCAATATTCAGTTACTCAGTATTTCAATATAAAGGGAATGCTCTCATGGGTGGTGGTAAATAGAGGAAGTAGTTTTTGTACGGCTCTCCTGTTACTGTCTCTCACTGTGTCTCTTCTGGCACAGTAATACACTGCTGTGTCCTCGGCCTTCAGACTGTTCATCTGCAGATACACTTTACTGCTGGAGTCATCTCTGGAGATAGTGAATCTACCCTGGACTGACAGAGAGTAATAGGTAGAAGTACTCCGTATAACTGACTGGGAGTAACGGATCGAAGTACTGCGTCTGCCGATATAAACGATCCACTCCAGTCCTTTCCCAGGAGCCTGTCTGACCCAGTTCATCTCGTAGCTACTGAATGTGAATCCAGCAACGCAATCGCACAACGTCACGTCCGTTAATTCCACATCCTCACCTCCACACACATGGATTAACATCGATTTAATACATTAATGTAGCCTTTGTTTCTGCTAAAAGAGGTGTCGACCAGCTAGGGCAACAAGAACATTGGCGAAATTGAGTGTGACGATTACAAAATAAATTAAAAACATCTAATTTTGACAATAAAAACCGACCAATAGGCGCGGTAGACCATTTGCTAGGCACTTCCGGGTATTTCTCCACTGGTTGGCCATGTTAACAATACCGTGTAACTGTCACGTTTGAAGGGACGAAACCGTGACATATTCACGTCTCCCAGCATGGTAGATCGTCACATGTTCACGTCTTGCCGTGATACCGGGTTGTTATAATGAAGCAACCTCTCACAGGGTGAGAATATAAACCTGTAGTTCAGAGCAGGGTCTGAGTGTGAGTTAAGATCAGTGAGAGCAGCAGATCTGAGTGTTTCCTTTTACTGACAGAGGAGAGGGGAACTCTCTAGTGTCTTTATGAGAGCAGCTTCTACATTATTTGAGTCCCATATATATGCATTATGTGGCTGAAATGTGTTCATGTAGTGTTTATTTTATTCCTTTTGTGGACATTGATTTCAGGAGACCTTTTCGTTTTTTTCTCCTTGGCTATTTTGTGTTCCAGCGATCAACACATTGATAATATTGTTCTAACAATGTGTTAATTAAACATTGCTGGTAATTGATGATCTCTCTCAAGGCTGAATTTCATAATTGTATTATATACAACCAAAGCAAAAGATACATGAAGAATATAATTGATTTTGAGAGTTTATCGAAATAAGAATAGGTGCTGTAGGTTTTTGTACAGCTACTCAACCAGCTTCAGTCACTGTGTCTCCAGCACAGTAATAAACAGCAGAGTCTACAGCCGTCAGACTGCTCATCTGCAGAGACACCTGCTGTATGTTGTCGTCTCTGGAGATGGTGAACCGGCCTTTCACTGACTCAGAGTAGAAGATATTGTCACTGTTATACATACTCGCAACCCACTCCAGTCCTTTCCCAGGAGCCTGTCTGACCCAGGCCATAGCGTAGCTACTGAATGTGAATCCAGAGGCTGTACAGGTCAATCTGTGAGATTCTCCAGGCCTTTTAGTCACTGAATCAGATTCTGTCAGAGTCTGACCATCAACACCTGTCAAGAGGATAAAAACACATCTGGTGAAATAAGCTGGTGACACAATTAAAATCTGTGTTAGATACAGATCAGTAAAGATGTTGACCTGCCCAGCAGACAGTGAGCAGCAGCAGTCCTGTCCTATAGTCCATCATGTTAAACTGTGTGTCCTCTGTCCTCTGTCCTCCTCTCTGCAGTCACATAAGTAGAGGGGGAGATATCTAGTTTTGCATTGACTCCTCCTCACAGGGTTTGTAAAAATATCAACCTCCATCTCAGCTGTTAGACTTTTCTCTAACTAGTTTTAAGTTGTGTAGAATAATTGTATTGCAGTAACTACATTATCACATTTATTCTAATAATACACAAATTATTATCTTAGCTTCGACATGTGACACATTTATCTAAACAAATTATATAAATATATATTACATAATTCATGTTGGTATCAATGCTCTGTTTCGCATATGTCAGTTTGAGCATAATGGAAGCACATTTACTATAATATAAATTCTACAATTTTGTTCTGATAGTAAATGGTAACTACTTATATAGCGCTTTATCCATCTTTACGACCAGAGACCTCAAAGCGCTTTACATACTACATGTCATTCACCCATTCATACAGAGCAGTGTACCTTACTCTAGGAACTAACATTCATACACACTCACACACCGTTGGCCATGCCATCGGGAGCAACTCAGGGTTAAGTATCTTGCCCAAGGATACATCGACATGTCGACTGCACGGGCTGGGATCGAACCCACAACCTTCTGATTGAAAGACGAGAGCCCAATATATAGTAGTGTTTAGGAAATGTGCTTTATTATAGTCTCACATTTCACTTTCTAATAATCTAGTCACCCAGCCAAGCTCTCTGTCTGATCAATATTGTTTTTCAGCTTGTTTCTCTTTTCATATTCAATGTAATTTGTGGCTTGTATTTATAAATATGACAAATGTTATTTAAAGTAAATAATAAGATATCATGAGGGACTATCTGGTGGGAAATACTAGAAATACATAGAAATCTGATGGGGATACATCATCCAAGTGTTATTGCAATTGTGAGAAAACCCAGAAGTGTATAGGATCACATTGCTTTGTGGTTAGTGGAGGTTTTTTGCAGCTGCTCCACTGTCTTTAGTCACTGTGTGTCACGAGCACAGAAGTAAACAGCAGAGTCTCCTGCTGCCAGGCTGCTGACCTCGAGGTACTGAGTGCTGCTGGGAACATCTTCAGTCATGGTGAAGCGGCTTTGAAAGGAGCTGCCATACTCAGGAGTTTGCCTGTGTTCATCCTCCCAACCCACTCCAGAGCTTGTCCTGGCCTCTGTCTGATCCAGTGAATATAATGGCTTGTCATTGTAAACCAGATATGATACATGACATCTTCACTGTCCCTCCAGGTCTTTGCACCTGAGAGGAGGACTGCTCCAGTTTGATCTCACTCCAGACTCCTGTAAGTAAATCATTTTGCTCATTATCCAACATTTCACCAAAGAAATTAAAAAAGAACTAAATCAGAAGTGATGTTTCTCACCATGAATAGTAACTAAAAATAATAAACTCCAGATAATTGTCCTTTCCATTATTTGAGAGACACTGTCAGTGCTTTCTGATCTGAGTGTTTCAGAAACATATAACACTTCTCTGGTGTTCTGCAACAAGTCGCTGATGGTGTGTTTTAAAGAGAGGAAGAGTTTGCATCGACCTCCCTCTACAGATTCAAAAGGAACATGTGACATCAACATTTCCATAAGCAGAGTATCTCTACGACGGCTGCATTTACATTTCACATTCACTTACATTTCCTGTCACTTATTTCTGGATTCATGAAAACAAAAAAGAGGAAATTAGTTTGTTTATGTTCTGCAATGACATCCTGTTTCTTCAGTGGTAGAGCTACTGTTATTTTCTATTCCAGTAGATCAAAACAGAAACACAGAAATGTTTCTATATTTAACAGCACCACAAGCACAAACTATTTAGTATAATTCAATTGTCATATGTTTTGCATTTGTGCAAAATGAATTCTCTCTCAGTCTCTTCTATACTGATCTTGGCTGCAGTGGAAGTGAAATAATATTACACAGACATGTAAATACATTTAATGAACTTATCAGAGAGTGATGTGTATCATTGTTCACATTTATACTCTGTGTGTTTGAGTCACATGGTTGCTGAGTATTTGTGCAGGTCTGCTGGTGGTTTGTGTCACTGTGGGCTGACGTACAAGGTTGAACAAACACGATTTAGATTATAAAAAAAACTTTTCGATAGTTTTATGAAAATATGAAGTCGGATCAAAACTATTAATTCTTCTCCTAATCCAGTTATGACACTGATAAAGTTGTCTTTTACATATGTTATTGAATAATTATTTAATAGGAAATGTCTTTTAGAGGATCCCATTCTACTATAGAAAGGAATCTACTGTATTATCAGAACTTTTAAAACGAACTTATGGTCTTACTATCCCTTTTAGATGTTATACCTACAATGATATACAGTATCAGTGATTGTAATGTCAGATTGTTTAAATTGGTGAAAACCCTTTCTGTTGAATTAAGTTAAGAATATTTCTATGACATCTTAGTACTCTTTCCCTCTTGACTGTAACAGTGAGCTGGTGTTGAGATCATTTCTGGTCTGAGGGCTCCTCCTCTGGTGGCTTCATGTTACAAGTGTTCAGGCTCTGAGGGGTTTTTGTACAGCTCTACTGATGGTGTGTGTCACAGTGTGTCTCTGGCACAGTAATACACAGCAGAGTCTCCAGGCTGCACGCTCTGTCCGTTCAGAGTCACTGTTTTGCTGGAAGAGTCTAAGTCGATGCTGAACTTGCTCTTCAGTGAATCTTTGTAGTGTGAACCCTGTGTTCATTCCTATCCACTCCAGTCCTTTCCCTGCAGGCTGTCTGATCCAGGCTGTGTAGGCGCTGCCAAGAGAATAAGAGACCTGACAGGTGATGGTCAGACGTTGACCTGGCTGCACAGTCACAGAGGCTGGCTGTATCAACTGCTCACACTTCACACCTGTGGAGGGAAACATGTTGAATAGTGAGCGAGGTTAATAACAGTGAGCAGTCAGTGTGAGCGTTCTGTCAGTGTCTCTGCCTCAGTGAGACTCACAGGATCCAGCAGCCAGCAGCAGCAGCAGAGCTACAGAGAACATGGTTGGTGTTGAAGGTGACCTGATGGAGCTTCTCTTCTTCTGCTGCAGCTGACAGCATGATATCAAGTCTTTATAGCAGACTGTGAGGAAGTTCACTTTGCATAGAGAGGGACACTGACAGGCTATAAAAGAGGGACGGACTGTCCTGTCAAGAGTTGTCTTTGGATTTGTGTTTGGACATATGAAGTAACATTTATTTTTTAAAACAATAAATGAAAATTATCTTTTTATTTCTAATCAAAACTCAGACAAATAGTATATCTATTGTCTGATGTAACTTTTGGTAGCTGCTATCTGATGGAAGCAGTTTTATTGAGGCGATATTTCTTTCATGTTTGATGATGTTGAGCTCAAGGTTTTTTTTACTGTGATTACAGAACACAAAGTTTTGACTTTCTTTTGACTTGTTGAGTTTTTGTACAGCATTTCTCCTTCCTGTGTCACTGTGTATCGAGCACAGTAATAAACAGCAGAGTCTACAGCCGTCAGACTGCTCATCTGCAGATACACCTGCTGTCTGTTGTTGTCTCTGGAGATGGTGAACCGGCCTTTCACTGACTCAGAGTAGTAGATGTAGCTACTGCTATCACTGATAGTAGCAACCCACTCCAGTCCTTTTCCAGCAGCCTGTCTGATCCAAGCATTCCAGTATTCAATTACTACTAAACCCTGAATATGTGCAGGTCAGTCTGTGGGACTCTCCAGGCTTTTTAACCGCTGGTTCAGACTCAGTCAGTGTTTGACCCTCAGTACCTACAGACATGTAAACAGCTCATTAGTTTCTGTAATGCAGCCATATTGTCTTTGTACCAGGAGCTCTGTCAGAAAAACAGGTTTGTTCTTACCTGCAGAGTTAATGACAGGATGAGAAAAACCACCAGATAATCAGGTCTGATCATTGTGAAAGCCAGTTGTCTCTGTCCAGTCTACAGTGTGTATGTCAGTGATTTAGTGTCTGTCCTTCACTCTGCAACACATATGTAGAGATGGAAGAGGTCAGAGTTTGCATTGACTCCTCCTCCTCAAACAGAAACACAGCACATCCCCTGAATAAATATGATGTAGATTTCCTTTTTGCATACTATGATTGTATATATATCCTTAAATTATAAGGTTGAATTTAAAGTTATTTGTCAGTTCCTTTTATAAATAAGATGTAATCATTTATTCTGCTTTGCACAACATTGGTTGCCATCCTCACATACTGGAAACATCATGCATAAATATATTATTGATACCTGCTGTTAAGAAATTAATAATGGGATATTATTGTTGCAGGAAAGCCTCAAGACTTTCATAGTATACGTTTAGAGACATTGTCATATTCCCGTTATTGTCACCTGTCTTTTTATCCTCTACTGCCACCTGTTGGTACTTGTGTGAGTAATGTGACTGACATTTCTACATTTAATGTTTATTTTTGCCCATACATAAAAATACATTTAGAAGATGTTTTTTCTGTCCTTGGCTGTTTTATGAGGAAATCATTTTTTTAAAGACTTTTTTTTAATTATTATTGTGTTTTGTAACTTGGCTCAGTAGCAACTGTTTTTTTCATTTTCATAAAAACTACAACAACGATTGATTTAGTCAACGTATAACTCTCCTTGTACTCTATCAACAAAGTACTGTATGGATGAGGACTGTAGGTTTTTGTACAGCTGCTCAACCAGCTTCAGTCACTTGTGTATCGAGCACAGTAATAAACAGCAGAGTCTACAGCCGTCAGACTGTTCATCTGCAGATACACTGCTGTCTGTGTTGTCTCTGGAGATGGTGAACCGGCCTTTCACTGACTCAGAGTAGAACTGGTTGCTACCATCAGTGTAGATTAAAGCGATCCACTCCAGTCCTTTCCCAGGAGCCTGTCTGACCCAGTGCATCCAGTGGCTACTGAAGGTGAATATTTTAAAACATTATTTCCCATAAATCATTTGATGTGATGCAAGTAACCTCTCAACTTTGTTCAGCTTGAATTTCCTGGACAATGTGAGCTGTTATTGTGCAGCCTTAGTTTGTGTTTTACCAATATGTATGTTGAGAAATGGCAGATGTTTTTGATCACTGCTATTATATATATATATATATATATAATATTCTTGGAAAGGCAAGTTCTTGTTGGAATTTGTTCAACTTTTAATACAGTGGCTCTTGAGGGTTATCTAGCTTTGCATTTTAAATTTTAAGTGCTTAATCTGTGTACCCTGGATTACATTTTCACATTTCTGGTAATAGTCAAACATATATATACGAAGGCAGTGTAGTTTAAATGAAATCTTTCAATCTGACTAATGTATAGGAAAAACATTTTTATATATCAATAATCCTTACAGGCGGTTTTATACTATATATCTATATATATATATATATATAGATATATTTGAGATTGATATTCATAGAACAGTTTTTTCTGCATTTTAATTGTAATAAATACATTTTACAGAAAATTTAAATTGCAGTATTTAGATGTTGCTTTCACCGTAAAACTCGTCATTACTACGGCAAAATACACTAAATTATACACAACTTTTGATTACAATTTGCGGGAAAATTCAGTTAAATTACAGCATTACACTGATGCTTTTACAGTTAAACAGTGTTATTTGTTTGGTATTTTTCTGTAAAATTGAATGGGATTCAATGTACAATAGACAGCAACTGCATGTAAATCTTACTGAAATAATCAGTTTAATAGCAACGTGATCATGCTAATTCAGCAGAAAAGGGCTGTTGAAATGACAGATTTAAAATGTAAATTACAACAGTTTTAAACTGTAAAATATACACGTTGTTCTGTAAAGTTGTTTACAGTTTACCGTATTTTTTACATCATTATTCTGGCAACAAAGCTGCCAGGTTTTTACCGTAAAAACAATTTTTTTTACAGTCTATGGTTGCTACAGAGGATTGTGGGTAATGTAATGTCTTCGGCCATCCAAAACTCATAGAAAACTACTTGTTTCTCAGAATTGAAGGGGAAAACGTGACAAAAGCATTGTACACACACTAAAAACCTATCAATGTCGTTTAATTAACAAGGATAATCTGGTGTTTTTGAGTTGATGAGTAGTGGAGATATCACTGTCAAATCAATCGACAGTAAGGGGAATACTTACTTCCGGGTGTACAATTCTCCGTTATCCAATGGGAATGGACGCTCACATTGCCTTTAACAGCCTCCGACACAAACGAATGCCGTGCTTCCCTAAGCGTCAAATACCGACGCCGATGGGAATACATTGCAATCAGTTGAAAGCTCTTTGCGTCCATTTATGAAGCTGAAGGAGCCTCGGCGCGTCACAACTGGACGCCACGGGACCCTACCAAGCGTCGCTTCTGGACGCTTAGGGAGTGAGAGTGTGTTGTCCAGGGAGCTTTACCAGTCAGAGTCTGACTGCAAACACCTGGAGAGAAAAGCAGTTGATCACAACAGACCCAAACATAAAGCTAAGAAAAAGAAGAGTGCAGGAGTATGTGCTCACCAGAAATCCATGAAAGCATCAGAAACATTAAACATGTAGCTAAAGTCATAGTGGAAATGTGTTGTGTGTGCTGCAGTGGTTTGAGCTCTCCTCTTCAGTTTGCTGTGAGATAAATAAAGATGGAAGAGATTAATATTTGCATTGACTCCTCCTCTCAGTGCTGAAAATGAAGAATATTGAGATGAATAATTAACAGTTTAAAATGTTGATAATATTAAATTCTGATAACAAGAACAATCTGCGTAAACTGTTTTGCTGTTTTATACCATTCGTTATCAAACAAGACACACAGAAGAAATGCCTGAGATACTGAAATATCTTTGAGGAGAACTAAATGAACTCATGAATCTGCAGTGACTGCTGATCCAGCTCCTTTTTGTGTTTTATAATAAAGCAACCTCTCAAAGGGTGAGAATATAAACCTGTAGTTCAGTCCAGGGTCTGAGTGTGAGTTAAGATCAGTGAGAGCAGCAGATCTGAGTGTTTCCTTTTACTGACAGAGGAGAGGGGAACTCAAGTTCCGTTTATGAGAGCAGCTGCTACATGATTTTACTCATATATATGCATTATGTGGCTGAAATGTGTTCATGTATTGTTCATTGTATTCTTTTTTTGGACATTGATTTCAGGAGACTTTTATGTTTTTTTGTTCTTGGCTATTTTGTGTTCCAGCGATCAACACATTGATAATATTGTTCCAACAATGTGTTAATTAAACATTGCTGGTAATTGATGTCTGAATCTCCTACTTTTATTAAAAACAACAAAAGCAAAAGATAACTGAAGAATATAACTGATTTTGAGGGTCTATCGAGATAAGGATGGATACCGTAGGTTTTTGTACAGCTGCTCAACCAGCTTCAGTCACTGTGTGTCGAGCACAGTAATAAACAGCAGAGTCTACAGCCGTCAGACTGCTCATCTGCAGATACACCTGCTGTCTGTTGTTGTCTCTGGAGATGGTGAACCGGCCTTTCACTGACTCAGAGTAGAACTGTTTGCTACCATCAGTGTATATAAAAGCGATCCACTCCAGTCCTTTCCCAGGAGCCTGTCTGACCCAGGCCATAGCGTAGCTACTGAATGTGAATCCAGAGGCTGTACAGGTCAATCTGTGAGATTCTCCAGGCCTTTTAGTCACTGAATCAGATTCTGTCAGAGTCTGACCATCAACACCTGTCAAGAGGATAAAAACATCTGGTGAAATAAGCTGGTGACACAATTAAAATCTGTGTTAGATAAAGATCAGTAAAGATGTTGACCTGCCCAGCAGACAGTGAGCAGCAGCAGTCCTGTCCTATAGTCCATCATGTTAAACTGTGTGTCCTCTGTCCTCTGTCCTCCTCTCTGCAGTCACATAAGTAGAGGGGGAGATATCTGAGTTTTGCATTGACTCCTCCTCACAGGGTTTGTAAAAAATATCAACCCCATCTCAGCTGTTAAGACTTTTCTCTAACTAGTTTCACGTTTTGTAGAATGTCTATCAGTATAGCTCTAACATAAAAAACACATTTATTCTAATAATACACAGATGATTATGTTTGCTCCGACTTTTGACACATTTATACACAAATTATTCAAACCTGTGGAATCATAATTTATCTTTATAACATTAACCTAAACAAATTATATATATATATTAGTTGTTATATTATATATTAGTTCATGTTGGTATCAATGCTCTGTTTCACACAAGTCACTTTGATCATAATGAAAGCACATTTAATATAATATAAATAATTACAATATTATTCTGATCACCAATATATAGTAGTGTTTAGGAAATGGCTTTATTAAAGTCTCACATGTCACCTTTCTAATAATCTAGTCACCCAGCCAAGCTCTCTGTCTGATCAAATATTGTTTTTCAGCTTGTTTCTCTTTTCATATTCAATGTAATTTGTGGCTTGTATTTATAAATATGACAAATGTTATTTAAAATAAAATAATAAGATATCATGAGGGACTATCTGGTGATTAATGGGAAATACATAGAAATCTGATGGGGATACATCAAAGTGTTATTGCAATTAGTGAGAAAACCCAGAAGTGTATAGGATCACATTGCTTTGTGGTTAGTGGAGGTTTTTGTGCAGCTGCTCCACTGTCTTTAGTCACTGTGTGTCACGAGCACAGAAGTAAACAGCAGAGTCTCCTGCTGCCAGGCTGCTGACCTCGAGGTACTGAGTGCTGCTGGGAACATCTTCAGTCATGGTGAAGCGGCTTTGAAAGGAGCTGCCATAACTAGGAGAGTTGTTGCCTGTGTTCATCCACCCAACCCACTCCAGAGCTTGTCCTGGCCTCTGTCTGATCCAGTGAATATTATTTGTCATGTATAACCAGATGTGATACATGACATCTTCACTGTCCCTCCAGGTGTTTGCACCTGAGAGGAGGACTGCTCCAGTTTGATCTCACTCCAGACTCCTGTAAGTAAATCATTTTGCTCATTATCCAACATTTTACCAAAGACATTAAAAAAACAAGTAAATCAGAATGATTTTCTCACCATGAATAGTAACTAAAAATAATAAACTCCAGATAATTGTCCTTTCCATTATTTGAGAGACACTGTCAGTGCTTTCTGATCTGAGTGTTTCAGAAACATATAACACTTCTCTGGTGTTCTACAACAAGTCGCTGATGGTGTGTTTTAAAGAGAGGAAGAGTTTGCATCGACCTCCCTCTACAGATTCAAAAAGGAACATGTGACATCAACATTTCCATAAGCAGAGTATCTCTACGACGGCTGCATTTACATTTCACATTCACTTACATTTCCTGTCAACTTATTTCTGGATTCATGAAAAACAAAAAAGAAATTAGTTTGTTTATGTTCTGCAATGACATCCTGTTTCTTCAGTGGTAGAGCTACTACTGTTATTTTCTATTCCAGTAGATCAAAACAGAAAAATATGTTCTGCATTTTCTAGCAATGCAATAATAATTTTGTAAAAATTCAAACGTATCATATGTTTTGCATTTGTGCAAAATGAATTTCTCTCAGTCTCTTCTATACTGATCTTGGCTGCAGTGGAAGTGAAATAATATTTCCCAGACATTTAGAGGAATTATTTAAAGAACTTATCAGAGAGTGAGGTGTATCATTGGTCACATTTAAACATGGTTGCTGAGTATTTGTGCAGGTCTGCTGGTGGTTTGTGTCACTGTGGGCACGTACACAGTAATACACAGCTGTGTCTGCAGGCTGCACACTCTGTCCTGTTAGAGTCACTGTTCCAGCAGAAGTGTCTCTGCTGTAGCTGAACTTGTTCTTCAGAGCATTGTTTTGACGAAGGGTGCCACTACCCCACATATGTGAAATCCAGTCCATTGGTTTTCCTTCACACTGTCTGATCCAACCTGTTGCATAGCTGCTATCAGTCAGAGAATAACCAGAGACCTGACAGGTGATGGTCAAAGGCTGTCCAGGCTGCACAACCATTGAGTCTGGCTGGATGAGATCAATACTGTTCACACCTGTGGAAACACAAAGCAACATTATCTCCATCATTCATCTGACCACTCAGTGTTTCTGATGTGTTTATTAGTGAGAATCCACTGAAAGCTCCTCACAGGATCCAGCTGCCAGCAGCAGTATCAGAGCTGCAGAGAACATGTTGATGTTGAAGCTGAACTGATGTGAGCTCTTCTGTCCTCTCTCTGACACAAACACTTCACTGGTTTATGAGGAACACACACACAGATCATTTACATACTGATGATTGGAAAACAATTCATGTAAATTATCCAAAAGATGAGGAAATGTTCAGGTGTGGTTTTTAATCACATAGAAAAGGTCGAGCAACAAAATGTAGATTATAAAAACAAACTTTTCTATAGTTTTATGAAAATATGAAGTTGGATCAAACTATTAATTCTTCTCCTAATCCAGTTATGACACTGATAAAGTTGTCTTTTACATATGTTATTGAATAATTATTTATTAGGAAATGTCTTTTAGAGGATATCATGATTCTACTCTAGAAACAACAAGTCCTCCAACTCATACGACCAAATGGGCCGATTGTTCCAGCCCTTATTACGACCAAATATGTTTTTTTCAAGCGCTTAATACGACCTATAATTACGTTTGAAAGTTTTCGCCCTCTAGTGCTCCCGTTGAATGCAAACGTTACAGATGGTCGTTTATTCACAAATAACCCTCTCTGTAAAATCCTAAATTGTAGGATAGTTTGGCCATTAAAACGCTTTTTGATTACATTTCTAGCGAGAAGTGTATATTGTACTTTTAGAATCCACGTCCAGTCGATATGTAGGATCTATAGTTTGATAGATATTACGAAGATGATTTGAGGTTTCGACAGGAGAACGTGTATATGCGGTAGCTTCCATGTAAAGTTACGGGTTGAAAACAGTATTTCCGGTCTCGACGTTTTCATAATAAAACCAATGATCAAATGATTTAATAGTGATATCTGCAGTACTCATCCACTAAAAAACATCAGTTTATCCTTGCTAATTATACGACATTAATTGGTTTAAATTGTGTACAATGCTTTTGTGTTTTTCCCATAGGTTTTCTCTTTCGATTCTGAGAGACACATTTCTTTTTTCAGAGGTTTTGATAGGCTAAAATCACGCCGCAATGCACGTCGGGATATGGTGTTAATGTGATATGAAATCGGAAAACATTTAAAAAAAAATAATAATACTTTATTCCGAGTGTTCTTGCTTTTCTCTTTGGAAGTCATCACATAACGGCATTGTAATACACGGTTCGGCTGCATTAAATATTACACATCTGCCGTAGTTCGCTATTTATAGAGCCCTGATGACAAGACTTCTGGACAAACAGGAAGAAGTGCCGCCGAAACTGAATATGTGAATCATAAATATATCAGCAATTACACAAAATCTACATTTATTTTCAAAAATGTATTAAGAGTACAGTAGAAATATAGAATAGAAAATATCAAGAAGATACTGTAGTGATCTCTACAATAAAACAGTTTAGTGCAGGACGTCCAAAGATATTAATAGGAGGATGTGCAAAACAGACAAACGAATAAGGCTTTATTTAAACATTAAAGAATACTTTAAGTTAAGGTCTTCTTTTGAATAAGAAAAAAACGTTGGGGGTATCCACAGATAAATATTAAGTCTGACAAAGTACAATCACCTTTCCCTGAATTTGACTCAGGTGTAACTAAAGTCTGATTTAAGGGTTGTTTATATTTCACATCATTAATCAGAATCTGCAAAGTAACTAAAATTAACGCCTTTGTAACCTCGAGACTGGACTATTGTAACGCTCTGTATGTGGGTATGGACCAGGCCTCAATCAAACGCTTACAGCTAGTCCAAAACGCTGCTGCACGTTTGCTGACTGGTCACAAAAAGCGCGACCACATCACCCCTATTCTGGCCTCACTACACTGGCTTCCAGTTCGGTTCAGAATTGATTTTAAAATCCTTTTATTTGTTTTTAAAGCCCTAAATGGGCTGGCTCCGGCCTATATAACTGAACTGCTCCAGCGCTACACCCCAGCCAGAGCTTTAAGGTCTGCTGACCAGCTGCCCTGGTAGTGCCCAAGACCAGGCTAAAAACCCGAGGGCACCGAGCCTTCGCAGCAGCTGGCCCTAGGCTCTGGAACACTCTGCCCCTCCATGTGAGGTCGGCCCAGACCCTAGGGGTTTTTAAATCAAAACTAAAAACACACTTCTTCTCTCTGGCTTTCTAGTTAGAGCGGAGCATGACTCCTGACTTTTCCGTGTGTTTTATTCTTATTTTGTTTTTTAAGATATATCTGTTGTAATTTATTGTCGTTTATTGTGTTTTGTAGTATTGTGTTTTTATTACATGTACAGCACTTTGGCTCGACCAAAAATCGCTTTTAAATGTGCTTTATAAATAAAACCTGATTTGATTTGATTTGATAAAATAAATGTAGTGGAGTAAAAATACCAGGTTAACCTCTGAATTCTAGTGGAGTAGAACAAAGTAGTACATGCTGCTGTAACAAAAACATTTCCCAACTTGGGATCAATAAAGTATATCTTATCTTATCTTAAGATGATCGATGGCTACTGCCATATTTGCAAAATTTGCCTCTGAACCTTGACAAGTGCATGTTTCAGGCTTATCAATGAACAACAGGAGGGGTCACAGACATAAGACCAGCTGTTAAATAAAGCTCTTCTGACCTTAGCTGTCATGTGGGTATATTAATGCTGCCCATTATGGACACAAGCAATTTTCACCCATTTATTAATTATATGTTTTAAATTTGAAAACACACCACTGTGTTTCGTATCCCCTAAACCTCCAGGGTGTACACAGTTTAATACTGGCAACTTCTAATTGTGGGAAATACGAAAACATCTTATAAAACTGCAATTCCCAGTAGAGACGTGCCATAGAACACAATAGCCACCATGTGTAGTCCAAGTCCAGTTTTGGATAGTCTGTCGTGGTTCCTTTCCATTTCAAAGAGCTGTTGACGCTCGGCGTAACCTTGTCGCACTGCCACTCCAACATCCAATCACAGGGCTTGAGGACTAATCACAGGGTTTGTAGGAAGGCGGATGTTGTAGTCCCAAACGATAGCTGGGGATTCTGGGTAGTGTAGTGTCTTCGGAAACTGTAGTGTCTAAACTCCGAAAAAACTATTTGTTTCTCTGAATCGAAGGTTAAAAACACAAAAGCATTGTACACAATTTAAACCAATCAATATTGTGTAATTAACAAGGATAAACGGATGTGTTTTAGTAGATGAGTAATGCAGATATCACTGTGTAATCATTTGACAGTGAGGGGAATACATCCGGTTTTATTATGAAAACTTCGAGACCGGAAAACTGTTTTCACCCCGTGAGGGTTGAGGCTAACTTTACATGGAAGCTGCCGCATATACACGTTCTCCTGGCGAGACCTCAAATCAGCTTCGTAATATCTATCAAACCATAGATCCTACACATCACTGGACGTGGATTCTAAGAGTACAATATACACTTCTCGCTAGAAATCTAATCAAAAAGTATTTTAATGGCCAAACTATTCCACAATTTTAGGATTTTCCAGAGAGGGTTATTTGTGAATAAACGTCCCTCCGGAGCGTTTACAATCAAGCATGTTGTGTCTGAAACAACATACACTTTAAAACTTGTCTCTGGGTCGTAATAAGGGCTTGAACAATCGGCCTATATCGTCGTTTTTTGTAGGAGGACAGGCTGTATAGAAAGGATCTACTATATTATCGGACACTTTTAAAACAAACTTATGGTCTTACTATCCCTTTTAGATGTTATACCTCCAATGATATACAGTATCAGTGATTGTAATGTCAGATTGTTTAAATAGGTGAAAACCCTTTCTGTTAAGTTAAGAATATTTCTATGACATCTTAGTACTCTTTCCCTCTTGACTGTAACAGTGAGCTGGTGTTGAGATCATTTCTGGTCTGAGGGCTCCTCCTCTGGTGGCTTCATGTTACAAGTGTTCAGGCTCTGAGGGGTTTTTGTTCAGCTCTACTGATGGTGTGTGTCACAGTGTGTCTCTGGCACAGTAATACACGGCAGAGTCTCAGGCTGCACGCTCTGTCCGTTCAGAGTCACTGTGTTGCTGGAAGAGTCTAAGTCGATACTGAACTTGCTCTTCAGTGAATCTTTGTACCGTGTGGTGTATCCAGTAGCTGCCATTCCAATCCACTCCAGTCCTTTCCCTGCAGGCTGTCTGATCCAGGCTGTGTAGTAGCTGCTAACAGAATAAGAGACCTGACAGGTGATGGTCAGACGTTGACCTGGCTGCACAGTCACAGAGGCTGGCTGTGTCAACTGTTCACACTTCACACCTGTACAAATAAAAATTATATGACAGGTTATCCTGTTAAACAGCAGTATAATAAGTGTTGACTCGTGCAGAGAGAGACTCACTTCCAGCTGCCAGCAGCAGCAGCAGAGCTACAGAGAACATGATGAGGATGATGATGATGATGTTGATGACTCTGAGAAGACGTGAGCTCCTGATCCCCTTTAATCTCCACTGACAGTCTCATGTGAAGGCCTTATAACTGAATCACAATGGAGATTACTGAGTTTGCATAGAACCAAACACATTGCATATGAATATGAGTCGGACTGGAGATAGAAAATGGAGCCTGCTATTGTTACTATTACAAGAATACAATCACCTCAGTGTTTCAAGAGTCAGAATCAACTTTGTATACTTTGTTTTTGCAAAAACAGATAATTAACATCTGGAGCTCTTTTAATGTCCTTTTTGATTATTTTTACACCAGGTCTTGTCAAAACCTTTATTACATATTGAATATCCATTACTAAACAAAACAGCACATCTGAAATGTATATTTAAATACTTTATTAAGGGGAGTGAATTTATTGTTTCTGTATGTTTTTCAAATCAGTATTATAAGTGTCACAGACAGAGTTACATTGCTATTATTATCCTTAAAATATATGTAAAACTAAACCACTTATGTCATCTTTTTATTTGAGTGGTTTACTGATGACAGTTAATTCTGTTTTTGCTATCGATGGTTTTATTTTTGTCCTTTTCTCATGAGAAGAACTTGAAGAGTTTGTAATGTACCTACAATATATGTTATATCATTAGATATTTTAATAGTGAAAAAGGGACCCTTTTTACAAAATATGAGCATTGCAATAAATGTAGTTAAGGATCTATTTAATGTTCAAGTGGTGGTATTGAATAGAGGAAGTAATTTGTGTACGACTCTCCTGTTACTGTCTCTCACTGTGTCTCTCTGGCACAGTAATACACTGCTGTGTCCTCGGCCTTCAGACTGTTCATCTGCAGATACACTTTACTGCTGGAGTCATCTCTGGAGATAGTGAATCTACCCTGGACCGACTGGGAGTAATGGATCGGATTACTATTTGTGCAGATATATATATATCTGCAACACATATGTAGAGATGGAAGAGGTCAGAGTTTGCATTGACTCCTCCTCCTCAAACAGAAACACAGCACATCCCCTGAATAGATATGATTTAGATTTCCTATTTGCATACTATGATTGAATGTATATATATCCTTAAATTATAAGGTTGAATTTAAAGTTCTTGTCAGTTCCTTTTATTTAAACCTAAATAAGATGTAATCATTTATTCTGCTTTGCACAACATTGGTTGCCCATCCTCCACATACTGGAAACATCATGCATAAATCCATTCTCGATACTTTCTGTAAAAAATAAAATAATGGGACAATATTGTTGCAAGAATACCTGAAGTAAAATGTATATATAAAAAAGGGGAAGTTAAATTCCACATCAGCTGTTGCTTTCATAGTGTGTTTAGAAAAGCTGTCTTTTTCTCCTTATTGTCAACTGACTTTTTATCATTTACTGCCACCTGTTGGTACTAGTGATAATAAATAGTTAGAGGTTTTTGTAAAGCCTCTGTGCTTCCTTTAACCACTGTGTGTCTCTAGCACAGTAATACACAGCAGAGTCCTCTGGCTTCAAGTTGGACAGCCTCAGATGCACCATGCTGTTGCAATCATCTCTACTGATTTCTACACGTCCCTCCACGCTGCTGGCATATTTGTTGCTACTAGCCAAAGAGTAGCCGCTCCCTATCAATTCCAGAGGTTTTCCAGCAGGTTGTCTGACCCAGATCATAACACAGCAACTAAATGTGAAGCCAGATCCCCTGCAGGAGAGACTGATAGTCTCCCCTGGCCTCTTCACTACTGAAGAGGAAGGAATAGACTCCATACTCTGACCTGTACAACCTGATACAAAAAGAGAAAGAGAACCAAAGAAGATAGTGAGATATTTTTGAAAATGTTCTGGTCTCACTGACTGACCATCAGTGGATGTTGTCTGATAAAAGATAAAACATCAAGAAGCAGGAGAGCTCACAGGGCAGAGAGAGAGCAACCAGCAGAAGAGAGAGAGAGTGTTGATCATCCTGAGACTGGAGATGTGACCTCTGATGCTCCACACAAAGTACAGAGCAGTCAGACAGAAGTACTCTGCACACACTGGAGATTTGCATCAGGATAGCATGGGGAGGGAGGGGCTTTCGCAGGGACTGTTATAATTCATTCAAACCATTGAGTCCGACTGGATCAGATCAATAATGTTCACACCTGCGGAAACGCAAATCAACATAATCTCAATCATTAATCGGCCCACTCAGTGTTCTTGATGTGTTTATTAGTGAGATCTACACAGTTTGGTGACACCCATCTTAGATTATTCAGAGACTGAACCTACAGGGTAATTTAGAGAGGATGTGTGTCTGACCCTCCTAAATGAGGTCCCTCAGGGGTGCGTCCTGGGTCCCCTCTTCTTCTCTCTGTTCACCAATTCATTGGCTCTGTCATTCTAGAAATATCTCAATATCTTGTTTTCAATATAATACATGCAGAGGCCTGAGAAAAAACATTTGGGGATCTCTATGTCATATTGATCACTCAAATGTTTAATGAGCATAAGGAATTATACAAAATACCCCCTAGCTTAACAGTCTCCAAAAGAATATGATTTTGATTAATATTTCAAACAAAGTCCTCATATTTATGTTTTATTCTTTAAAAGCCATATAACACAGAGGAAGACAAACACATTTGGACATTAAAGGTGGAGTAGGTAATTTTGAGAAACCAGCTCGAGATCGATAGAATTTGAAAATACACAGCCGGAAAAAATCTGCCACTTCCTTACAGAGCCCCTCCTCCAACACACACAACTCGCACATGACCAATGAGGGCACGAGATAAGTTTGTGCACAGATGGAAGGCTGACAGGCAGGTAGGCCATCCAGTTATTTTAGCCGGGCCGGCTAAAATGATTGGTCGTGCTTTTTACAGTACTACGGCTTCCACAGATGACATTTTTGTATGGATCTTTTGTCAAAGCACTTAAAATATTCATTGCTATCGGGGTGTTAAGAGCATTCCATGGAATATAACAAAAAGTGTCTCTCGAGCCGGTTTCTCAAACTTACCTACCCCATCTTTAACAGTCTGCAAGGTTTTTGCCTGGGGACTTCCACCAGTGTCGCCCTCTTGGGGTAACCTTTGACTCTGACTTTTTAAAAGACGTCTTGAGATGGAAGCATTGCGTGGGGAAGTATTTACATATTGTGTATATAAGATATCCTGATTTAAGCTGGAAAATGACTTGCACTCTCTGTTGGTTAATGCCACTGACAACTGCAGTGGTTTTTGTACAGCTCTGTGGCTTCCTGTATCACTGTGGCCTTCGAGCACAATAATAAACAGCAGAGTCTTCTGACGTCAGGCTGTTCATCTGCAGATACACCTGGTCCACGTTGTTGTCTCTGGAGATGGTGAAGCGATTCTGGACTGACGTGGAATAATATATATACTTCCACTTGGAGCAGAAATGTGGGCAACCCACTCCAGTCCTTTTCCTTCAGCTTGTCTGATCCAGCTGATATCAGCATCACTATCTGATATTCCTGCATATGTACAGGTCAGTTTGTGGGACTGTCCAGGGCGCTTTACCACCGCTTCAGACTCAGTCAGAGTCTGACTGCAAACACCTGGAGAGAAAAGCAGCTTGATCACAACAGAGCCAAACATAAAGCTAAGAAAAAGAAGAGTGCAGGAGTATGTGCTCACCAGAAATCCATGAAAGCATCAGAAACATTAAACATGTAGCTAAAGTCATAGTGGAAATGTGTTGTGTGTGCTGCAGTGGTTTGAGCTCTCCTCTTCAGTTTGCTGTGAGATAAATAAAGATGGAAGCCATTCATATTTGCATTGGCTCCTCTCTTAGTGCTGAAAATGAAGAATATTTAAATTAATATTTAAATTCTGATAAAATGAACAATCTGCCTAAACTGTTTAGCTGTTTTATATAGAAACCATTCGTTATCAAACAAGACACACAGGAAGAAATGCCTGAGATACTGAAATCTGTTTGAGGGAGAACTAAATGAACTCATGAATCTGCAGTGACTGCTGATCCAGCTCCTTTTTGTGTTATAATGAAGCAACCTCTCAAAGGGTGAGAGTATAAAACTGTAGTTCAGTCCAGGGTCTGAGTGTGAGTTAAGATCAGTGAGAGCAGCAGATCTGAGTGTTTCCTTTTACTGACAGAGGAGAGGGGAACTCAACACTGACTGCCATCTCGTGTCTTTATGACAGCAGCTGCTCCATGATATGCATTAATGGTGCTGAAACGTGTTCATGTATGTTGATTTTATTCCTATTTGGACATTGATCTCATCGGATTCTTTTTTTGTTTTGTCCTTGGCTATTTTGTTTGGCAGTGATCAATTCATCTAGATATTTTTTTATTGATTACGTTGCTGGTAATTTATGAACTCTCTCAAGGCTGAATTTCATAATTGTATTATATACAACCAAAGCAAAAGATAACTGAATAATATAATTCATTTTAACCCTTTGATGCATAAGTGGGTCTTTTTGACCCGGTAAGGTGGTTTTCTTAGAGTATCTTTGTAATTACATTTTTGTATTACATTATTATTCGAGCTATTCCTCAAAAAACATGTTTTGGATATCACGCCATTCAAATTTTTAATTTAAATTTTATACATTTTAAGAAATTGTAGTTTTCGTATTACTACCCCAAGCTTCCATAAGTGGGTCTTTTTTGACCCGGTGAGGTGGTATTCTTGAAATATCTTTGTAATTACATTTTTGTATCATTTCATATTCCAGCTATTCCTCAAAAAACATGTTTTGGATATCATGCCATTCACATTTTTTATAAAATGTAAAAAATGACCCGCATGCATTTTCTATGGAATTTCGTATTTTTTATTCAAAATGTAATTTTTTTCCTAAAATTATAAATAGTGAAAAATTAAATATAAAATATCTCTAGTGTGAACCAAAATATAATGCTAACTATTATACAAGTGATTTTTCTTAACCAAAATGACAAAAATGGCATAAAAACACATATTATTCTAATACGGGTCCTTTTTGACCCACTTATGGAAGAGTGTAGGGTCCAGTCATTCGTGCATCTAAGGGTTAAGGGTCTATTTAAGATAAGGATGAGGCCTGTAGGTTTTTGTACAGCTGCTCAACCAGCTTCAGTCACTGTGTCTCTCGAGCACAGTAATAAACAGCAGAGTCTACAGCCGTCAGACTGCTCATCTGCAGATACAGCTGCTGTCTGTTGTTGTCTCTGGAGATGGTGAACCGGCCTTTCACTGACTCAGAGTAGTAGATGTGGGCACTGCTGCTAGAAGGGTGGATCAAAGCGATCCACTCCAGTCCTTTCCCAGGAGCCTGTCTGACCCAGTGCATCCAGTAGCTACTGAATGTGAATCCAGTGCCTGTACAGGTCAATCTGTGAGATTCTCCAGGCCTTTTAGTCACTGAATCAGATTCTGTCAGAGTCTGACCATCAACACCTGTAAAGAGGATAAAAACACATCTGGTGAAATAAACTGTTGACACAATTAGAATCTGTGTTAGATAAAGATCAGTAAAGATGTTGACCTGCCCAGCAGACAGTGAGCAGCAGCAGTCCTGTCCTATAGTCCATCATGTTAAACTGTGTGTCCTCTGTCCTCTGTCCTCCTCTCTGCAGTCACATAAGTAGATGGGGAGATATCTGAGTTTTGCATTGACTCCTACTCAGGGACGTGCACAGACATTTTGAGGGCGGGTGCTCAAGTGAGAAAAAGGGCACTTCCCATAATCATTTATAAAAAAAGAATTTAAAATAAAAAGTTAAATATCGTTGCACATCTCTGACTTACTGACCAATTTATTTTAATACCCTCACACTCACGCAATTGTTTAATACTCAACAGAATTCTACAAAAATAATCAGCTAACACAGAGACAATGGTCTTCTTTAGTATTCACAATGCACAAGAGCAGACAACAAACTTGTCAAATTATTAGTTATTAAATGAGCAGCCAACAATCAAAATTATGAAGTTACTGTTTAAGGACATTGCAGCCAAAAATATCGTTTTTTCATGTAGGCTACTTGTTATTTTGGTCTGTTTTCTTTCACTCTAATGGAAATAAAACTTCCAAGAAACACATATAAATGGTGTTCGTTTTACTACCATGTCTGAATTCATCTATAGATTTAAAGCTAATCTGCATATTTAAACATTACATGACATTTCAGGGGGAAATACTGACTTGACGTAAGTAACTATCTGGGGAAGTTGTGAGGTGATGTGTTTTTTTGTTTTATCCTTTTCACCTGCAATGCCTTGGTAACTGCATGCAAATTAGCGCATTTTAATTAGGCCTAGTTAACGCCTAATTTGCATATCAATGTGGCGATTGTGATGACGTTATTAGATACACATTTTACTGTATTCACCTGTAGTGTCCCCTTAAGTACAGTACATTAGCCTGTATGCCCATGATAAATTGCCTTAGCTAAACCTTGAGCTAACTTATCCATTAGCTAGTAGCCTACCTTAGTTAACTATATTTGTTATTGTCTTTTAGCTAATTAGCTGTAAACTCGAGGCACTGGCAGTTTAGTAATTTGTTCATCACCACTCACCTTCAAAATAAGCCAAGAAAAGCCGGCATAACATGGGACAGTAAAGTGGGAGGTGCTGCTACCTGTCCGTCTGAAGGGACTGCCGATGTCCGCACCGCTGTGCAGGAGACGTGGAGGGAGGGAGGGAGAGCTACGGAACTTCACAGTCTAATCTCCCGACCTGATATTTTAATTTTGAATTCAGTCAATATATTTTTGGAAAGGCAAACTGTGCGCAAACAGCAGTAGATATATATTCATTTATAAAAAATAAAAAAAGGGGGAAAAAAGGGCACTTTCTCTGGAGGAAGAAAAAGGGCAGGGGCTCAAGCCCACTTTGATGTCTATGTGTGCACGTGCCTGCTCCTCCTATAACTATGGGTGTGTGTTTTTTTCAGAATAATTTTGCAAGGCCATTTATAAAGGGACAAACAATTGACTTCATGCAAAGTATATGATTTTGATTGCAAGAGGGACACACCTAGGCCTACATCCAATACGACAATAAACTCAATTAATTAACTAACGATTAATCTCAGGTGTATTTGATTGAATTTGGGTTAGAGATTAGATGATCACAGCTGCTTCTTTAAGGGAAACATTGTTAATATACGTTTCTTATTTAATCAACTTCTCCAATGTGTTTACGGTAGATTAAAGTTAGGCAGTTAGCAGACTGGAATCAGTTGTTTGTCTCCAGTGTTACATTTAGAATTTGCTTCATTTGGTTGTGGTTATGTTACAGTAATGTTTCAAATTCAAACAGATAAAACTTTCCTGATGATACTTTTTATGATATAATGATGATTTGTGTTCAATCGGCAAATCAAATAGATGTTTTTTTAATGTTTAATGCCATCAAAGTGTGCATTCATATATGTACTTCTAGAGATACACGGGCACAGTTTAACCATACTGAATCAGATAAACAGCTGCGTTGTTTGAAATGGGACATTTTTATATTATCTTTGATACATTTTGTTGGAGACACAAAAGACACAAAAATACATATTTTTCTGTTTGAATTCACTATATTTCTTTAGGTTGCAACTGAATTAAACATTGCGTCAAATGAGACGAAATAGGATGTCAATATTCAGTTGATCAGTATTTCAATATAAAGTGAATGCTCTCATGGGTGGTGGTAAATAGAGGAAGTAGTTTTTGTACGACTCTCCTGTTACTGTCTCTCACTGTGTCTCTTCTGGCACAGTAATACACTGCTGTGTCCTCGGCCTTCAGACTGTTCATCTGCAGATACATTTTACTGCTGGAGTCATCTCTGGAGATAGTGAATCTACCCTGGACCGACTGAGAGTAACGGATCGGAGAACTGCTTGTGCTGATAATAGCGATCCACTCCAATCCTTTTCCAGGAGCCTGTCTGATCCAGTGCATGTAGTAACTACTGAATGTGAATCCAGAGGCTGTACAGGTCAATCTGTGAGATTCTCCAGGCCTTTTAGTCACTGGTTAGATAAAGATCAGTAAAGATGTTGACCTGCCCAGCAGACAGTAAGCAGCAGCAGTCCTGTCCTATAGTCCATCATGTTAAACTGTGTGTCCTCTGTCCTCTGTCCTCCTCTCTGCAGTCACATAAGTAGAGGGGGAGATATCTGAGTTTTGCATTGACTCCTCCTCACAGTGTTTGTAAAAATATCAACCCTCCATCTCAGCTGTTTAGACTTTTCTCTAACTAGTTTTAAGTTGTGTAGAATAATTGTATTGCAGTAACTACATAATCACATTTATTCTAATAATACACAAATGATTATCTTAGCTTCGACATGTGACACATTTATCTAAACAATATATATATAATATATATATTACATAATTCATGTTGTATCAATGCTCTGTTTCGCATATGTCAGTTTGAGCATAATGGAAGCACATTTACTATAATATAAATAATCTACAATTTTGTTCTGATAGTAAATGGTAACTGTACTTTATAGCGCTTTATCCAGTCTTTACGACCCCTCAAAGCGCTTTACATACTACATGTCATTCACCCATTCATACAGAGCAGTGTACCTTACTCTAGGAACTAACATTCATACACACTCACACACCGTTGGCCATGCCATCGGAAGCAACTCAGGGTTAAGTATCTTGCCCAAGGATACATCGACATGTCGACTGCACGGGCTGGGATCGAACCCACAACCTTCTGATTGAAAGACGAGAGCCCAATATATAGTAGTGTTTAGGAAATGTGCTTTATTGTCCTCTCACATTTCACCTTTCTAATAATCTAGTCACCCAGCCAAGCTCTCTGTCTGATCAAATATTGTTTTTCAGCTTGTTTCTCTTTTCATATTCATGTAATTTGTGGCTTGTATTTATAAATATGACAAATGTTATTTAAAATAAAATAATGAAGATATCATGAGGGACTATCTGGTGATTAATGGGAAACATAGAAATCTAATGGGGATACATCAAGTGTTTTTAATTTGTGAGAAAACCCAGAAGTGTATGGATCACATTGCTTTGTGGTTAGTGGAGGTTTTTGTGCAGCTGCTCCACTGTCTTTAGTCACTGTGTGTCGAGCACAGAAGTAAACAGCAGAGTCTCCTGCTGCCAGGCTGCTGACCTCGAGGTACTGAGTGCTGCTGGGAACATCTTCAGTCATGGTGAAGCGGCTTTGAAAGGAGCTGCCATACTAGGAGAGTTTGACCTGTGTCATCCCCCAACCCACTCCAGAGCTTGTCCTGGCCTCTGTCTGATCCAGTGAATATTATAGCTTGTCATGTAAACCAGATATGATACATGACATCTTCACTGTCCCTCCAGGTCTTTGCACCTGAGAGGAGGACTGCTCCAGTTTGATCTCACTCCAGACTCCTGTAAGTAAATCATTTTTGCTCATTATCCAACATTTCACCAAAGAAATACAAAAAAGAAGTAAATCAGAAGTGATGTTTCTCACCATGAATAGTAACTAAAAATAATAAATCCAGATAATTGTCCTTTCCATTATTTGAGAGACACTGTCAGTGCTTTCTGATCTGAGTGTTTCAGAAACATATAACACTTCTCTGGTGTTCTGCAACAAGTCGCTGATGGTGTGTTTTAAAGAGAGGAAGAGTTTGCATCGACCTCCCTCTACAGATTCAAAAAGGAACATGTGACATCAACATTTCCATAAGCAGAGTATCTCTACGACGGCTGCATTTACATTTCACATTCACTTACATTTCCTGTCAACTTATTTCTGGATTCATGAAAAAAAAAAGAGGAAATTAGTTTGTTTATGTTCTGCAATGACATCCTGTTTCTTCAGTGGTAGAGCTACTGTTATTTTCTATTCCAGTAGATCAAAACAGAAACACAGAAAATGTGTTCTATATTTAACAGGCACCACAATGCACACAACTCATTTAGTATGAATTCAATTGGTCATATGTGTTTTGCATTTGTGCAAAATGAATTCTCTCAGTCTCTTCTATACTGATCTTGGCTGCAGTGGAAGTGAAATAATATTACACAGACATTTAAATACATTTTTGAATGAACTTATCAGAGAGTGAGTGTGTATCATTGTTCACATTTATACTCTGTGTGTTTGAGTCACATGGTTGCTGAGTATTTGTGCAGGTCTGCTGGTGGTTTGTGTCACTGTGGGCTGACGTACAAGGTTGAGCAAACACGATTTAGATTATAAAACAAACTTTTCGATAGTTTTATGAAAATATGAAGTTGGATCAAAACTATTCATTCTTCTCCTAATCCAGTTATGACACTGATAAAGTTGTCTTTTACATATGTTATTGAATAATTATTTAATAGGAAATGTCTTTTAGAGGATCCCATTCTACTATAGAAAAGGAATATACTGTATTATCAGACACTTTTAAAACGAACTTATGGTCTTACTATCCCTTTTAGATGTTATACCTACAATGATATACAGTATCATGATTGTAATGTCAGATTGTTTAAATTGGTGAAAACCCTTTCTGTTGAATTAAGTTAAGAATATTTCTATGACATCTTAGTACTCTTTCCCTCTTGACTGTAACAGTGAGCTGGTGTTGAGATCATTTCTGGTCTGAGGGCTCCTCCTCTGGTGGCTTCATGTTACAAGTGTTCAGGCTCTGAGGGGTTTTTGTACAGCTCTACTGATGGTGTGTGTCACAGTGTGTATCTGGCACAGTAATACACAGCAGAGTCTCCAGGCTGCACGCTCTGTCCGTTCAGAGTCACTGTTTTGCTGGAAGAGTCTAAGTCGATACTGAACTTGCTCTTCAGTGAATCTTTAAAGTGTGTGGTGTATCCAGTGCTGCCATTCCTATCCACTCCAGTCCTTTCCCTGCAGGCTGTCTGATCCAGGCTGTAGTAGCTGCTAAGAATAAGAGACCTGACAGGTGATGGTCAGACGTTGACCTGGCTGCACAGTCACAGAGGCTGGCTGTATCAACTGCTCACACTTCACACCTGTGGAGGGAAACATGTTGAATAGTGAGCGAGGTTAATAACAGTGAGCAGTCAGTGTGAGCGTTCTGTCAGTGTCTCTGCCTCAGTGAGACTCACAGGATCCAGCAGCCAGCAGCAGCAGCAGAGCTACAGAGAACATGGTTGGTGTTGAAGGTGACCTGATGGAGCTTCTCTTCTTCTGCTGCAGCTGACAGCATGATATCAAGTCTTTATAGCAGACTGTGAGGAAGTTCACTTTGCATAGAGAGGGACACTGACAGGCTATAAAAGAGGGACGGACTGTCCTGTCAAGAGTTGTCATTTGGATTTGTGTTGGGACATATGAAATAACATTTATTTTTTAAAACAATAAATGAAAATGATCTTTTTATTTCCAATCAAACCTCAGACAAACAGTATATTATTGTCTGATGTAACTTTTGGTAGCTGCTATCTGATGGAAGCAGTTTTATTGAGGCGATATTTCTTTCATGTCTTGATGATGTTGATCTCAAGGTTTTTTTTGTGATTATCAGCACACAAAGTTTTGAATTTGTATTTGAACTTGTTGAGTTTTTGTACAGCGTTTCTCCTTTCTGTGTCACTGTGTCTCGAGCACAGTAATAAACAGCAGAGTCTACAGCCGTCAGACTGCTCATCTGCAGATACACCTGCTCTCTGTTGTTGTCTCTGGAGATGGTGAACGGCCTTTCACTGACTCAGTGTAGTAGATGTGCTACTGCCACTGCTGATATAAGCGATCCACTCCAGTCCTTTTCCAGCAGCCTGTCTGATCCAAGCAGTATCAATATGACCATAAACCCTGAATATGTGCAGGTCAGTCTGTGGGACTCTCCAGGCTTTTTAACCGCTGGTTCAGACTCAGTCAGTGTTTGACCCTCAGTACCTACAGACATGTAAACAGCTCATTAGTTTCTGTAAAGCAGCCATATTGTCTTTGTACCAGGAGCTCTGTCAGAAAAACAGGTGTTGTTCTTACCTGCAGAGTTAAATGACAGGATGAGAAAAACCACCAGATAATCAGGTCTGATCATTGTGAAAGCCAGTTGTCTCTGTCCAGTCTACAGTGTGTATGTCAGTGATTTAGTGTCTGTCCTTCACTCTGCAACACATATGTAGAGATGGAAGAGGTCAGAGTTTGCATTGACTCCTCCTCCTCAAACAGAAACACAGCACATATCCTGAATAAATATGATGTAGATTTCCTTTTTGCATACTATGATTGAATGTATATATATCCTTAAATTATAAGGTTGAATTTAAAGTTATTTGTCAGTTCCTTTTATTTAAACCTAAATAAGATGTAATCATTTATTCTGCTTTGCACAACATTGGTTGCCCATCCTCCACATACTGGAAACATCATGCATAAATATATTATTGACACCTGCTGTTAAAAAATTAATAATGGGATATTATTGTTGAGGAAAGCTCAAGACTTTCATAGTATACGTTTAGAGACATTGTCATATTCCCGTTATTGTCACCTGTCTTTTTATACTCTACTGCCACCTGTTGGTACTTGTGTGAGTAATGTGACTGACATTTGTACATTTAATGTTTATTTTGCCCATACATGAAAAATACATTTAGAACATGTTTTTCCTGTCTTTGGCTGTTTTATGAGGAAATTATTTATTTAAAGACATTTATTTTTTATTATTGTGTTTTGTAACGGTACGTCTACACAGCAGCGTTAAAAAAATCTTGGAGGTGGGCGTATCGGATTTTTTGAGAGCAAGGCACGAACAACCAATCACATGAATCTCCCGCCCGCGACATACGAAGCAGAAAAGCCCGAAGTAAACTGGATATAAACTCCCCAAAACAGGCGAAAACCTACCACTGTCTCTGCCACCTCCCTCCATGCCTGGCTCCTCTGGTTTATATCCCGGTAGGTCGGTCATAAAGCACCGGGTGATTGATTCGCTACCGCTAATTTCTCCTCCATTTTTTGGAATATGAGGAAATGACCTGCGGTATGTCTCTCCCAGCATACACACCGTTTGATTGGCTAGAGCTTGAACTGTCAGATTTGCGTACACAGGATTTGATTGGCTGACGCTTCCACCTCAGCCTCAAAGTTGAACATTGTTCAACTTTGAATCCTGAAAATCCTGAAAATCTCCGCTCGCCTGCCCACAATGCATTTCGGCGAAAAGTGAGGGAAAGTGACGTCACCCCTTCAAAGTGAATGGGCAGAAGCGTTTCAAGATTTTTTAACGCTGCTGTGTAGACGCACCGTAACTTGGCTCAGTAGCAACTGTTTTTTTCATTTTCATAAAAACTACAACAAGGAAAGATTTAGTGAAAGTATAATTCTCCTTGTACTCTGTCAACAAAGTATGCATGAGGACTGTAGGTTTTTGTACAGCTGCTCAACCAGCTTCAGTCACTGTGTCTCTCGAGCACAGTAATAAACAGCAGAGTCTACAGCCGTCAGACTGTTCATCTGCAGATACAGCTGCTGTCTGTTGTTGTCTCTGGAGATGGTGAACCGGCCTTTCACTGACTCAGAGTAGTAGATGGTGCTACTGGTATAGTATAGCTACTGCTATCACTGATAGTAGCAACCCACTCCAGTCCTTTTCCAGCAGCCTGTCTGATCCAACCCATCCAGTGGCTACTGAAGGTGTATCCAGAGGCTGAACAGGTCAATCTGTGAGATTCTCCAGGCCTTTTAGTCACTGGATCAGATTCTGTCAGAGTCTGACCACCAACACCTGTCAAGAGGATAAAAACACATCTGGTGAAATAAACTGTTGACACAATTAAAAGCTGTGTTAGATAAAGATCAGTAAAGATGTTGACCTGCCCAGCAGACAGTGAGCAGCAGCAGTCCTGTCCTATAGTCCATCATGTTAAACTGTGTGTCCTCTGTCCTCTGTCCTCCTCTCTGCAGTCACATAAGTAGAGGGGGATATCTTAGTTTTGCATTGACTCTCCTATAACTAAGGGTGTGTTTTTTTCTTCAGAATAATTTTGCAAGGCCATTTATAAAGGGACAACAATTGACTTCATGTAAAGTATAACGATTTTGATTGCAAGAGGGACAGCTAGCCCTTATGAAACAAAAATATATTGTAATATATTGGTAAATATAATACAATATATTGGATCATACATTTCCATATAGGGAAAGTAGTCCTTATATTTTTAAATATATTGCAATATATGCATGGACCATGTATGGCTATATATTGATACATATAAAAAAAATATATTGCAATGAAACAAAAACTGCACTATACATTTATATGTAATAGTTTTATTGAAACACCTTTTATCTTTCATGAGTTTACATAAAATTGAACAGATATTCATAAACAGTTATCTCACTTCGTTTTGTATAGTTACCCACTTTATATATGAACATATGTTTGATGGTAGCCTACATATAAAAAAAGTACAAATTGTCCATTGAATGATGGAAAATAATATACAGTTTATAAATATATATAGACACACACATATATGCACGCATATATATATGCATATATGCACTAATATATATATTCATATATGCGTGCATATATGCACGCATATATATATTCATATATATATATATATATAAATATATATATGCATATATGCACGCATATATATATGAATATATGCACGCATATATACTATGCATATATTACGGCCGACCGGCTATTTGGAGTGGAACGCGGCCCACGGCAGACAGCCCAAACAGTATTCGAATGCGCCACTTCCGGCTGATTTCGGGGAGCCCCCCCCCCTCTCCAGCAATAGATTGATCTGATTGGCAGATTCAAATCTGCGTTGCTGCCTCTGTCTGTTGCTGAGTGTCAAAGAGAAAGCATTCATCAGGTGCTTCGAAACGGAAAATTAAAAAGAAACGAGAGGAAAATACAGCACCAGAGTCAGGTATGTGTGTGAGCATTTAAAACTATTTTAAATTGAAATAATTCTGCATGTACACTATAAGTAGTCTAGTTGCTTAATCCGTATGTCCCGTCTCTCGGCACTACACCAGCTACATTAGCTAACGTTAGTTAAATTAGCTATGTTAGTTCCCTCGTGTATGAGTGTATAACCGGTCCGCAGCTTTGTGAACATTCAATTTCGAAGATTTTCGATTTTACAGTCAACTGAAGTCGACCCAAAACAGCCAAAAATAGCGGACCTTTAGATCGCTAACATTTTAGCATAAGTCAATGGAGTTTAACATAGCGAAAACTAGCCCCACGGCTAACGGACATTTTCTGACTGGTGACGATGATGAGCTAGTTAAGTAATGTAACCACAGTTAGTCTATGTCTTGTAAATTCCCCTTGTTCTCCTTGATCTGCATTATATCGTTCGTGTTTTAGTCAGGCACATTTAGGGACAGCTAAAGTAGTTCAGCTACGGGTCTTCGAGCTGGTTACACATGTGCGTTCAGGACATTATTGCGCATCGTCACATGCATAATTACCATCGTCACAGAGAGAATGCGTTCGTGAAGAATGTGAGCATATATGCAGATCTTTAGTGTTGGTAATGTTATAAGATTGTATGCATAGTGTCCTGCTCAGTCAGTGTGTTAATGAGTCTTGATGTCCCGTTTTTAGTTTCTATGTTGTTCAGGAATTGAGCTAATGCTAGCTAGTTAGCTAAGTTAAGCTATGATAGTGTGTGGATGAGATGCTAACTTAGCTTTTATTAGCCGTGTGTTTGCAACGTGTCTAATGTGTTTTAGCAACAATTAGTATTGCTGTTGCTTATTATTAATAACCATCGTCTGGTTAGTTATTGTAATTTGAACCTTATTTCTATTTCTGTGTATTTTGCAGAAACCATTCATTCATTCTCTACTCTACGTTAGGCTATGTGTTGTGGACTAATGCATTCAAGTTAGTTCACATTTTAGTTGTTATTGCCCCTGCTGACAATTGTGTGGATAATATGTAGCCTACAGTCAATGGCATTTCACATTTTGCTCTCCAGTGTATGTTATTTTAATGTTGACCCATAATACTATATATCTATATATTTTACAGGAGCATTGTTGAAATTCATAGGTCGAACTAAGCCTGCAGAACCACAAGTCAAGAGGACAGAGGAGCCAGATAGCAGTGGTGACTGAGACAGAATAAATAAGGAGAGAGGGCCCATGCAGAGGCAGACATCAGTAGTGAGGAATCAGACCCAAAATATACGAGGACAGAGGAGCCAGATCGCAGTGGTAAGGAACGCACTGTCATTTAATTTCACTGTCATTTTACTTTTCACATATCACTTTATTCACTATTCAGCTTAGTTATCCTTGCCATGAAGGATTGAATGGATGAATGTTCTATATTATTTTAATGACAGATTGAACCACAGCAATATTGTTTTAGAGATTTTATATGTTTAACTGCTATGCCTGTCATCTCTGCTCTGTGTCATTGTGTTGTCTCCTGGGTTCTGTAGTGCCCGGAGTCTGTCTTTTTATTTTTTTCCTCCCAAACCCCATCCCCTCAGGACGCCTTTTGCCTCCTGTCAGGTCATCATTGTAATAAGAATTTGTTCTTAATTGATTTTCCTGGCTAAATAAAGGTTCTACTACTATTTATTCAGTTATTTTATTACTGGTACTGCTAATTGCATTATGCGTATTGTTGTATATTGTATATACGTATGTATTTACTACTACTACTTACAAAATCGAGGGTTGTAGCTTTGTGTCAGTACATATTTCAGGGTTTTTCTATGCCTTTGTTCATCTAAATTCTAATACTCATAGGCGACTACCACTCCTGCCGATGCCGAGGCCCAGTTCTCCCTTCCCACCACCCCAGGCTCATTGTGCTAGGTAAAACTCTCATTCAATAAAAGTAGTCTTTTAAAGGTGGGGTAGGTAATTTTGGAGAAACCGCTCGAGTGCGCTAGAATTTGAAAATACACAGCCGGAAAAAATCTGCCACTTCCTCACAGAGCCCCTCCTCCAACACACACGAACGCGCACATGACCAATGAGGGCACGAGATAAGTTTGTGCACAGATGGAAGGCTGACAGGCAGGTAGGCCATCCAGTCATTTCAGCCGGGCCGGCTAAAATGATTGGATGTGCTTTTTACAGTACCACGGCTTCCACAGATGATATTTTTTTATGGATTTTTTGTCAAAGCACTTCAGATATTCATTGCTATCGGGATGTTAAGAGCATTCCATGGAATATAACACAAAGTGTATCTCGAGCCGGTTTCTCAAACTTACCTACCCCACCTTTAAAGATGAATGCAATTACATTTAAAAAAGTTTTAAACAGAACTGTTACAGATGCAGATGCTTGGTCCAAATTCCATAAAATATACCAACCAGTAGCGCCACACTCAGACGAAAATGTACAAAGCCTATTCTTCCACTATTTGTATTCCCACATTATTCACCAAGCCAGCCCATGCTTTAATATAGATATTATGGATATTGTTATAATTCCTGCTGTCTTTTGTGAACTTCTAATTATTTGTAATTGTTCTGTTCCACAGATGCTGTAGTAAACCACCATCCAGGGACCAAGACATCAGATATAAGAACATCCATTAACACAAGAATTTGTGAGTAAAGGCACGAAAAAAACAAGATTGACGATCAAATAGGGTACAAGACTGTTTTTTTGGCCCTGTTCCGGACATTGTTTTAATGAGTGATCAGCTCATGTTTAAAGTTGTCACCAGGTGAAACAAAAAACAAGATTTTGAACACATTTGAAATATATTATTACATATTGCTGTGGTTATTACAAAATGAGTTGCAAACAAAACATTACAACTGTTTATTTATTTATTCAACCATGAATCATCCTTACTCATAATTTAAAAATACTTCAGTAGAATATCTTTCATTGGCCAAAACTAGATCAAGTGTTACCATATTCATTAGCCAACATGTATATCAACATCAATTTTGGGATATTTACAGTTTGGTTATGGTTACATAATGAATATTACAGTTTTTTAAAAGGGCAACTCACGCATTTTGTAATAACCATTGCAAAATGTAATAATTTATTACAAAATGCAGGGACATTTATTTTATATTGCGTTCAGGCTGTTACAGAATGCAGCAGATTATTACAAAATGTGGGTTTTATTACATAATTACATAAAAATGTTCTTGAGTCATGACATAATGTGTTGTTTATAGGCCTTTTCTTTTATTCGTTCCTTGTCCTTCTTTTAATGAGTATTTTGATACCTGTTACACATTGATAGAAAAAAACAAATTAAGCTTCTCATTATTCAGACTCAGCTCTCAGAGCTTAAGCTTCTTTTAAATGTTGATAAAACCAAGGTAATGCTCTTTTCAAAAGCTAAAAAGACACCAGAGCCTGTTTTAGATATTTTAACTACGCAAGGAATAAAACTTGAAGTGGTTGCCTGTTACAAATACCTTGGTATCTGGCTTGATGATTGTCTCACTTTTAAACTTCATGTCAATAACCTGCTTAAAAAACTGAGGGTTAGGCTAGGTTTCTTTCCAGGAACAAGTCCTGTTTCTCACTTGAGGCCAGAAAAAGGCTAGTCACTGTGACCTTTTTACCTGTACTGGACTATGGTGATCTGATCTATATGAATGCACCTGCCAATTGCCTGGTCAAGTTAGATGCCGCCTATCACAGTGCACTGAGATTTGTGACAAACTGTAAAGTATTAACCCATCGCTGTACCCTGTATGCAAGGGCAGGTTTGCCTTCACTAACTGTACGGAGGCTCAGTCACTGGTACATTTTTATATACAAAGCCATGTTAGGGAAACTTCCTTCCTACACTCCCTGATCTCACGGCGAATTGTAAGTGGCTACTGCCTGAGATCGAATGCTGTGGTTTTATTAAATGTGCCAACTGCTAGGACTGTCTTAGGGAAGATAGCATTTAGATGCGCAGCTCCGCTAACTTGGAACAGTCTGAGCAATTTGGTTCCGCTAAATGTTTTAAAGCAAGGATAGATACTATCCAATCGGAAACTGTTGGAACCTGTAAATGTTACTAGCTATGTAAACTGTAGTCACTGTAAATATGCTGTATGATGTCCTTTTTGTTTTTCTGTTATGTTTATATGTATTCATGTGGAACCTACTTGCAGCAGGTCACCCTTGAAAAAGAGATCAATGATCTCAATGGGATTCACCTGCATAAATAAAGGTTTGAAATTAAATGAAAGATTTTTTTTATCAGAACATGCATTTCTCCTCATTGTGAACATATATTGCACTCATGTTCAGAATATATGGTACGTACATGGTCTTTTATAAATCTGAATATATATAGTGCATACATGTCCCCATATAATTGTGAATATATAGCGCATACATGTCCCCATATAATTGTGAATATATTCTGCATACATGTCCCCATATAAATCTGAATATATAGAGCATACATGTCCCCATATATTTGTGAATATATATATAGTACATGTCCCCATATAATTGTGAATATATTCTACATACATGTCCCCATATAAATCTGAAATATAGTACATACATGTCCCCATATATTTGTGCATATATATATAGTACATGTCCCCATATAATTGTGAATATATTCTGCATACATGTCCCCATATAAATCTGAATATATAGAGCATACATGTCCCCATATATTTGTGAATATATATAGTACATGTCCCCATATAAATGTTAATATATAGTAAAATGTATGTTCACATATATACACAACCAATATATTATATATATTTACATATATTACTCAATATATGGAAAGCGGCAATTACTGATGTATTATCCCATATATTACAATATTATCACAATATATTATTCAATATATATATATTGTAAAATATATTATCACAATATATTATTCAATATATATATATTGTAATATATTAACACAATATATTATTCTATATATCTTCAATATATTTTCAATATATTTTGTAGATATGAATAAATATGTTTTTCATGTTGATTATTAATCAGTATCACTTGGTGTAGCCAACAGCAAGATTTCCTTATTAAATCTTTTCAATTAACCAGTAAATCAGAAAACAAAATAATGCAATATATTGACAGTAAATATATGGGGAAATATATTTCTTTGCGTAAGGGAGGCCTACATCCAATACGACAATAAACTCAATTAATTAACTAACGATTAATCTCAGGTGTATTTGATTTAATTTGGGTTTGAGATTAGATGATCAGCTGCTTCTTTAACTGAAACATTATTAATATATATTTTTTATTTAATCAACTTCTCCAATGTGTTTACGGTGGATTAAAGTTTGGCAATTAGCTGACTGGAATAGGTTGTTTGTCTCCAGTGTTAAATATAGAATTTGCTTCATTTGGTTGTGGTTATGTTACAGTAATGTTTCAAATTCAAACAGATAAAACTTTCCTGATGATAATGTTTATGATATAATGATGATTTGTGTTCAATCGGCAAATCAAATAGATGTTTTTTTAATGTTTAATGTTATCAAAGTGTGCTTTCATTAATGTACTTCAAGAGATACATGGGCACAGTTTAACCATACTGAATCAGATAAACAGCTGCGTTGTTTGAAATGGGACATTTATATTATCTGTGATACATTTAGTTGGAGACACAAAATAAACAGAAATACATATTTTCTGTTTGGATTCACTATATTTCTTTAGGTTGCAACTGAATTAAACATTGCGTCAAATGAGACGAAATAGGATGTCAATATTCAGTTACTCAGTATTTCAATGTAAAGTGAATGCTCTCATGGGTATTGGTAAATAGAGGAAGTAGTTTTTGTACGACTCTTCTATACTATCTCTCACTGTGTGTCTCTGGCACAGTAATACACTGCTGTGTCCTCGGCCTTCAGACTGTTCATCTGCAGATACAATTTACTGCTGGAGTCATCTCTGGAGATAGTGAATCTACCCTGGACCGACTGGGAGTAATAGATAGAAGTACTGCCTGTGTGTATAAAAGCGATCCACTCCAGTCCTTTCCCAGGAGCCTGTCTGATCCAGTTCATCCTGTAGCTACTGAATGTGAATCCAGAAGTAGCACAGGTCAATCTGTGAGATTCTCCAGGCCTTTTAGTCACTGGTTCAGATTCTGTCAGAGTCTGACCATCAACACCTGTAAAGAGGATAAAAACACATCTGGTGAAATAAGCTGTTGACACAATTAAAATCTGTGTTAGATACAGATCAGTAAAGATGTTGACCTGCCCAGCAGACAGTGAGCAGCAGCAGTCCTGTCCTATAGTCCATCATGTTAAACTGGTGTCCTCTGTCCTCTGTCCTCCTCTCTGCAGTCACATAAGTAGAGGGGGAGATATCTGAGTTTTGCATTGACTCCTCCTTTCTGATTGAACATTGTCCTCTTTTAACAGTATTTTATGTTCAAAACTTTATCTCTTACCATTTTCAATTGGTAAACATTTCTTATTGGCCTGTAAGTCACTTTGTAACATTTTATTATTGTTATGTAATTCAGATTTGTCAGATGAAACAAACAAATAACAGATTTGATTTACTGTTGATTAAAATAAAGGTATTCACATTATTGTCATTAAAAAATGCTTTGAGTTAATTTAGTAAAAAATCACTTTACAGGTTTTATCTACATCTCATGTCTTTAACCTTGATATTTTTAATCAAAGATGACGTTTTGTGTCAAATAAAGAACAGAAATATTTTGGAAAGAAAATCTGACATCCAACAATTTTTTGTTGTGTTTTGGCTCGTCGATGTACTGTTTAGTATTTGTGAATAAATAGTGTGAACAATATTCTTAGAGCTGAAATTGGTTGTAAAGAAACTTAAATTTAGAGCAAAAAATTCAATTACTGACAATATATAATTATGGATACTTGAAAAGGCTGATGTTTAACAATTTAAAGGGGACCTATCATGCAAAATGCACTTTTGTACGTCTTTTATACATGAATATGTGTCCCCGGTGTTCCAGGGAACTCACCAAGTGTCAGAAAACACAACCCTCTCTATTTTCCTCCATACCCAAATCTCTAAAAAAGGGGCTGCAACGGATCTGATAAAAACTGATCCAGATTTGAACACTGTCCTGACGTCAGGACGGTGGCGCTACGGCTATTGGGCCAACTCCACCAATCAGGAGGAGACAGCCACGGCCATTGCCGTTCGAAAGCGCTGGAGACGCTGTAGTACATATGCCAGGCCTGTAAGTGGCACTATAGTCTGCCACAAAAGCAGCGAAGAAGACTTGGTTACCATGGTTACCCTTCTGTTTATTCTCCGCTGTGGCTTTTTTCTCCCTCCCCGAGGCAAGCGTTTGCTCCCGCTGCAATGCAATCCCTCCCCGTCGAGGCAAGCACTGTAATTCTCTCCGGTTAGTCCACCAGCAGATGACAAACACCCACCTCTCCGCCTCTTCCAAGGAACGAGGGGACCGTGCGGCAGAGTTTCAGTTTCAGTTTGTTTCGCCGATCAAGATGTCCGTTAAAGTTTAAATCTTCCGGACAAAATTAGAAAAGTGCCGGTCAAAGGTCTTCTTTGTTATTTATTGAGCTTTAAAACAAATTAATAACGACTCTATATAATAAAACACGGAGGACGGAGATCTCTTTTTCTCCCCCTCTTCTGACAGCCCAGCAGCTGATCAGAGCACGTCTCACCTCTCCTGCAGGGGGGCGTGGTCAGCAGAATCAGACCCGTAGACAGCAAACAGCACATAGAGCGAAATGAGGCATGGCTAAAATGCATGATCTGTTTGGTATTTTGAAAACAGAAACGTATAAATATACCTTATATAGGTATGGCCCTACAATATATCATTTAAATATAGCATGATGGGTTTCCTTTAAAGAAGTGTTATTCATGTTTTTATTCTGGGAATACATACAGTAATGTATCAGTGATTATAACCTCTAAATGTTTAAACTGATGATGTAACAGTGAGCTGGTGTTGAGATCATTTCTGGTCTGAGGGCTCCTCCTCTGGTGGCTTCATGTTACAAGTGTTCAGGCTCTGAGGGGTTTTTGTTCAGCTCTACTGATGGTGTGTGTCACAGTGTGTCTCTGGCACAGTAATACACAGCAGAGTCTCCAGGCTGCACGCTCTGTCCGTTCAGAGTCACTGTGTTGCTGGAAGAGTCTAAGTCGATACTGAACTTGCTCTTCAGTGAATCTTTATAGTGTGAAGCTCCAGTGAATTGCTACCTATCCACTCCAGTCCTTTCCCTGCAGGCTGTCTGATCCAGGCTGTGTAGTAGCTGCTAACCGAATAAGAGACCTGACAGGTGATGGTCAGACGTTGACCTGGCTGCACAGTCACAGAGGCTGGCTGTATCAACTGCTCACACTTCACACCTGTGGAGGGAAACATGTTGAATAGTGAGCGAGGTTAATAACAGTGAGCAGTCAGTGTGAGCGTTCTGTCAGTGTCTCTGCCTCAGTGAGACTCACAGGATCCAGCAGCCAGCAGCAGCAGCAGAGCTACAGAGAACATGGTTGGTGTTGAAGGTGACCTGATGGAGCTTCTTTCTTCTGCTGCAGCTGACAGCATGATATCAAGTCTTTATAGCAGACTGTGAGGAAGTTCACTTTGCATAGAGAGGGACACTGACAGGCTATAAAAGAGGGACGGACTGTCCTGTCTCGAGCAGTCCAAATTTGGATTTGTTGTTGGACATGTGAAAGAAATGATATTCTTTTTAAAACAATAACTGAATGTTCATTGTTGTATTCTTCACAAAGCTTCTAACAGACATATCAGGCAAACAGACTCACATTTACACTCAGATTAACAGAATATTACATTTCTGCTTTGACTATATTTGTGAAGCTACAATCTGAATGAAGCAGTTTTATTAAGACAATGTTTCTTTTAGTGTCTTGATGATGTTGAACTGAAGCTTGTTCTGTGGTTGTGAGAAGCAGAACACAAAGTTTTGACTTGTTGAGATTTTGATCAGTTGCTGGTTGCACTCAACTGAGATCGTCCTCCTCACTGTCAATTAAGAACGTCACACTGTTAGAGCAGCATCTGCATCGCTCTCCTCTGTCATCATCCTTCTGGATCTTTCTGCTGTGTTTTTCATGGTAACCCGCAAGATCCTTCTTCACACCCTCCAATAACTATTGGAGTCTCAGGCTGTGTACTGCCCCTGCTCACATGTTATATTTAGATATTTTGTTGTGTTCAATATAATATGTAGTTATCACACGCAGAGGCCTGAGAAAAGACATTTGGGGATCTCTACGTCATTTTGATCACTCAAATGTTTAAGGAGCCTACGGTATTATAAAAAAATACCCCCTAGCTATAGGGTCTTCTTAGAACACAGAGGAAGAAAAACACATTCGGTCATGAACTTTCTCACTCAAGTCCGATTCAAACTCAAGTAGGAAGTAAAAACACAAAATAATCTACATTTGGAGTTTTTCTTTTTTAGTGGAATTAGTGACATAATTCCTCCTGGCTCTTACTGCCATGATATTTCAAACTTTCTGCTGTACCCCGTTAGACATTGTGAAAAACAAAATCTTCAAGGTTTTTGCATAGCTTCACTGGGGACTTCCACCAGTGACGCCCTCTTGCGGTAACCTTTGACCCTGACTTATTTTTTTAACACTAAAGACGTCTTGTGGCAGATGCATTGCGTGCAGGGAAGTATTCACATCTTGTGTATATAAGATATCCTGATTTAAAGTGAAAAATGACTTTCACTCTCTGTTGGTCAATCCCACTGAAAACAGCACTGGTTTTTGTACAGCTCTGTGGCTTCCTGTGTCACTGTGTGTCTCGAGCACACTAATAAACAGCAGAGTCTACCGCAGTCAGACTGTTCATCTGCAGATACACCTGCTGTATGTTGTTGCTGGAGCCGGTGAACCGGCCTTTCACTGACTCAGAGTAGTACTGGAGGGCACCGCCACTCTGGATATAAGCAACCCACTCCAGTCCTTTTCCAGGAGCCTGTCTGACCCAGGCCATCCAGTAGCGACTGAATGTGAATCCAGAGGCTGTACAGGTCAATCTGTGAGATTCTCCAGGCCTTTTAGTCACTGGTTCAGATTCTGTCAGAGTCTGACCATCAACACCTGTCAAGAGGATAAAAGTCACATGAATTTAATTGGCACACAATTAAAATCTGTGTTAGATAAAGGTCAGTAAAGATGTTGACCTGCCCAGCAGACAGTCAGCAGCAGCAGTCCTGTCCTATAGTCCATCATGTTAAACTGTGTGTCCTCTGTCCTCTGTGCTCCTCTCTGCAGCCACATAAGTAGAGGGGGAGATATCTGAGTTTTGCATTGACTCCTCCTATAACTAAGTGTGTGTTTTTTCAGAATAACTTTGCAAGGCCATTTTTAAAGGAACAACAAATAGACTTCATGTAAAATATAATGATTTTGGTTGCCAGAGGGACACACCGAGGCCTACATCCAATACGACAATACACTAAATTAATTAACTAACCATTAATCTCAGGTGTATTTGATTTAATTTGGGTTAGAGATTAGATGATCAGAGCTGCTTCTTTAAGGGAAACATTGTTAATATATTATTTGTATTTAATCAACTTCTCAAATGTGTTAAGGGTGGACTTAATGTTTCCAGTTAGCAGACTGGAATCAGTTGTTTGTCTCCAGTGTTAAATATAGAATTTGCTTCATTTGGTTGTGGTTATGTTACAGTAATGTTTCAAATTCAAACAGATAAAACTTTCCTGATGATAATGTTTATGATATAATGATGATTTGTGTTCAATCGGTAAATCTAATAGATTTGTTTAATGTTTAATGTTATCAAAGTGTGCTTTCATTAATGTACTTCTGGAGATACATGGGCACAGTTGAACCATACTGAATCAGACAAACAGCTGCGCTGTTTGAAATGGGACATTTTTATATTATCTGTGATACATTTTGTTGGAGGCAAAATACACAAAAATACATATTTTCTGTTAGAATTCACTATATTTCTTTAGGTTGCAACTGAATTAAACATTGCGTTAAATGAGATAAATAGGATGTCAATATTCAGTTAATCGGTATTTCAATATAAAGTGAATGCTCTCATGGGTGGTGGTAAATAGAGGAAGTAGTTTGTGTACGACTCTCCTGTTACTGTCTCTCACTGTGTCTCTTCTGGCACAGTAATACACTGCTGTGTCCTCGGCCTTCAGACTGTTCATCTGCAGATACACTTTACTGCTGGAGTCATCTCTGGAGATAGTGAATCTACCCTGGACCGACTGGGAGTAATAGATATGAGTACTAGCTGTGTGTATGAAAGCGATCCACTCCAGTCCTTTACCAGGAGCCTGTCTGATCCAGTTCCATACCGAGCCTCCAAAGTTGAGTCCAGATGTTGTGCAGGAGAGTCTGTGAGATTCTCCGGGTTTCCTGACTGCTGGTTCAGACTCAGTTATGGTCTGACCTTCAGCGACAGACCAAACAAACAGAGCAACACAAGAGTGTTAGCTTTCCCTGAGCCATGTTCACACAGTTTCTTGTGTTTTCAAAAGCTTGAGTCCCTCTTTAAATATGAAGTAAACTTGATCCCTTTGAGAATTCATTTGACGATTAGCTCCTCCTACTTTGCATTCTGCTTTAAAAGTCAAATTCAAGGCTATACAAACAGCATTAAACATCATTTAAACTAGCAGCAAATAGCTATTGAAGGCAATTGTTGACAAAAATGAACTGTTGATTAAAATACTATAATTATTATTTTCAACGAAAGATCCAGTTGATTATTTATTTTTCTTGAATTTGACTATAACTCATATGAGTAACATAAAAGCTTTACTTCTAATCATTGTTTTAGTTGTAACAATTCAAAAATGGTTCAGCTGCTGTCTTCTCTAAAGAGACATTTTGATAAGGCTCTGTTCTGCAATAAACATGATAAGTGTATTTAGTGATATGATTCCTACATTCAGATATCTGTTAAGAAATATGTTTTACATTGTTTGGTGTAACTAAAGTTGTTTCATGATATTGGAAAGATTCCAAATCTCACATTAACAGTGTGAGAAAACTGTGGTAATAATGAGGGGTTTTTGTACAGCTGTTCAACCAGCTTCAGTCACTGTGTCTCTCGAGCACAGTAATAAACAGCAGAGTCTACAGCCGTCAGACTGCTCATCTGCAGATACACCTGCTGTCTGTTGTTGTCTCTGGAGATGGTGAACCGGCCTTTCACTGACTCAGAGTAGTAGATGTAGCTACTGCTATCACTGATAGTAGCAACCCACTCCAGTCCTTTTTCAGCAGCCTGTCTGATCCACCCATCCAGTGGCTACTGAATGTGATCCAGAGGCTGAACAGGTCAATCTGTGAGATTCTCCAGGCCTTTTAGTCACTGGTTCAGATTCTGTCAGAGTCTGACCATCAACACCTGTCAAGAGGATAAAAACACATCTGGTGAAATAAGCTGTTGACACAATTAAAAGCTGTGTTAGATAAAGATCAGTAAAGATGTTGACCTGCCCAGCAGACAGTGAGCAGCAGCAGTCCTGTCCTATAGTCCATCATGTTAAACTGTGTGTCCTCTGTCCTCTGTCCTCCTCTCTGCAGTCACATAAGTAGAGGGGGAGACATCTGAGTTTTGCATTGACTCCTCCTTTCTGATTGAACATTGTCCTCTTTAACAGTATTTTATGTTAAAAACATTATCTCTTACATTTTAAATTGGTAAACATATCTTATTGGGCTGTAAGTCACTTTGTAACATTTTAATATCGTTATGTAATTCAGATTTTCAGATGAAACAAACAAATAATGGATTTTATTTACTGTTGATTAAAATAAATGTATTAACATTATTGATATTAAAAAAAGCTTTGAGTTAATTTAGTAAACAAATCACTTTACAGGTTTTATCTACATCTCTTTAACATTTATATATTTAATAAAAAATGACGTTTTGTGTCAAATAAAGAACAGAAATGCATGCATTTGTTTTGGAAAGAAACTCTGACATCCAACAATGTTTTTTGTGTTTTGGCTCGTAGATGTACTGTTTAGTATTTGTGAATAAATAGTGTGAACAATATTCTTAGAGCTGAAATTGGTTGTAAAGAAAGTTACATTTAGAGGACAAAATGTAATTACTGAAAATATATAATTATGGATACTTGAAAAGGCTGATGTTTAACAATTTAAAGAAGAGTTATTCATTTTTTATTCTGGGGAATACAGTAATGTATCAGTGATTATAACCTCTAAATGTTTAAACTGATGATGTAACAGTGAGCTGGTGTTGAGATCATTTCTGGTCTGAGGGCTCCTCCTCTGGTGGCTTCATGTTACAAGTGTTCAGGCTCTGAGGGGTTTTTGTTCAGCTCTACTGATGGTGTGTGTCACAGTGTGTCTCTGGCACAGTAATACACAGCAGAGTCTCCAGGCTGCACGCTCTGTCCGTTCAGAGTCACTGTGTTGCTGGAAGAGTCTAAGTCGATACTGAACTTGCTCTTCAGTGAATCTTTAAAGTATGTGGTGGATCCAGTAGCTGCCATTCCAATCCACTCCGTCCTTTCCCTGCAGGCTGTCTGATTCAGGCTGTGTAGTAGCTGCTAACAGAATAAGAGACCTGACAGGTGATGGTCAGACGTTGACCTGGCTGTACAGTCACAGAGGCTGGCTGTATCAACTGCTCACACTTCACACCTGTGGAGGGAAACATGTTGAATAGTGAGCGAGGTTAATAACAGTGAGCAGTCAGTGTGAGCGTTCTGTCAGTGTCTCTGCCTCAGTGAGACTCACAGGATCCAGCAGCCAGCAGCAGCAGCAGAGCTACAGAGAACATGGTTGGTGTTGAAGGTGACCTGATGGAGCTTCTCTTCTTCTGCTGCAGCTGACAGCATGATATCAAGTCTTTATAGCAGACTGTGAGGAAGTTCACTTTGCATAGAGAGGGACACTGACAGGCTATAAAAGAGGGACGGACTGTCCCGTCGAGAGTTGTCATTTGGACTTGTGTTTGGACACATGAAATAACAAGAAAATTATCTTTTTATTTCCAATTAAAACTCAGACAAATAGTATATATATTTTCTGATGTAACTTTTGGTAGCTGCTTTCTGATGGAAGCAGTTTTATTGAGGCGATATTTCCCTGAGTGTTTTGATGATGTTGAGCTCAAGGTTTTTTTTTATTTGATTATCAGAACGCAAAGTATTGCCTTTCTTTTGACTTGTTGAGTTTTTGTACAGCGTTTCTCCTTCCTGTATCACTGTGTCTCTCGAGCACAGTAATAAACAGCAGAGTCTACAGCCGTCAGACTGCTCATCTGCAGATACACCTGCTGTCTGTTGTTGTCTCTGGAGATGGTGAACCGGCCTTTCACTGACTCAGAGTAAGGCAAGGCAAGGCAAGGCACGTTTATTTATATAGCACCTTTCAACACAAGTGCTTTACAAAAGTGAAAAACATTAAGAAAATGGCATTTAAAAACAGTCATAAAAAGCAAAGATAATAAAATAAACATTAAAAGAAAAAATACATGAATAAAAGTTACAGTGCTGTTTAAGATATGAATAGTTCAATTAAAAGCAGCGGCAAAAAGAAAAGTCTTCAGCCTGGTTTTAAAAGTAGTCAGAGTTGCAGCGGACCTGCAGGTTTCTGGGAGTTTGTTCCAGATATTTGGAGCATAATAACTGAATGCTGCTTCTCCATGTTTAGTTCTGACTCTGGGGACAGAAAGCTGACCAGTCCCTGAAGACCTGAGTGATCTGGATGTTTCATTATTTAGCAGTAGGTCAGACATGTATTTTGGGCCTAAACCATTCAGTGCTTTATAAACCAGCAGCAGTATTTTGAAATCAATTATTTGACATACAGGAAGCCAGTGTAAAGACTTCAGAACTGGAGTGATGTGATCCACTTTCTTAGTGTTAGTGAGGACTCAAGCAGTGGCGTTCTGAATTAGCTGCAGCTTTCTAATAGATGTTTTAGTGAGACCTGTAAAGACACCATTACAGTAGTCGAGTAGTCTACTGAAGATAAAAGCATGGACAAGTTTTTCCAAATCCTGCGGTGACATTAGTCTTTTAATCCTAGAAATATTCTTAAGGTGATAGTAGGCTGACCTGTACACCCTGATGAGATAACAAAGAGAAATGATCACTAACACACCAAACACAGGGCTGAATCACTGACTGACCATCAGTGGATGTTGTCTGATAAAAGATAAAACATCAAGAAGCAGGAGAGCTCACAGGGCAGAGAGAGAGCAACCAGCAGAAGAGAGAGAGAGTTGATCATCCTGAGACTGGAGATGTGACCTCTGATGCTCCACACAAAGTACAGAGCAGTCAGACAGTACTTTGCACACACTGGAGATTTGCATCAGGATAGAATGGGGAGGGAGGGGCTCATGCAGGGGCTCTGTTGTAGTTTGATCTAATTGACTCAATTATTTGTCTTTTTTAAAATTATATTCACTTATCCTTCTATTTGACATCTGACAAAACTCAGAGTCATGCTCCCTTTTTGTTTTGAAGTATTTTATCCATGCCAAAAAATGACCCATGGTCCCATAAAATGAGTGGTTGAGTAACTTGGTTATTGAGTATTTGTTGGCTTTGTTGGTGGTTCGTATCCTTGCACTTCTTACACTTACACAGTAAAACCCAACAGTGTCCTCAGGCTGCAGAAAAAGTCTCTAAGGATGTAGAAGAGTCACCATAGTTGAGTTAGCAAAGATTGTGTTGCCATTATTTGATTTATTGTAAAATAAATCCTGAAACTCTCAAAATGAGTAGATGTTATTTCAGTTAGAACATTATTCTGTATGATACAGAGCTTTTTAAACCAAAGCGATTACTGGATTCAAACTTATGTTATATAAGGTTATCCTTTAAAAAAATGCAGGCATTGCTGTGAGTCATGACAACCCGTCTCAACGCAATAACACACATGTTTTTCTAAATGAAATACATTTCATTATCAGCTGGCGATCATCCAATGGGAATTGTGTTTTCACAGCCCTGACATGCTTCAGTGGTTTTCATACAGGGATCAGTGATGTTCAGTTTTTGTACAGCGTGGTAGTCTAGTGTGTCACTGTGGCTCTCGTGCACAGTAATAAACTGTAGAGTCTTCTTGTGTCAGACTCTTCACCTCCAAGTACACTAGATTTTTGGAAGTGTCTTTGGTGATGGAAAACTGGCCTTGCAGTCTTTGGGCAAATATGGTGCCAGTTCCACTATCAATGCGTCCGATCCACTCTAGTCCTATCCCTGGTTTCTGCCTGATCCAGTGCAGCCAAGCCAGAGGAAGTCCTTCCACCTTACAGGACAGAGAGACTGGTTCTCCTGCTCTGCTGACCACCGGCTCTGAGGAGGTGAGGGACTGGCCCTGAGCCGCTGAAAGAGACACAGAGTTTAGATGACGGGGAACCAGCAGCTCTTCTCCTCCTCTGCTGGACCGACTTCACTCACCTGAAACCAGAGCCAGGAGGACCACGCTTTGTACCAATGTCATGGTGGGAACTTGTCCGAGTCTGCAACAACAGAGGCTGTATGAAGGATATATATTGTGCTCGTAGAATGGGTGGGGATTATCCATCAGTGTGTTGGGATTTGCATTTTTGGGGGGGGGGTTGCAGTGATGATACATAAATACTTAATTTGTGAGAGAAGGAGGAGTGCTGAAATATGAGAGAAGGTCCATAACAGACCCAATAATAAGATGTTGTTTAGTCTTTTCTACTTTTTGGTATGTGCATTTCTGAGAGACTATAGTGTGGTGGGTGATTTAATGAATACAAAACAAGCTGCACTGTCAGTCTCGTACTTTCATTTGAAAATGATAGGTCACCTCAGTGAGGGGGATTACTGCTAAAACAGCAACATGTCACTCAGGAAGACAAAGATTTTCTCCCAGAAAGTGAAAGTTTGTCTTATTGCAGAATATGTGAAACATACATTTAGAAGATGTTATTTCTGTCCTTGGCTGTTTTATGAGGAAATTATTATTTTAAATACATATTTATTTTTATTATTGTGTTTTGTAACTTGTTGTAACGTTTTTTTCATTTTCATAAAAACGACAACAACGAATGATTTAGTCAACGTATAACTCTCCTTGTACTCTATCAACAAAGTATGGACTAAGACTGTAGGTTTTTGTACAGCTGCTTAACCAGCTTCAGTCACTGTGTCTCGAGCACAGTAATAACCAGCAGAGTCTACAGCCGTCAGACTGTTCATCTGCAGATACACCTGCTGTCTGCTGTTGTCTCTGGAGATGGTGAACCGGCCTTTCACTGACTCAGAGTAGTACGGGGTGCTACCACGACCATTGATAATAGCGATCCACTCCAGTCCTTTCCCAGGAGCCTGTCTGACCCAGGCCATCGAGTAGCTACTGAATGTGAATCCAGAAGTAGTACAGGTCAACATGTGAGATTCTCCAGGCCTTTTAGTCACTGAATCAGATTCTGTCAGAGTCTGACCATCAACACCTGTCAAGAGGATAAAAACACATCTGATGAAATAAGTTGTTGACACAATTAAAATCTGTGTTAGATAAAGATCAGTAAAGATGTTGACCTGCCCAGCAGACAGTGAGCAGCAGCAGTCCTGTCCTATAGTCCATCATGTTAAACTGTGTGTCCTCTGTCCTCCTCTCTGCAGTCACATAAGTAGAGGGGGAGATATCTGAGTTTTGCATTGACTCCTCCTATAACTAAGTGTGTGTGTTTAAAAATAGACTTCATGTAAAGTATAATGATTTTGATTGCAAGAGCGACTCACCTAGGCCTACATCCAATATGACAATAAACTAAATTAATTAACTAACCATTAATCTCAGGTGTATTTGATTTAAATTGGGTTAGATCAGAGCTGCTTTTTTATTTATTTCATTTCATCGTTTATTTGAAGAGTGCATATTGATGAACATTTAAGACAAATAATGCTTTAAAACGTAAACATGCCGGATTTTAGCTTTGAGCTCATTTCCATCCGTAGTCCCTCACATACAACATTTAAGAACATGACATTTATATACATAGCAAAAATAAATACATGATATGCAGAAAGAGCATGAGCAGCATATACAAGTATTAACCACATGGCAGTACAATGTAGCAGCTACGATATATAAAGTGCAAGAGAAGATACAGGAGCTACATCAAGTGCAAGAGGAGGGAAACATTGTTAATAAATATTTGTTAATTGAATCAACTTCTCAAATGTGTTTACGGTGGATTAAAGTTTGCCAGTTAGCTGACTGGAATCAGTTGTTTGTCTCCAGTGTTACATTTAGAATTTGCTTCATTTGGTTGTGGTTATGTGACAGTAATGTTTCAAATTCAAACAGATAAAGCTTTCCTGATGATAATGTTTATGATATAATGATGATTTGTGTTCAATCGGCAAATCAAATAGATGTTTTTTAATGTTTAATGTTATCAAAGTGTGCTTTCATTAATGTACTTCTAGAGATACATGGGCACAGCTTAACCATACTGAATCAGATAAACAGCTGCGTTGTTTGAAATGGGAAACCTTTAATATTTTTTTTATATTATCTGTGATACGGGACTGCGGATGGAAATTAGCTTAAAGCTCAAATCCGGCTCATTTACGCTTGTAAGCATTTTTTTGTTTTAAAGTGTTCATCGATGTGCACTGTCCCGGTTCCAATAAACGATTAAATGAAAATACATTTTGATCGAGGCACAAAAGACAAAGAAATACATATTTTCTGTTTAAATTCACTATATTTCTTAGGTTGTATCTGAATTAAACATTGCGTCAAATGAGATGAAATAGGATGTCAATATAAAGTGAATGCTCTCATGGGTGGTGGTAAATAGAGGAAGTAGTTTTTGTACGGCTCTCCTGTTACTGTCTATCACTGTGTCTCTGGCACAGTAATACACTGCTGTGTCCTCGGCCTTCAGACTGTTCATCTGCAGATACACCTGCTGTCTGTTGTTGTCTCTGGAGATGGTGAACCGGCCTTTAAATGACTCAGAGTAGTACGGGGTGCTACCAGTGTCGAAAAAAGCGATCCACTCCAGTCCTTTCCCAGGAGCCTGTCTGACCCAGTGCATCCAGTAGTTACTGAATGTGAATCCAGAGGCTGTACAGGTCAATCTGTGAGATTCTCCAGGCCTTTTAGTCACTGGTTCAGATTCTGTCAGAGTCTGACCATCAACACCTGTAAAGAGGATAAAAACACATCTGGTGAAATAAGCTGGTGACACAATTAAAATCTGTGTTAGATAAAGATCAGTAAAGATGCTGACCTGCCCAGCAGACAGTGAGCAGCAGCAGTCCTGTCCTATAGTCCATCATGTTAAACTGTGTGTCCTCTGTCCTCCTCTCTGCAGTCACATAAGTAGAGGGGGAGATATCTGAGTTTTGCATTGACTCCTCCTTTCTGATTGAACATTGTCCTCTGTTCACACTAATATGTTAAGAAAATATCTCTTTAAATGTTGATTTTGTCAACATTTTAATCTGATATCAATGTTATCCTTATATTGCCTCGTTACATTTACGGTTCTTATTTAATTCAGTTTCTTCCGATGCAACTTGAATGTCTGCTGCTGTTTATTGAAAAATTGTATTCAAATTGTTATGATTTAGTTTCATATCATGTAGCGTGTAAATCACTTTGCAGGCTAGGTTTGAAATAGACAAACAGCGTCCCATGTCTTTTAAACTTATTTTAATTAAAGCTGACGTTGTATGTCACTATCATCAGTACAGCAATTAATGCATTTGTTTCATGACAAATTGTGACATCCAAAGAAATGTAAGTTTTGGCTCGTAGCTTCTACTAATTGATATTTTTAGGGGAATACATCCTGTTACACAACTAACATTTAGATCAATTAATCTACTGAAACCAATTCAGCTGATTTTATTTGTAATGTCTACTTGAAAAGTTTAATGTTCGACAATTTGTCATTTATATTTGTCTTGTATTTGGGAATACATACAGTAATGTATCAGTGATTATAACCTCTAAATGTTTAAACTGATGATGTAACAGTGAGCTGGTGTTGAGATCATTTCTGGTCTGAGGGCTCCTCCTCTGGTGGCTTCATGTTACAAGTGTTCAGGCTCTGAGGGGTTTTTGTACAGCTCTACTGATGGTGTGTGTCACAGTGTGTATCTGGCACAGTAATACACAGCAGAGTCTCCAGGCTGCACGCTCTGTCCGTTCAGAGTCACTGTGTTGCTGGAAGAGTCTAAGTCGATACTGAACTTGCTCTTCAGTGAATCTTTTTGGAATGTGGAGTATCCAACACGTGCGCATATATCCACTCCAGTCCTTTCCCTGCAGGCTGTCTGATCCAATGAGTATGATGTCTGCCCACAGAATAAGAGACCTGACAGGTGATGGTCAGACGTTGACCTGGCTGCACAGTCACAGAGGCTGGCTGTGTCAACTGTTCACACTTCACATCTGTAAAAATAAAAATTATATGACAGATTATCCTGTTAAACAGCAGTAGAATAAGTGTTAACTCGTGCAGAGAGAGACTCACTGTTACGAACTCAGACACTTAGGATGTAGGACCCAATTGCACGACCCGGGAGACAGAGGTAAAGTACTTGTAAGATACTTTATTTTCCAAATACAGCAATGAACAACAAAAAAGGTAACTATCAAATCTCTAACCGAGATGACAAAAATAGAGGAACAAAATGAAAGCGCTCACGTAGTGAGGAATCAAATTTTACAAGAGCACAAAGAGCATAGACCTGACCATAGCAAGAGACAATACGAACTGACAAAGAACACTTGGGAGACAGGGGAATATAAGCACAGGGTAACTAGACACAGGTGGGACCAATCAGGGGCGGGGCTGACATTGATGAGCACAGGAGACACAGGTGAAAATAATCAGGAAGCCTGGAATGAGAGAAAGCAAACGTGAATAACATGCATCTCTCTAGCATTTCTGTCGGTGCACAACAGTACCCCCCCCTCTAGGGCCAACTCCTGATGGCCCAGGCTGATTGTAAAAATCGTGGATAAGCGTCTTGTCTACGATAAATGACGCAGCTACCCAGCTTCTAGCCTCAGGACCGTAACCCTTCCAGTCTACCAGGAATTGCTTCCCCCTCCCCCTATTACGGACCTCTAGTAGCTTACGGACCTTGTAAACCTCACCCCCTTCAAAGAACTCGGGCGGTGGAGGGGGCTTGGAGGCGGGAACAAGTGTGCTCTCACACACCGGCTTGATTTTACTGACGTGAAACGTCGGATGTACTCTCATAGTTCTGGGGAGTTGCAAGCGTACAGACACCGGGTTGATGACTCTGGACACCGGGAAAGGACCCACAAATCTCGGAGCCAGTTTCCTTGAGGCGACATGGAGTGGTAAGTCCTTAGTGGAAAGCCAAACATTTTGGCCTGGTCTGTAGGAGGGAGCGACCCTGCGATGGACGTCTGCAACAGCCTTCATCCGAGCTGAACTTCGGAGAAGAGCCTGGCGAGCACCAGCCCAAACTCGTCGACAACGTCTGATCATGGCATGAGCCGATGGAACCCTCACCTCTTCCTCGTTGTTAGGGAAAAATGGAGGCTGGAAACCATTGACACAATGGAATGGAGAGACACCTGTGGCTGCCGTAGGAAGAGTATTGTGGGCAAACTCGACCCATGTGAGGTGGTCACTCCAGGTAGTCTGGTTCCGGGAGACGAGACAACGTAGCGTAGTCTCTAGTTCCTGGTTCAGACGCTCCGACTGTCCATTTGACTGAGGATGATATCCTGATGACAAGCTGACGGTGGCACCTATGAGTCGACAAAACTCCTTCCAGAAAACGGAAATGAATTGTGGACCCCTGTCGGAAACAATGTCATCAGGGAATCCATGGATCCTGAATATGTGATTCATCATGACCTCTGCGGTGACTTTGGCAGAGGGAAGCTTGGTCAATGGGATGAAGTGAGCCATCTTTGAAAATCGATCCACCACTGTTAAGACCGTAGTCTTGCCTCTGGATGAAGGAAATCCTGTCACAAAATCCATTGAAATGTGTGACCAAGGACGTTGGGGAATCGGCAGGGGCTGGAGCAAGCCCATCTTGACTTGTGATGAGGTCTTATTACACGCACACACCGGACAAGCCGCTACGTACTCTGCCACATCTTTCTTCATGGCTGGCCACCAGAAACGTTGTTGTATCCTGAACATTGTCCTTGTTACCCCCGGATGGCACGAAAGCACAGATGAGTGAGCCCAGTGGATGACCTTGGAGTGAAGAGCCTCAGGAACAAACAGCAGATTGTTGGGACACTCGCTAGGTGCTGGATTCTTGACATTCGCCTTTTTTACGTCCGACTCCACTTGCCAGGAAAAGGCTCCGATCACACGGTTAAGTGGAAGGATGGTCTTGGGCTCTACCGCAAGTGGTTCTGGATCATAAAGACGAGACAAAGCATCGGGTTTTTGATTCTGAGACCCGGGACGAAAAGAGAGGGTGAAATTGAACCTACTAAAGAATAGTGTCCACCTGGCCTGACGGGAGTTGAGACGCTTAGCCTTTCTTATATATTCCAGATTCTTGTGATCTGTCCAGACTAAAAACGGCTGCTCTGCACCCTCTAACCAGTGTCTCCATTCCTCGAGGGCAGCTTTTACAGCTAACAGTTCCTTGTTCCCCACGTCGTAATTCCGCTCTGCCGTTGTCAGTTTCCGCGACAGGTAAGCACATGGATGCATCTTGTTGTCTTCTGCAGAACGTTGAGACAGTACTCCTCCAATTCCCTCATTGGAAGCATCAACCTCGACCATAAACTGGCGCTGGGGATCTGGAATGGTGAGTATGGGGGCTGATGTGAATCTCTCTCTGAGACGTTGGAAAGCGAAGTCCGCCTGGGGAGTCCACTTGAAAGGAACCTTAGGAGAAGTCAGAACATGTAGAGGGGCAGCAACAGAACTGAAATTCCTAATAAACTTCCTATAGAAGTTAGCAAACCCTAGAAACTGTTGGACCTTCTTCCTGGAGTCTGGTGTAGGCCACTGGGATACTGCACTGATTTTAGCAGGATCCATTTGCATATGATTAGGTGAGATTATGTATCCTAAGAAGGATACCTCTTTTGTGTGGAACTCACACTTCTCTGCCTTGACATATAACTGATTCTCTAGCAGTTTCTGCAAAACCTGACGGACATGGTTAACATGAGACTTAGTGTCTGGGGAGAAAATCAGAATATCATCCAGATACACAAACACTGAAATATTCAAAAATTCCCGTAAAACCTCATTCACAAGAGCTTGAAACACAGCCGGTGCATTGCATAGTCCAAAAGGCATTACTAGATACTCATAGTGACCACTCTGAGTGTTGAATCCTGTCTTCCACTCATCCCCTTTTCTTATTCTAACCAAGTGATATGCATTTCTTAAATCTAACTTGGTGAATATTTTGGCAGTTTGAAGTAGTTCAAAGGCAGATGTCATGAGTGGCAGAGGATAGCGGTTCTTCACCGTAATGTCATTTAGTGGACTGTAGTCTATGCAAGGTCTCAGAGACCCGTCTTTCTTTCCCACAAAGAAAAATCCCGCTCCGGCTGGAGAAGATGAAGGACGGATAATTCCTGATTTGAGTGAAGAGGAAATGTATTCGTCCATTGCTGCTCTCTCAGGTCTCGAAATCGAATAAAGTTTCCCCTTGGGAATGGGGGCTCCCGGTAAGAGATCAATGGGACAGTCAAAATCTCGGTGAGGAGGTAGCGACATGGCTTTGGATTTGTTAAAGGCTTCCTTTAAATCATGGTAACAGGAAGGTACCTTCTGTAGATCAGGATAGTCGGGGTGATCTATAATGATTTTACGAGAGTCTGTTGGTGCATTAACAGGTTGTGAAAGTTTACACCTGCCCATACAATCCTCTCCCCATTCTTTAATTTTCCCTGAACGCCAGTCAATGTGAGGATTGTGGATCTTTAGCCATGGAAACCCCAATATAATCGGGTGCTGAGCCGACTCAAAAATATGGAATTGCATGCTCTCGGTATGGTCCTTATTCACAGTAATCTGAATGGGCTCAGTGCAATGGGTAACTGTGAACAACAAGCGGCCGTCTAAGGCACTGGCATTAATAGGATGAGATAGCGGAACAGTCTTTATTTCTAGCTGATTTACTACGCCCCAGTCCATAAGACTTTCGTCAGCCCCTGAGTCTATTAACACACCCTGGTCAATGGTTTGATTGTTAATACAAATGTTTACCTGCGTAACAGGTCGAGGAGGAAAGTCTGCGGGAAACTTGCTCACCAGCGCCCTCCTTTTGACTGGTGAGCACGATCTTTTCCCGGGCATGAAGCGAGTTGATGATCCGACTGGCCGCAGTAGAAACAACAACCCTCCCGTAGACGGCGCTGCCTCTCCTCCAGAGAAAGCCTGGTTCTTCCCAGCTGCATGGGTTCCCCGGAGCCATTCGGAAGTGTAATCCTCTGACGGTGTGGTAACATGGGCTGGACATCCTCGGCTGGCGGCGCGACCCACCAAGATGCATTCTGGGAGCTGGGAATAACGTCTCGGTTGCGTCGACGCTCCCTCTCTCTTTCCCGAAGACGGTTATCGATCCGGATGGCCACGGCGATGAGAGATTCCAGATCCCGGGGTGTCTCCAGTGGAGCCAGCTGGTCTTTTATCGGTTCCGAAAGTCCCGTCATGAAGGCGTCACGAAGAGCCGGAACATTCCATCCGCTGTCCGCTGCTGCTGTGCGAAACTCGATGGCGTAATCAACCACCTGGCGGTTGAGCTGGCGTATATGAAAAAGTTTTCTGCTGGCCTCTGTAGCAGGCGATGAGTGGTCAAAAATACGACTCATAGTCTCTATGAAATCGGTCAATGAGTAACATAGTTCAGTTTCTCTTGACCATTCTGCAGTAGCCCAGGCTGCAGCTCTTCCCGTTAAATGAGACACAATAAACGCCACTTTACCATGGTCCGATGAAAAGGCTCCTGGGTTGTGTTGAAAATGCAGATCGCACTGTACCAAAAAGGCTCTGCAATTAGAAGAATCTCCGGAAAATCTCTCCGGAAGAGCCAGCCGTAAAGGGGAAGAAACAGCCTGACTTGGGAAATCAGCTGGAGCATTGACAGGCAACCTCTCAGTTGTGGATGACGTCACCGGAGGAGCAGTCTGTTGGTGAGTGAAAAAATGATTCATTTGGACAGCCAGTTGTTGCATCTGTGTGGATAATGCTTCCTGAATCCCGGCCTGGCGTCCTCTTAGTTCTTGCATTTCCTGGTTGACTAGGCCCAGCTGTTCCTCGTGATGAAAGATCTTCACGCCCTGTGCTGACAGCGCTGCGTGAAGCGTTCTTGGGTCGGCTGGGTCCATAATGGTCAGTTCGTTCTGTTACGAACTCAGACACTTAGGATGTAGGACCCAATTGCACGACCCGGGAGACAGAGGTAAAGTACTTGTAAGATACTTTATTTTCCAAATACAGCAATGAACAACAAAAAAGGTAACTATCAAATCTCTAACCGAGATGACAAAAATAGAGGAACAAAATGAAAGCGCTCACGTAGTGAGGAATCAAACTTTACAAGAGCACAAAGAGCATAGACCTGACCATAGCAAGAGACAATACGAACTGACAAAGAACACTTGGGAGACAGGGGAATATAAGCACAGGGTAACTAGACACAGGTGGGACCAATCAGGGGCGGGGCTGACATTGATGAGCACAGGAGACACAGGTGAAAATAATCAGGAAGCCTGGAATGAGAGAAAGCAAACGTAAATAACATGCATCTCTCTAGCATTTCTGTCGGTGCACAACACTCACTTCCAGCAGCCAGCAGCAGCAGCAGAGCTACAGAGAACATGGTGAGGATGATGATGATGATGTTGATGATGACTCTGAGAAGACGTGAGCTCCTGATCCCTTTAATCTCCACTGACAGTCTCATGTGAAGGCCTTAAACTGAATCACAATGGAGATGACTGAGTTTGCATAGAACCAAACACATTGCATATGAATATGAGTCGGACTGGAGATAGAAAACGGATCCTGTTATTGTTACTATCACAAGAACACAATCACCTCAGTGTTTCAAGAGTCTAGAATCAACTTTGTATACCTTATTTTTGCAAAAACAGATCATTAACATCTGGAGCTCTTTTAATGTCCTTTTTGATTATTGTTACACCAGGTCTTGTCAAACCTTTATTACATATTGAATATCCATTACTAAACAAAACAGCACACCTGAAATGTATATTTAAATACTTTATTAAGGGCAGTGAATTTGTTTTTTCTGTATATTTTTCAAATCAGTGTTATAAGTGTCATAGACAGAGTGAAATTGCTATTATTGTCCTTAAAATATATGTAAAACAAAACCACTTATGTGATCTTTTAATTTGAGTGGTTTACTAATGACAGTTCATTCTGTTTTTGCTATAGATGGTTTTATTTTTGTCCTTTTCTCATGAGAAGAACTTGAAGAGTTGTTCATGTCTACATCATTAGTTATGTTATATCATTAGATAATTTAATAGTGGAAAAGGGACGTCTTTTAAAAAATATGAGCAATGCAATAATATAGTTAAGGATCTATTTAATGTTCAAGTGGTGGTATTGAATAGAGGAAGTAGTTTGTGTACGACTCTCCTGTTACTGTCTCTCACTGTGTCTCTTCTGGCACAGTAATACACTGCTGTGTCCTCGGCCTTCAGACTGTTCATCTGCAGATACACTTTACTGCTGGAGTCATCTCTGGAGATAGTGAATCTACCCTGGACCGACTGAGAGTAATAGATCGGAGTACTAGCTGTGTGTATAAAAGCGATCCACTCCAGTCCTTTCCCAGGAGCCTGTCTGATCCAGTTCCATACCGAGCCTCCAAAGTTGAATCCAGATGTTGTGCAGGTGAGTCTGTGAGATTCTCCTGGTTTCCTGACTGCTGGTTCAGACTCAGTTATGGTCTGACCTTCAGCGACAGACCAAACAAACAGAGCAACCACCAAGAGTGTTAGCTTTCCCTGAGCCATGTTCACACAGTCTCTTGTGTTTTCAAAAGCTTGAGTCCCTCTTTAAATATGAAGTAAACTTGATCCCTTTGAGAATTCATTTGACGATTAGCTCCTCCTACTTTGCATTCTGCTTTAAAAGTCAAATTCAAGGCTATACAAACAGCATTAAACATCATTTAAACTAACAGCAAATAGCTATTGAAGGCAATTGTTGACAAAAATGAACTGTTGATTTAATTAAAATACTATAATTATTATTTTTTCAACGAAAGATCCAGTTGATTATTTTTTTTCTTGAATTTGACTATAACTCACATGAGTAACATCAAAGCTTTACTTCTAATCATTGTTTTAGTTGTAACAATTTGAAACTAATTCAGAAATTGGTTGAACGATATGTTTTGTATTCATTTTTATGTTGTAACTGCAATGAAGGAAAGCATGATGGTCTAAATGTCTAAAGACCTGGGTTTTGTTTATTCTCTTACTTTAAAGGTTTCAGTATTCAAATAGTGGCAATTTGAGGACAGATACAGAGAAACTTGGAGCCTTAAGAGGACATAAACTATTAAGGAACTGAAACCTGTGCAAAAACACATTTCTGCAGTGCATGAAAAATGCAAACTAAATAAATTTAAGATCTCAGATTAGACCATTTTCTAAATGTTAGCACATAAATGCTTTTTATGGTTCAGCTGCTGTCTTCTCTAAAGAGACATTTATTTTTTATTATTGTGTTTTGTAACTTGGCTCAGTAGCAACTGTTTTTTTCATTTTCATAAAAACTACAACAAGGAAAGACTTAGTCAAAGTATAATTCTCCTTGTACTCTATCAACAAAGTATGGATGAGGACTGTAGGTTTTTGTACAGCTGCTCAACCAGCTTCAGTCACTGTGTCTCTCGAGCACAGTAATAAACAGCAGAGTCTACAGCCGTCAGACTGTTCATCTGCAGATACACCTGCTGTATGTTGTTGCTGGAGCCGGTGAACCGGCCTTTAAATGACTCAGAGTAGTAGATGTTGGCACTGCTAGTAGGGTGGATCAAAGCGATCCACTCCAGTCCTTTCCCAGGAGCCTGTCTGACCCAGGCGATGTAGCGGTTGAATGTGAATCCAGAAGTAGTACAGGTCAATCTGTGAGATTCTCCAGGCCTTTTAGTCACTGGTTCAGATTCTGTCAGAGTCTGACCATCAACACCTGTCAAGAGGATAAAAAACACATCTGGTGAAATAAGCTGTCGACACAATTAAAATCTGTGTTAGATAAAGATCAGTAAAGATGTTGACCTGCCAGCAGACAGTGAGCAGCAGCAGTCCTGTCCTATAGTCCATCATGTTAAACTGTGTGTCCTCTGTCCTCTGTCCTCCTCTCTGCAGTCACATAAGTAGAGGGGGAGATATCTGAGTTTTGCATTGAAACCTCCTTTAACTAAGGGTGTTTTTTTCACTCTAATTTTGCAAGGCCATTTTTAAAGGGACAACAAATGTACTTCATGTAAAGTATAATGATTTTGATTGCCAGAGGGACACACCTAGGCCTACATCCAGGGGCGGACTGGCGGTACTGAAGCGGGCCGGTCGGACGATGTGGGCCGGTCGGATAACTCACTAGCACCCCCCCCCCCCGTCGACAATGTGCTCGCGGTAGTTACTCGCGGCACCGCGGTGGGCCGCTCCGATAATTTACCGAGGAGGGCCGGCGGTACCGAAGTGAGTCGAGAGTCCCGCCCCTGCCTACATCCATTACGACAATAAATTAAATTATATAGTAACTAACCATTAATCACAGGTGTATTTGACTTAATCTGGGTTAGAGATTAGATGATCAGAGCTGCTTCTTTAAGGGAAACATTGTTAATATATATTTTTTATTTAATCAACTTCTCAAATGTGTTTACGGTGGATTAAAGTTTGCCAGTTAGCTGACTGGAATCAGTTGTTTGTCTCCAGTGTTGAATATAGAATTTGCTTCATTTGGTTGTGGTTATGTTGTGGCGATCCAAGTACTCACACAACATGAAAGAATGAAACAGAGAGGAATCAATAAAACACAAACACAGGTATAGTTGATCAATTATTATTTCGTTGTACAACAATCAATAATAATGAGGAAAACATTACCTCTGCTCTCAAGCAGTCCTACAGCAATGCCTTCTTTGAATATTCAGAAACACAGGACACTTATAGGTTTCCTAAATGACACACGAACATGTTCCCTAATCATGTTTAACGCACACACATTGTCAGGTCTCCTAAACTTGGACGCACCAACATCAGAGCAACATGTAAGTTCCAGATGTCAAAAGGTCATTATCTCATGAAGTCTTTAGGAGCCTTGCAGGATATGAATTATCCAATTAACAAACTATATATATCGTCTGCACATGAGCGCACATACATTTCTTTACATTAACTAACACACCAACATCCTTATCGTTTCTTAGCTAATGCATGCTGGATATGAACCACTAACTAACAAGACTTTAACTGTATTATATCTGAGGAAGACCTCTCTTGGAGTTCCTCTGACCTTTGCCAATTTACTTAACATGGGTACATCTGCTGTTAATTGCAAAGACCATTGATAATTAGCAAAGAGACTCATATGCCTCTTCCAATATCTGGAAACTGTAATTAAATTATAGTTATATTGAGAAGGTCCAAGACTTGACATAACATTCCCTCCTTTTATTAATTTAAGTTTCCAGATCATACAAAAAAAACTCTTACAGATAACCTACTGAGTTCCGCCCTTGAAAGCCCAAAATGACTTTCTGAAAAATACTTATCAATGGTTAATCATTTTACTCAAGGCAGAAATCACAGGTTGTACTGTACCTTACCTACTCACAAATAGCCAAAAAACCACCCTTTTGATTATACATAAAAGTGGAAGAAAAGACCATTTGCGCTAATCTACTTTTACTTAAAATGGGACATCGTTTTAGGAATATATTTAAAAAACCTCTCTATAATTAAGAGGAAAAAAATGTACTTTGTCCATTCAAATTTAACACCCATGAATACATAAAAACACACGTATCTAGTGAAACATGTTTCAACACACTTCTTATTACTTATTGTAACAAGGAAAAACCCACAACACAATGTTATATTGATTCAAATATAATGAAATCCTAAACTAACCTAATCATAAATGTTATCACTTCCTATATTGGTTTACATGGCGCTGAGATCAGATAAGCTTATCATCCAGGTAGTCTTGTAAATCCTGAAAACAGTTATTTTCATCCATGTCTTTACATTCCTCATAAAACATTGCAGGAACTTGTACATCAGATTCAATAGCTACAGCAGTCAAAGAGGTAGTAACACATCTATTAATCATTGCCTTGATACAACTTACAAACAAACAGCAAATAAACAAATCATCAGAAGTGTTACAATCACAGGAAGTACAAACTGCAATATTCTCGTTCCCCAAGACCCAAAAATACTAGCAAGCCAATCCTGGTCTGCTGCATCGAGTAAGCCAGACTTTTTACCTAGAGCAGATCTAAAATAGTCCAAGGCTGTAATAACATCAGTTAAATTATCTGTATTATCAGAATCAATGTCATACAAGAACCATCAGTCAAATTTAAAGTTACACACAATCCCCTGTTTTTGCCAACAAATAGTCTAAGGCTAATTGGTGTTTCAATAAAGTTAACCTGTGGGACTTTAAAGTGTCCTTGATGAGAGAGAAACCTTTTGTAGTTGCATTTGCAAAACCCCACATAGTATAAGATAGACTGTCGACATGGAGAGATAAGGTGAGTGTTCCTAATTGTGGGTAGAAGAAACTAAGTACTTTCTCATACCAGGGAACCTTATGACCAAATGAACCTGCCGAGAACGCAGAGAGTGACCTCGTTGTTCTGATATGAGTATCAGTCAATTCCAATGTGTCAGGTGATGATATGTTTAGCGCTGTATCCGACATATGAATTATATTAACCGGCAGTGTTAAATGAGCATAATAACAGCATCCTGACCAATATCTAGGCAAATAATAATAATAATTTGTCCCCCACACATAAAAACAAGATCCTCCACAATACTTGTCGCCATATGTCCTAAACCCAGTCCCTCATCGTCAACAATGTCTATAACACGTCCCTTTCCTTGAAATGTATGTTGACTAGGATAACGGCCTACGTATACTGTACAATCAGCAACTCCCATGAATACAGTTTCAATTGTAAGCACACCTCTTTGATATGGAGGTACTCCATCTTGATAGCAAATACAATGGGATGGCTTCTCTGTCACATGTACTTGACCAACAGGCTCCGGTTTAACCTTAAGATCAGTTAATCTGTGAAGCCGGATAAGAGGACCATATTTATTAGGACCACATCCAGCGTCAAGGGTGTTCCTACGTGCTGTGATGCAACACGTTCCTCATATTTGCAAAGAACAGGAAACAATTCATTTCTTCTGAGAGGCCTTGCTACAGGACTCATACAAGTACCCATGCTATTACAAGGTGGCATGACCACTGCTGTCATACCATTTTGTCCTGGAAAGGTGTGTTTTACCATATAAGACATCATCTCATACCAAACATTGACTTTCGAACCTATGGGTAGCAGGTAGTCCTCAATTTCTTCTTCCATGTCTTCACGGTTGATGATTGGCTCAATCAACACAGCTCTCTTAGTTCTTTCTGAAAGTTTGTCAGTGAGTTATGTCTTTTCAGTCCTGACCCCTTAGGGTCTGCTGGCAATTGCTCCCGGGCAATACTGGAATTTGACATACCCCAAGTAAGTGCTAGCATCCATACTAGCATGGTCATCATGGCGAATCTATGGTCAGCCATCCCTGTCTCAAGGTATCGGTGCTTTCTTGCAATGGGACGCGTGTACCCAAGTGGTTCTCTCCTTCACTTTTACCGCAGTCGGTGTAGTAAGCAGAACCTGAAAGGGGCCTCCAGCGTGGAGAATGCCAGTGACGTCTCCTCAAGTCCTTCACCAGAATCCAGTCAGCTGGATGGTAGGGGTGATTTATCTTTCCATCTTCCAAGGGTGTAGGAAGAGCTGCTTTGACCTGAATGGAGATAGAACTCAAAATCTGGGTTAGCTTCCTACAGTAGGCCACTATGGCCTCATCCACAAGTATCTGATCAGTACTCCTACCTTTGTACAGATCTTGACCCATAGGCATAGTTCTACCTGTCAAAACCTCATGTGGAGATAAACCTATGGTAGAGTGGTATCTTCCCCTCATATACATTAACACCAGGGGAAGACAGGAAACCAATCCATTTGTGTCTCAGCTATCATCTTTGTCAGTTTTTTCTTTAACACCCCATTAGCTCTTTCAACAGCACCCCACTCTCTGGATGATAAGCACAATGGCGTTTTAAATCAATGCCTGTCTTCTCTGCCAAAAATGATATTGTGTTGTTTACAAAATGAGGGCCATTGTCTGATGATAATTTTGTAGGGATTCCCCACCTGGGAATGAAATCCTGAAGTAAATGTTTTGCAGTTGATATTGCATCTGCATGTTTACAAGGAAAAGCTTCCACCCACTTAGAGAACATATCTACTACAACTAGACAATACTTATATCCTCTAGCTGGAGATAACTCAATGAAATCCATCATTAGATGTTGAAAAGGGCCACTTGGCACTGGAAATGCAGCTTGTGTTATGTGTGTGTGACTTACCCACATTGTTTTGAGCACACACCAGACATCTCCTGCAAAAGTTTTCAGCTGTAGTGCTGAAACCAATTGAGTCCCAACTCTGTGCAATGAATTTAATCATACCTGTCTTGGAGACATGATCTAAACCATGAGAGAGCTTGGCCATGTAGGGAAAAAGTTGTGTAGGCAAACAAGGTTTGTCATTTGGACCTTTCCATACTCCTTCTGAATCATACTTACCTTGTTTCCTCCATGATGTTTTTTCCGCAGCACTAGCCATTGATTGAATGTCTTTCAGGGACATATGGGGATCGAAAACTGTCTGTGACTCAGCAGAGTCAAGAGGCATCTGAAGTGAATAAGTCTCACATGAAACAGCGGCAGACTTTGCTACAGAATCAGCAAAATAATTTCCTTTAGAAACATCATCGGTAACCCGAACATGGGCTTGACATTTACATACAGCCACCTGAGATGGGAGTAAAATGGCATCAAGAAGATTATTGACAAGAAGGTGATGCTGTATAGGTGTGCCTTGTGATGTAAGGAAACCCCTGTTTTTCCACAGAGTTCCATAGTCATGCACAACACCAAAAGCATATCTGCTGTCAGTGTAGATGGTGACTGACTTTCCTTCTGAAAGAATACACGCTCGTGTTAAAGCAAAAAGTTCAGCAGCCTGAGCAGATAGGTGAGAAGGAAGTCTCGCAGACTCCACTACATCATGATCACTTACAACTGCATAGCCAACAGCTCCAACACCATCAACCCTACTAGCTGATCCATCAACATAATAAATAAGATCAGAGTTAGAGAGCGGTATAGTAGCAAGATCTTGTCTCGGAGTTACAGCTTCAGTAATTGCTGCCAAACAGTCATGAGGTTCACCATCTTCCTCCGTGGGAAGGAGAGTAGCTGGGTTTAACACATCACATCTTCTCAAGGTGACATGTGGCAAGTTCAAGATGTTGTAATAGTGAAGAGTAGAAGCAGGAGTAAAATGGGCCATTTTGGCTTGTAGAAGAATGGCAGCTACAGCATGTGGAACAAAAACAGTAAGAGGTCTGTAGGCTACCAAGGAGGCAGAAGCTGTGACAGCCAATGCTGCTGCAGCCACTGCTCTAGAACAAGTAGGAAGACCTCTCACAACTGCTGAAAGTCTCTGTGAATAGTAAGCAACTGGTTTAAGTTTGTCGCCATGTTTCTGAAGCAGGACAGCATTATAGTACCCATTCTTCTCATCCACTGCTAAGCTAAAATCTTTAGACAGGTCAGGTATGCCTAGCTAACGCTTCCTTCAGTTTTTCAAACGAGTCAGTAGCGTCAGAAGTCCAAGTCACTGAGTCGTTTGCAGTCAGTGTCGTCGCATGCGCAATGTCTGACAATGGTTGAGATAACTTTGCGTAATTACAAATCCATTGTCGACAATAGCCTGTGCATCCCAAAAAAGATAGCACTTGCTTTTTTGTCAGTGGTTTAGGTATTGACAATACCGCTTTAATTCTGTCTTTTCCAATTGTTCGTCTGTTTTGAGATATCTCATGTCCTATATAGTGCACTTCTTTTTTCACCAATTGGAGTTTTCGTAAGGAAGCTTTGTGCCCCTGTGAAGCCAAATAATGTAACAAAGCATTTGTGTCAACAGTACAATTCTCCTCAGATGTTGAGCATACCAACAAATCGTCAATGTACTGAATTAAGGTACTGTCCCTAGGAAACACAAAACCAGCCAAATTCTCTTGCAAGGAAGCTGAATATACTGTCGGCGATTCTGAATAGCCCTGTGGACATCGAGTCCACTTGTACTTTTTGTTTTTGAATGTAAATGCAAACCAATTTTGAGATTCAGGATCAACTGGAACACTGAAAAATGCATTAGCCAAATCTATCACAGTGAACCAATCTGCATTACCAGGTACTGAAGACAAAATTGTTGCTGGGTTAGGTACAACAGGTGCTCGAGCAAATACAGCTTCATTTACAGCACGCAAATCATGAACAGGTCGCCAAGTTTCACCATCAGCCTTTTTTACTGGGAAAAGTGGGGTATTACATGGAGATGTTGGCGCTGGAACAATTATTCCGTCTTTTAGGAGTTGCTCAATAATGGGAGCCATGCCTTTCTCTGCATCAGGTCTCAGGGGGTACTGCCGTTTATTAGGTCGGTAATCAGATTTAGGAACCACAACCATTGGTGTTGCATCCTTAATTAGACCCACATCATACTTATGAGTAGACCATAACTGTTCTGGGACCCCGTTCAACGCCGGGTGGTTTTTAATAGACTCAGGAGTGCTTGGGGAGTGGCATGCCATAAGATCAAAAAGCCCGTCAACAACCTCAGATTTCCTCAACTCTAAACCATTGTCATTGCATACAATAGTCAGGCCTAGCGCACACAGCAGATGTCTTCCTGCCAGATTTACTGGACAATCTGGCACAATCACGAATTGGTGACGTATATTTGAAACATCAAAATCTTTGCATTCAACTGGACATAGCTTAGTCACTCCACATTTTATAGGTGTGCCTGTAACTCCAATACAGGTCTTTATGTCCTTAGTCATCTCAAAATCCTCTGTTATTGATCTCAATGAAGATTCAGTTGCTCCTGTATCTGCCAACATCTCGTAGGTTTGCCGTGAATTGTTATTTTGAACATTGGAAGTTCTTCAGATTTGTAGCGAAGAGAAAGGTAGAACTGATTAGTTATTTCAGAAACATTTGTTTGGGGACTTTTACTATCTTCCTGTAGAATGGCAGTAGAATCTGAGGCTTGCTCAGGAAGTCATGATCTTTGAAATGGGCGGTTCTTGTTGGCAAATGGTCTATTTACTGACACATCTCCAGTTGGTGGGTATGATTTTCCTTGATAATTATCCCATTCCTGTGGTAGTATTTCAGTGCAATCCTGGGCCCAATGGCCTTTTTTATGACACCTGCGACAGGTATCTCTGTCTCCAAAGAAAGGTTTCCTTTCTTGTCCCCTCCCTCTATTTTCACCTCTTCCTCTGCCTTCACCTCTTCCTCTTCCTCTGTTTTCTGCTGTTGAATAATAAGCAAGTTGAACCATCTGAAGTTTCTCAATGTTCACTTTGGTCTTCTTTTCATTGTGATTATTATCATCCTGAACAATAGTTTCAGCATGTGAGCAGTATTTCTTTACATCAGTCAACCTAGCACTCTGCCATGCAACGCAATGCCTTACAAAAAGAGCTCTTATTTCTGGTAATAATCCATCCACCAAAGTCTGGACCAATTGTCTTTCCCATACTGAATCATCAACAGTAGTGGATGGTTGTTCATTTCCACTGTGTGCATTGAACACTTTAATCTTTCTTGAGAAATAATCATCAAACATTTCCCCTGATTTTTGTGTACATGTGTTCACAGTTGTCATATTTATCATTGGCTTGTATTTCATTTCTAGTGACTGGCGTAAAGCTGCAAGCTGAGTCTGATAGGTGGAAGTATTGTCAGTACTCCATGCAGCAGTTGCATCCCAATTAGCAGGTCGGACTTCGCCCCAACCAAGACCCATCTTAGTTGAGCAGACATGGTCCATTTCAGCTGAAGTAGGTCTGCACTGTGTCACTATTTTTTCCAGAGCGTTGGCAAATACTTTCCCATTATTCTTTGGTTCTGGAAGTTTTTCAATAATGGCTTGTAATTCTGCAACTTTCCATGGCCTGTAAACATGCTGTACGCCTCCCGTACCGTTTGGACATTCTATCATTGGTCCAAGCATGAAGTTGTTTACTTCAGACTGTTCTTCAGGCACAGATAAGAATTGTGGCTGTGGTGGTGCAGCTGACTGATAAACAGTTCCTCTTCTTGTCTTTCCATTGTTTGGAGTAGTACTGGCCCAGAAAGGGAAAGGGGATTTTACTGTGTTTGGAGAAGCAGGCTGCTTCATAGCTTGTTCTAGCAGACCCCTGTATGGTGGGGGTGATAAAGCCCCAAGGTTATTCACAGCAGTCTCAGCTTTGTTTACATTATCTCCTCCTTCAGCTCCTAAGTCTATCAGCAGATGAGGTTGCTGTGCAGCAGGCTGATCTCTGCTAATTTGTTGTGGAGGCTGTATTGGACAGTCCAGATCAAAGTCAACATTGTGAACACTGATCATCGTTGTTTTTGGTCGGCTATGAATCATCTGATTCGTGTGGCTGACCTTTCGACCCATGGCGCTCCAGACCCCAAGGCACTCTGTCATGTACTCAAATCCCAATCAGGGGGGGCAAACGGGCGAGGCTGATCAATGAGGTCTTTCAACATTGCTATGTCAGAATTTTCAAAAGAGCCATCTTGAGACCATTTTGGCTCAAAATCTGCAACAACCCTACAAAATGGCGTTGTGTAATAAGTTGAGCCTGTCACCTCTTCAATCAGGCCACGAGGAGTCATTTTTATCATCTTTTCACTTACATCATCAGTACTCAATGAGACAAACACTCTAACGCTCTTACAAACTTGCTCAACCCTCTTCCTATTTTCAGCTTCCTTTTCCCAAAGTTTCAAAATCTCAAGCTGTTTAGACCATTTCTTATTAACTTTTTTACAGGCACTTACTTTAGCTTTTTTAATCTTTTCTTCAAATCTTTTCGACATTCTTTTTCGCAGTGATATCAAAGAGGCATGGTGAAAACTCCCACTTTGAGGAAATCCCAAATTGCCATGCCATTTTGGCAAAAATGTTATGGCTGATTTACCATATTTGTCATACATACACTTGGCAGGACCCTGAAGGTCCTTCTGACGGCTGCTATTAGTGCCCATAGCAACCCCTTAATGATTTGTAACCCTTTGATTTAGTTAATCTTATTTTAACCTATATATCATATATATATAACAAAATGTGTTGTACTCTATATTTATTCTAGGTGAAAATAAATACTAAATCTTTTTATTTTAATATAGCTACTTCATATGCTCAGTAAATCTCTTTTTACTTTCCCTTAATGTTACTGTATGTAATATAATTTTCCCTTTAAAATATAATTAAGTACAATTCTTAATCAATGACAAATACCATGAAATTCACAATGCAATGCAATGGTAACAATCAGTTCTCAAAACTTCTCATAAAAACCACAATGTGACATAACTGTATCCTACAAAGACTATGCTAAAAGCAACAAATTATTGTTTCTTATTAATTTCAATATAGCTACTACGTCAAATCACACATTGATCTATTAATTCCAATGTATTCACTCCAACTTCAGATCACTCTTTGATCTTCCACTCCTTATTTTTAAACTCACTAAACATTCAGCAGTCCTTCTTTCAGGAATTAGACGAAAGAACAAGCAGACACACTCCGAGCTGCTGCTCGACAATTAGAGCAGAATCAGGAGAAGGGGGGGAGATACTTTCACAGACAAATACAGACACACCCCGGCTGGAGCTCTCAGCTTTTTCAGAAGAAAGGGGGGGCTTCTTTGACCAACAAACAACAAACTATGGTATACCAAAAACATTTAGCGCTTTATCACAGACTCTACATTACGGCCTGACAAAACATGGAAAACTCCATTTTTGTATATAGTGAATTCACAGAGTCGCCAGGCAAGTTTTATACTTTTAACTCCCTGAACTCAGATCGGGCTTATTAATCTCTTAATTACCGAACGGACCGGATGTGCACTTGGCTCGCAAAGCAAATCATACCCCCTCAGCCAAATGAATATCTGAACCTTAAGACAATCATTAGGATCTTCTCAGGCAGAATTCACGACTACGAGGTCAGATACAGTGATTCCTCCAGCATAACATGTCCTTACGGCTAGCAAAGATCATATCCCCTCAATCAAACCCTTAGCTTCTCAGGCAGATTACGAGGTCAGATACAGTGATCTCTCCAGTATAAACATTTATCAACATAAAACAAGACCAACAAACAAAACAAACAATCAACAAACAAACAATCAACAGATCTCAACCATAACTGTGCAAATATCTCAAATCCACTCCTCTGCATTTTCCTTTTAACCAATACAACTTCAAAAGTCATTTAATTCCAAATACGTTTTGCTTACTGTGAGTTGGTATTTCTTCTGTGGAAGTCCCAAGTCTGGTTTCTCAATTCTTTGAGTTTACCACAGCCATCTCAGGGCTGCCTGGCCAAGGGGAGTTGAGACCCCCAGAGAAGGAACACAGCAACTTCCAGCATTGGCAATCTCGGTAGGACCTCCAAAATGTTGTGGCGATCCAAGTACTCACACAACATGAAAGAATGAAACAGAGAGGAATCAATAAAACACAAACACAGGTATAGTTGATCAATTATTATTTCGTTGTACAACAATCAATAATAATGAGGAAAACATTACCTCTGCTCTCAAGCAGTCCTACAGCAATGCCTTCTTCGAATATTCAGAAACACAAGACACTTATAGGTTTCCTAAATGACACACGAACATGTTCCCTAATCATGTTTAACGCACACACATTGTCAGGTCTCCTAAACTTGGACGCACCAACATCAGAGCAAGATGATGTAAGTTCCAGATGTCAAAAGGTCATTATCTCATGAAGTCTTTTAGGAGCCTTGCAGGATATGAATTATCCAATTAACAAACTATATATATCGTCTGCACATGAGCGCACATACATTTCTTTACATTAACTAACACACCAACATCCTTATCGTTTCTTAGCTAATGCATGCTGGATATGAACCACTAACTAACAAGACTTTAACTGTATTATATCTGAGGAAGACCTCTCTTGGAGTTCCTCTGACCTTTGCCAATTTACTTAACATGGGTACATCTGCTGTTAATTGCAAAGACCATTGATAATTAGCAAAGAGACTCATAGGCCTCTTCCAATATCTGGAAACTGTAATTAAATCATAGTTATATTGAGAAGGTCCAAGACTTGACATAACATTGTCTGACCCAGATCATAACACAGCAGCTAAATGTGAAGCCAGATCCCCTGCAGGAGAGACTGAGAGTCTCCCCAGGCCTCTTCACTACTGAAGAGGAAGGAATAGACTCCATACTCTGACCTGTACAACCTGATAAGATTTTTTTTAAAAGAGAAAGAGAACCAAAGAAGATAGTCAGATATTTTGAAAATGTTCTGGTATCACTGACTGACCATCAGTGGATGTTGTCTGATAAAAGATAAAACATCAAGAAGCAGGAGAGCTCACAGGGCAGAGAGAGAGCAACCAGCAGAAGAGAGAGAGAGTGTTGATCATCCTGAGACTGGAGATGTGAACTCTGATGCTCCACACAAAGTACAGAGCAGACAGACAGAAGTACTCTGCACACACTGGAGATTTGCATCAGGATAGCATGGGGAGGAGGGGCTTTCGCAGGGACTGTTATAATTAATTCAACTATTGAGTCCGACTGCATCAGATCAATAATGTTCATACCTGTGGAAACACAAATCAACATAATCTCAATCATTAATCGGCCCACTCAGTGTTCTTGATGTGTTTGTTAGTGAGATCTTCAGCAGGCTGGTGACACCCATCTTAGATTCTTCAAAGACTGAACCTACAGGGTAACTTTGAGAGGATGTGTGTCTGACTCTCCTCAATGAGGTCCCTCAGGGGTGCGTCCTGGGTCCCCTCTTCTTCTCTCTGTTCACCAATTCATTGGCTCTGTCATTCTATAAATATCTCAATATCTTGATTTCAATATAATACATGCAGAGGCCTGAGAAAACACATTTGGGGATCTCTACGCCATGTTGATCACTCAAATGTTTTATAATCGTAAGGAATTATACAAAATACCCCCTAGCTTAACAGTCTCCAAAAGAATATGATTTTGATTAATATTTCAAACAAAGTCCTCATATTTATGTTTATTCTTTACAAGCCATATAACACAGAGAAGACAAACACATTTGGTCATTAACAGTCTGCAAGGTCTTTGCATAGCTTCACTGGGGACTTCCACCAGTGTCGCCCTTTTGCGGTAACCTTTGACTCTGACTTTATTTTAAAAACACTAAAGACGTCTTTTGACTGAAGCATTGCGTGGGGAAGTATTCACATCTTGTGTTTATAAGATATCCTGATTTAAGGTGGAAAATTACTTGCACTCTCTATTGGTTAATGCCACTGACAACTGCAGTGGTTTTTGTACAGCTCTGTGGCTTCCTGTATCACTGTGGCCTTCGAGCACAATAATAAACAGCAGAGTCTTCTGACGTCAGGCTGTTCATCTGCAGATACACCTGGTCCACGTTGTTGTCTCTGGAGATGGTGAAGCGATTCTGGACTGGCGTAGAATAATATATATCACTTCCACTTGGAGCAGAAATGTGGGCAACCCACTCCAGTCCTTTTCCTTCAGCTTGTCTGATCCAGCTGATAGCAGCATCGCTATCTGATATTCCTGCATATGTACAGGTCAGTTTGTGGGACTGTCCAGGAAGCTTTACCACCGCTTCAGACTCAGTCAGAGTCTGACTGCAAACACCTGGAGAGAAAAGGAGATTGATCACAACAGAGCCAAACATAAACCTAAGAAAAAGAAGAGTCCAGGAGTATGTACTCACCAGAAATCCATGAAAGCATCAGAAACATTAAACATGTAGCTAAAGTCATAGTGGAAATGTGTTGTGTGTGCTGCAGTGGTTTGAGCTGAACTCTTCAGTTTGCTGTGAGATAAATAAAGATGGAAGAGATTAATATTTGCATTGGCTCCTCCTCTTCGTGCTGAATATGAAGAATATTTAATTTAATATTTAAATTCTGATAAAAATGAACAATCTGCATAAACTGTTTTGCTGTTTTATATAGAAACCATTCGTTATGAAACAAGACACACAGGAAGAAATGCCTGAGATACTGAAATATGTTTGAGGGAGAACTAAATGAACTCATGAATCTGCAGTGACTGCTGATCCAGCTCCTTTTGTGTTATAATGAAGCAACCTCTCAAAGGGTGAGAGTATAAAACTGTAGTTCAGTCCAGGGTCTGAGTGTGAGTTAAGATCAGTGAGAGCAGCAGATCTGAGTGTTTCCTTTTACTGACAGAGGAGAGGGGAACTCAACACTGACTGCCATCTAGTGTCTTTATGAGAGCAGCTGCTCCATGATATGCATTAATGTTGCTGAAACGTGTCATGTATTGTTGATTTTATTCCTATTTGGACATTGATCTCAACGGATTCTTTTTTTTTGTTTGTCCTTGGCTATTTTGTTTGGCAGTGATCAATTCATCTAGATCTTTTTTTTAATTGATTTGAATTGCTGGTAATTTATGATCTCTCTCAAGGCTGAATTTCATAATTGTATTATATACAACCAAAGCAAAAGATAACTGAAGAATATAATTCATTTTAATGTTATATCTAAGATAAGGATGAGGTCTGTAGGTTTTTGTACAGCTGCTCAACCAGCTTCAGTCACTATGTCTCTCGAGCACAGTAATAAACAGCAGAGTCTACAGCCGTCAGACTGCTCATCTGCAGATACACCTGCTGTATGTTGTTGTCTCTGGAGATGGTGAACCGGCCTTTCACTGACTCAGAGTAGTACCGGGTGCTACTACCAATGCTGATATGAGCGATCCACTCCAGTTTTCCGGCAGCCTGTCTGATCCAAGCAGTATTATAATTACCACCAAACCCTGAATATGTGCAGGTCAGTCTGTGGGACTCTCCAGGCTTTTTAACAGCTGGTTCAGACTCAGTCAGTGTTTGACCCTCAGTACCTACAGACATGTAAACAGCTCATTAGTTTCTGTAAATTAGCCGATATTGTATTTGTACCAGGAGGTCTGTCAGAAAAACAGGTGTTGTTCTTACCTGCAGAGTTAATTGACAGGATGAGAAAAACCACCAGATAATCAGGTCTGATCATTGTGAAAGCCAGTTGTCTCTGTCCAGTCTACAGTGTGTATGTCAGTGATTTAGTGTCTGTCCTTCACTCTGCAACACATATGTAGAGATGGAAGAGGTCAGAGTTTGCATGACTCCTCCTCCTCAAACAGAAACACAGCACATCCCCTGAACAAATATGATGTAGATATCCTTTTTGCATACTATGATTGAATGTATATATATCCTTAAATTAAAAGTTTGAATTTAAAGTTATTTATCAGTTCCTTTTATTTAAACCTAATTAAGATGTAATCATTTATTCTGCTTTGCACAACATTGGTTGACCATCCTCCACATACTGAAAATATCATGCATAAATATATATAGATAGATAGATAGATAGATAGATAGTACTTTATTGATCCCAAATTGGGAAATTGTTGTTGTTACAGCAGCATAAAAGGCATGTTAAATAAAACAAAACTACAAAATATACAAGAATAGAAAGAAAAATAAAATAAAATATAAAATATACATGTCGAAATAGAAAATATACATGCAGATATTATATATATATTGATACCTGCTGTTAGGAAATTAATAATGGGATATGATTGTTGAAGGAAAGCTTCAAGACTTTCATAGTATACGTTTAGAGACATTGTCATATTCCCATTATTGTCATCTGTCTTTTTATCCTCTACTGCCACCTGTTGGTACTTGAGTGAGTAATGTGACTGACATTTCTACATTTACTGTTTCCTTTTGCCCATACATGAAAAATACATTTAGAAGATGTTTTCCTGTCCTTGGCTGTTTTATGAGGCAATTATTTATTTAAAGACATTTATTTGTTATTATTGTGTTTTGTAACTTGACTCAGTAGCAACTGTTTTTTTCATTTTCATAAAAACTACAACAAGGAAAGATTTAGTCAAATTCCTTGTACTCTATCAAAAAGTATGGATGAGGACTGTAGGTTTTTGTACAGCTGCTCAACCAGCTTCAGTCACTGTGTCTCAGGCACAGTAATAAACAGCAGAGTCTACAGCCGTCAGACTGTTCATCTGCAGATACACCTGCTGTCTGTTGTTGTCCCTGGAGATGGTGAACCGGCCTTTCACTGACTCAGAGTAGAAGATGTTGGCACTGCTAGTAGGGTGCATAGTAGCAACCCACTCCAGTCCTTTCCCAGGAGCCTGTCTGACCCAGTTCATGTAGTAGCTACTGAATGTGAATCCAGAGGCTGTACAGGTCAATCTGTGAGATTCTCCAGGCCTTTTAGTCACTGGTTCAGATTCTGTCAGAGTCTGACCATCAACACCTGTCAAGAGGATAAAAACACATCTGGTGAAATAAGCTGTTGACACAATTAAAATCTGTGTTAGATAAAGATCAGTAAAGATGTTGACCTGCCCAGCAGACAGTGAGCAGCAGCAGTCCTGTCCTATAGTCCATCATGTTAAACTGTGTGTCCTCTGTCCTCTGTCCTCCTCTCTGCAGTCACATAAGTAGAGGGGGAGATATCTGAGTTTTGCATTGACTCCTCCTATAACTAAGTGTGTGTGTTTAAAAATAGAGTTCATGTAAAGTATAATGATTTTGATTGCAAGAGGGACTCACCTAGGCCTACATCCAATATGACAATAAACTAAATTAATTAACTAACCATTAATCTCAGGTGTATTTGATTTAAATTGGGTTAGATCAGAGCTGCTTCTTTATTTATTTCATTTCATCGTTTATTTGAAGAGTGCATATTGATGAACATTTAAGACAAATAATGCTTTAAAACGTAAACATGCCGGATTTTAGCTTTGAGCTCATTTCCGTCCGTAGTCCCTCACATACAACATTTAAGAACATGACATTTATATACATAGCAAAATAAATACATGATATGCAGAAAGAGCATGAGCAGCATATACAAGCATTAACCACATGGCAGTACAATGTAGCAGCTACGATATATAAAGTGCAAGAGAAGATACAGGAGCTACATCAAGTGCAAGAGGAGGGAAACATTGTTAATAAATATTTGTTATTGAATCAACTTCTCAAATGTGTTTACGGTGGATTAAAGTTTGCCAGTTAGCTGACTGGAATCAGTTGTTTGAATCCAGTGTTAAATATAGAATTTGCTTCATTTGGTTGTGGTTATGTTACAGTAATGTTTCAAATTCAAACAGATAAAACTTTCCTGATGATAATGTTTATGATATAATGATGATTGGTGTTCAATCGGCAAATCAAATAGATGTTTTTTAATGTTTAATGTCATCAAAGTGTGCTTTCATTAATGTACTTCTAGAGATACATGGGCACAGCTTAACCATACTGAATCAGATAAACAGCTGCGTTGTTTGAAATGGGAAACCTTTAATATTTTTTTTATATTATCTGTGATACGGGACTGCGGATGGAAATTAGCTTAAAGCTCAAATCCGGCTCATTTACGCTTGTAAGCATTTTTTTGTTTTAAAGTGTTCATCGATGTGCACTGTCCCGGTTCCAATAAACGATTAAATGAAAATACATTTTGATCGAGGCACAAAAGACAAAGAAATACATATTTCTGTTTAAATTCACTATATTTCTTTAGGTTGTATCTGAATTAAACATTGCGTCAAATGAGATGAAATAGGATGTCAATATTCAGTTACTCAGTATTTCAATATAAAGTGAATGCTCTCATGGGTGGTGGTAAATAGAGGAAGTAGTTTTTGTACGACTCTCCTGTTACTGTCTCTCACTGTGTGTCTTCTGGCACAGTAATACACTGCTGTGTCCTCGGCCTTCAGACTGTTCATCTGCAGATACACTTTACTGCTGGATTCATCTCTGGAGATAGTGAATCTACCCTGGACCGACTGAGAGTAATATATCGGATTACTATTTGTGCTGATATAAGCGATCCACTCCAGTCCTTTCCCAGGAGCCTGTCTGACCCAGTTCATGTAGGAGCTACTGAATGTGAATCAGAGGCTGTACAGGTCAATCTGTGAGATTCTCCAGGCCTTTTAGTCACTGGTTCAGATTCTGTCAGAGTCTGACCATCAACACCTGTAAAGAGGATAAAAACACATCTGGTGAAATAAACTGTTGACACAATTAAAATCTGTGTTAGATAAAGATCAGTAAAGATGTTGACCTGCCCAGCAGACAGTGAGCAGCAGCAGTCCTGTCCTATAGTCCATCATGTTAAACTGTGTGTCCTCTGTCCTCTGTCCTCCTCTCTGCAGTCACATAAGTAGAGGGGGAGATATCTGAGTTTTGCATTGATTCCTCCTAAAAAAAAGGAGTAAACCAGATTTGCTATTTTTGTATTACCTTCATCACATGGTCACCTTATGTAAATCTGTATTTCTATATGTTAAGATTTGTTGTTGTTTCAATTGACTATGTTATACTATGTCGCATGCAGAGGCCTAAAGATAATTGCACTGCTCTCACTGCAATTAAGTTTGACATGTTCTATTGTCTGCTGTCTGTCTTTGTAAAATAAATCTCTACTTTTTTTGTGTCGATGGTGACTTCCACCAGTGTTGCACATAGGATTAACCTTTGACACTGACTTTCTTCCAAACACAGAGCAAATCCCTAACTGTCTTATTTTCACTCTTAAAGCATGGCACATCATAACATCGATATTAGAGCACAGCAATTGTCGTCTTATGGTAAATCCTTTAAAATCCTTAATAGACACAGATACATCCTGAACTCTGCACGCTCTCCTGTTCACTCACTGATACGACTAACTTCCTTTCTTTATTGGTACTGCTGATTGTCAACATGTGTGTGTGGTTGAGTCACATGGTTGCTGAGTATTTGTACAGGTCTGCTGGTGGTTTGTGTCACTGTGGGCTGACGTACACAGTAATACACAGCTGTGTCTGCAGGCTGCACACTCTGTCCTGTTAGAGTCACTGTTCCAGCAGAAGAGTCTCTGCTGTAGCTGAACTTGTTCTTCAGAGCATTGTTTTGATGCAGGGTGCCTCCACCCCACATATGTGAAATCCAGTCCATTGGTTTTCCTTCACACTGTCTGATCCAACCTGTTGCATAGCTGCTATCAGTCAGAGAATAACCAGAGACCTGACAGGTGATGGTCAAAGGCTGTCCAGGCTGCACAACGATTGAGTCTGGCTGGATGAGATCAATACTGTTCACACCTGTGGAAACACAAAGCAACATTATCTCCATCATTCATCTGACCACTCAGTGTTTCTGATGTGTTTATTAGTGAGAATCCACTGAAAGCTCCTCACAGGATCCAGCTGCCAGCAGCAGTATCAGAGCTGCAGAGAACATGTTGATGTTGAAGCTGAACTAATGTGAGCTCTTCTGTCCTCTCTCTGACACACCCACACTTCGCTGGTTTATGAGGCAACACACACACAGATCATTTACATACTGATGATTGGAAATCAGCTGACTAAAGTTAATGTATAACAAAAGATGAGGAAATGTTCCGGTGTGGTTTTTCGTCACAAAGGAAAGGTCGAGCAAACACAATTTAGATTCTTGATGATCCAACTTTACTATAATTGTATCAAAATAACATCACATGAAGTAGGATAAAGAATACTCATTCATCCCCTAATGCAGTTATGACCCTGAAAAAGTTGTCTTTTACATATGTTTTCTTATAATTATATAAAAGGAACTGTCTTTTTGATGATTCCTTTCTACTGTAGTTAGATCAGACACTTTTAAAACCAACTTATGGTTGACTATCACTTTGATGTTGTATATACCTACAATGATGTATCAGTGATTGTAATGTCAGATTTTTTAAATTGATGAAAGCCTTTTCTGTTGAAGTTATGAATATTTATATGACATCTTAGTACTATTTCCCTCTTTACTGTAACAGTGAGCTGGTGTTGAGATCATTTCTGGTCTGAGGGCTCCTCCTCTGGTGGCTTCATGTTACAAGTGTTCAGGCTCTGAGGGGTTTTTGTACAGCTCTACTGATGGTGTGTGTCACAGTGTGTATCTGGCACAGTAATACACAGCAGAGTCTCCAGGCTGCATGCTCTGTCCGTTCAGAGTCACTGTGTTGCTGGAAGAGTCTAAGTCGAAACTGAACTTGCTCTTCAGTGAATCTTTATAGTATGAACCTCCTGTGTATTTCATTCCTATCCATTCCAGTCCTTTCCCTGCAGGCTGTCTGATCCAGGCTGTGTAGTGGCTGCTAACAGAATAAGAGACCTGACAGGTGATGGTCAGACGTTGACCTGGCTGCACAGTCACAGAGGCTGGCTGTGTCAGCTGCTCACACTTCACACCTGTGGAGGGAAACATGTTGAATAGTGAGCGAGGTTAATAACAGTGAGCAGTCAGTGTGAGCGTTCTGTCAGTGTCTCTGCCTCAGTGAGACTCACAGGATCCAGCAGCCAGCAGCAGCAGCAGAGCTACAGAGAACATGGTTGGTGTTGAAGGTGACCTGGTGGAGCTTCTCTTCTTCTGCTGCAGCTGACAGCATGATATCAAGTCTTTATAGCAGACTGTGAGGAAGTTCACTTTGCATAGAGAGGGACACTGACAGGCTATAAAAGAGGGATGGACTGTCCTGTCAAGAGTTGTCTTTTGGATTTGTGGTTAGACAATTATAAGGATACATTTTAAGTTACTTATCACAAACTTTTATTTAATCTTAAATCAGATGTAATCATTTATTCTGCTCATCAAAACCCTAACCCACATACTGGATACATCACGCATAAATCCATTCTCGATACTTTCTGTAAAAAATAAAATAATGGGACAATATTGTTGCAAGAATGCCTGAAGTCAAATGTATATCTAAAAAAGGGGAAGTGAAATTCCACATCAGCCGTTGCTTTCATAGTGTGTTTAGAAAAGCTGTCTTTTTCTCCTTATTGTCATCTGACTTGTTATCATTTACTGCCACCTGTTGGTACTAGTGATAATAAATAGTTAGAGGTTTTTGTAAAGCCTCTGTGCTTCCTTTAACCAGTGTGTGTGTTTGGCGCAGTAATACACAGCAGAGTCTTCTGGCTTCAAGTTGGACAGCCTCAGATGCACCATGCTGTTGCTATCATCTCTACTGATTTCTACACGTCCCTCCACGCTGCTGGCATATTTGTTGCTACTAGCCGAAGATTAGCCGCTCCCTCTCAATTCCTGAGGTTTTCCAGCAGGTTGTCTGACCCAGATCATAACACAGCAACTAAATGTGAAGCCAGATCCCCTGCAGGAGAGACTGAGAGTCTCCCCAGGCCTCTTCACTACTGAAGAGGAAGGAATAGACTCCATACTCTGACCTGTACAACCTGACAAGATACAAAAGAGAAATGATGACTAACACACCAAACACAGGGCTGAATCACTGACTGACCATCAGTGGATGTTGTCTGATAAAAGATAAAACATCAAGAAGCAGGAGAGCTCACAGGGCAGAGAGAGAGCAACCAGCAGAAGAGAGAGAGAGTTGATCATCCTGAGACTGGAGATGTGACCTCTGATGCTCCACACAAAGTACAGAGCAGTCAGACAGAAGTACTCTGCACACACTGGAGATTTGCATCAGGATAGCATGGGGAGGGAGGGGCTTTGCAGGGACTGTTATAATGCATTCAAACCATTGAGTCCGACTGGATCAGATCAATAATGTTCATACCTGCGGGAACACAAATCAACATAATCTCAATCATTAATCGGCCCACTCAGTGTTTCTGATGTGTTTATTAGTGAGATCTTCAGCAGGCTGGTGACACCCATCTTAGATTCTTCAGAGACTGAACCTACAGGGTAACTTTGAGAGGATGTGTGTCTGACCCTCGTCAATGAGGTCCCTCAGGGGTGCGTCCTGGGTCCCCTCTTCTTCTCTCTGTTCACCTATTCATTGGCTCTGTCATTCTATAAATATCTCAATATCTTGTTTTCAATATAATACATGCAGAGGCCTGAGAAAACACATTTGGGGATCTCTACGTTATAATGATCACTCAAATGTTTAATAAGCGTAAGGAATTATACAAAATACCCCCTAGCTTAACAGTCTCCAAAAGAACATGATTTTGATTAATATTTCAAACAAAGTCCTCATATTTATGTTTTATTCTTTACAAGCCATATAACACAGAGAAGACAAACACATTTAGACATTAACAGTCTTCAAGGTTTTTGCATAGCTTCACTGGGGACTTCCACCAGTGTCGCCCTTTTGGGGTAACCTTTGTCTCTGACTTTATTTTTAAAAACTAAAGACTTCTTGTGACAAAAGCATTGCGTGGGGAAGTATTTACATCTTGTGTATATAAGATATCCTGATGTAAGGTGGAAAATGACTTGCACTCTCTATTGGTTAATGCCACTGACAACTGCAGTGGTTTTTGTACAGCTCTGTGGCTTCCTGTATCACTGTGTCTGTCGAGCACAATAATAAACAGCAGAGTCTTCAGACGTCAGGCTGTTCATCTGCAGATACACCTGGTCCACGTTGTTGTCTCTGGAGATGGTGAAGCGATTCTGGACTGACGTGGAATAATATTTACCGCCTCCACTTGGAGCAGTAATGCGGGCAACCCACTCCAGTCCTTTTCCTTCAGCTTGTCTGATCCAGCTGATATCAGCATCACTATCTGATATTCCTGCATATGTACAGGTCAGTTTGTGGGACTGTCCAGGGAGCTTTACCACCGCTTCAGACTCAGTCAGAGTCTGACTGCAAACACCTGGAGAGAAAAGCAGTTTGATCACAACAGAGCCAAACATAAACCTAAGTAAAAGAAGAGTGCAGGAGTATGTACTCACCAGAAATCCATGAAAGCATCAGAAACATTAAACATGTAGCTAAAGTCATAGTGGAAATGTGTGTGTGCTGCAGTGGTTTGAGCTCTCCTCTTCAGTTTGCTGTGAGATAAATAAAGATGGAAGAGATGAATATTTGCATTGGCTCCTCCCCTTAGTGCTGAAAATGAAGAATATTTAAATTAATATTTAAATTCTGATCAAATGAACAATCTGCCTAAACTGTTTAGCTGTTTTATATAGAAACCATTCGTTATCAAACAAGACACACAGGAAGAAATGCCTGAGATACTGAAATCTGTTTGAGGGAGAACTAAATGAACTCATGAATCTGCAGTGACTGCTGATCCAGCTCCTTTGTGTGTTATAATGAAGCAACCTCTCAAAGGGTGAGAGTATAAACCTGTAGTTCAGTCCAGGGTCTGAGTGTGAGTTAAGATCAGTGAGAGCAGCAGATCTGAGTGTTTCCTTTTACTGACAGAGGAGAGGGGAACTCAACACTGACTGCCATCTAGTGTCTTTATGAGAGCAGCTGCACCATGATATGCATTAATGTTGCTGAAATGTGTTAATGTAGGTTGATTTTATTCCTATTTGGACATTGATCTCTGCGGATTCTTTTTATTTTTTTGTCCTTGGCTATTTTGTGTGACAGTGATCAATTCATCTAGATCTTTTTTAATTGATTTGAATTGCTGGTAATTTATGAACTCTCTCAAGGCTGAATTTCATAATTGTATTATATACAACCAAAGCAAAAGATAACTGAAGAATATAATTAATTTTAAGTGTCTATCTAAGATAAGGATGAGGTCTGTAGGTTTTTGTACAGCTGCTCAACCAGCTTCAGTCACTGTGTGTCGAGTACAGTAATAAACAGCAGAGTCTACAGCCGTCAGACTGTTCATCTGCAGATACACCTGCTGTATGTTGTTGTCTCTGGAGATGGTGAAGCGGCCTTTCACTGACTCAGAGTAGTGCTTGGTGCTACCACTGGGTTTGCTGATAAAAGCGATCCACTCCAGTCCTTTTCCAGGAGCCTGTCTGACCCAGTCCATAGCGTAGTCACTTAATATGAATCCAGAGGCTGTACAGGTCAATCTGTGAGATTCTCCAGGCCTTTTAGTCACTGAATCAGATTCTGTCAGAGTCTGACCACCAACACCTGTAAACAGGATAAAACACATCAGGCTTAATAAACTGGTGACACAATTAAAATCTGTGTTAGATAAAGATCAGTAAAGATGTTGACCTGCCCAGCAGACAGTGAGCAGCAGCAGTCCTGTCATATAGTCCATCATGTTAAACGGTGTGTCCTCTGTCCTCTGTCCTCCTCTCTGCAGTCACATAAGTAGAGGGGGAGATATCTGAGATTTGCATTGACTCCTCCTATAACTAAGTTTGTGTGTGTTTTTAAGAATAATTTCGCAAGCCAATTAACATAGCTACAACAAATGGAACATTATTATTTTGATTGCCAGAGGGACACCTAGGCCTACATCCACTACGACAATAAAAAATTAACTAAAACCATTAATCTCAGGTGTATTTGATTTAATTTGGGTTAGAGATTAGATGATCAGAGCTGCTTCTTTAAGGGAAACATTATTAATATATAATTTGTATATAATCAACTTCTCAAATGTGTAACGGTGGATTAAGTTAGCCAGTTACTGTAGCTGACTGGAATCAGTTGTTTGTCTCCAGTGTTAAATATAGAATTTGCTTCATTTGGTTGTGGTTATGTTACAGTAATGTTTCAAATTCAAACAGATAAAGCTTTCCTGATGATAATGTTTATGATATAATGATGATTTGTGTTCAATCGTCAAAGCAAATAGATGTTTTTTGTGAAATGGGACATTTTTATATTATCTATGATACATTTTGTTGGAGGCACAAATGGCTGTTTGAATTCACTATATTTCTTTAGGTTGCAACTGAATTAAACATTGCGTCAAATGAGATGAAATAGGATGTCAATATTCAGTTAATCAGTATTTTAATATAAAGTGAATGCTCTCATGGGTGGTGGTAAATAGAGGAAGTAGTTTGTGTACGACTCTCCTGTTACTGTCTCTCACTGTGTGTCTGGCACAATAATACACTGCTGTGTCCTCGGCCTTCAGACTGTTCATCTGCAGATACAATTTACTGCTGGAGTCATCTCTGGAGATAGTGAATCCACCCTGGACCGACTGAGAGTAATAGATCGGAGTACTGCTTGTGCCGATATAAGCGATCCACTCCAGTCCTTTCCCAGGAGCCTGTCTGACCCAGTTCATAGGGTAGCTACTGAATGTGAATCCAGAGGCTGTACAGGTCAATCTGTGAGATTCTCCAGGCCTTTTAGTCACTGAATCAGATTCTGTCAGAGTCTGACCACCAACACCTGTAAAGAGGATAAAAACACATCTGGTGAAATAAGCTGTTGACACAATTAAAAGCTGTGTTAGATAAAGATCAGTAAAGATGTTGACCTGCCCAGCAGACAGTGAGCAGCAGCAGTCCTGTCCTATAGTCCATCATGTTAAACTGTGTGGCCTCTGTCCTCTGTCCTCCTCTCTGCAGTCACATAAGTAGAGGGGGAGATATCTGAGTTTTGCATTGACTCCTCCTTTCTGATTGAACATTGTCCTCTTTTAACAGTATTTTATGTTAAAAACATTATCTCTTACAATTTTAAATTGGTAAATATTTCTGATTGGGCTGTAAGTCACTTTGTAACATTTTAATATCGTTATGTAATTCAGATTTGTCAGATGAAACAAACAAATAATGGCTTTTAATTGATTAAAATAAACATTATTGTTATAAAAAAATGCTTTGAGTTAATTTAGTAAATAAATCACTTTACAGGTTTTATCTACATCTCATGTCTTTAACATTTATATTTTAAATCAAAAATTATGTTTTGTGTCAAATAAAGAACAGAAATGCATGCATTTGTTTTTGGAAAGAAACTCTGACATCCAACATTGTGTTGTTGTGTTTTGGCTCGTAGATGTACTGTTTATTATTTGTGAATAAATAGTGTGAACAATATTCTTAGAGCTGAAATTGGTTGTAAAATAACTTAAATTTAGAGCAAGAAATTCCATTACTGAAAATATATAATTATGGATACTTGAAAAGGCTGATGTTGAACAATGTAAAGAAGTGTTATTCATTTGTATTATTCTGGGAATACATACAGTAATGTATCTGATTATAACCTCTAAATGTTTAAACTGATTATGTAACAGTGAGCTGGTGTTGAGATCATTTCTGGTCTGAGGGCTCCTCCTCTGGTGGCTTCATGTTACAAGTGTTCAGGCTCTGAGGGGTTTTTGTTCAGCTCTACTGATGGTGTGTGTCACAGTGTGTCTCTGTCACAGTAATACACAGCAGAGTCTCCAGGCTGCACGCTCTGTCCGTTCAGAGTCACAGTGTTGCTGGAAGAGTCTACCTCAATACTGAACTTGCTCTTCAGTGAATCTTTAAAGTATGTAGTTCCAGTGTTTATCATTCCTATCCACTCAAGTCCTTTCCCTGCAGGCTGTCTGATCCAGGCTGTGAAGTAGCCAAGAGAATAAGAGACCTGACAGGTGATGATCAGACGTTAACCTGGCTGCACAGTCACAGAGGCTGGCTGTGTCAACTGCTCACACTTCACACCTGTGGAGGGAAACATGTTGAATAGTGAGCGAGGTTAATAACAGTGAGCAGTCAGTGTGAGCGTTCTGTCAGTGTCTCTGCCTCAGTGAGACTCACAGGATCCAGCAGCCAGCAGCAGCAGCAGAGCTACAGAGAACATGGTTGTGTTGAAGGTGACCTGATGGAGCTTCTCTTTCTGCTGCAGCTGACAGCACAATATCAAGTCTATAGCAGACTGTGAGGAAGTTCACTTTGCATAGAGAGGGCACTGACAGGCTATACAATATGGATGGACTGTCCTGTCAAGAGTTGTCTTTTGGATTTGTGCTTAGACAATTATAAGGATACATTTTAAGTTACTTATCACTAACTTTTATTTAATCTTAAAGGACACCTATCATGCTATATTTAAATTATATATTGTAGGGCCATACCTATATAAGGTATATTTATACGTTTCTGTTTTCAAAATACCAAACAGATCATGCATTTTAGCCATGCCTCATTCGCTCTATGTGCTGTTTGCTGTCTACGGGGCTGATTTGTGAGCTGCAGCTGACCACGCTGGGACCAACCAGGGTTGTGTTTTCTGACACTTGGTGAGTTCCCTGGAACACCGGGGAGACATATTCATGTATAAAAGACGTACAAAAGTGCATTTTGCATGATAGGTCCCCTTTAAATATAGCATGAGAGGTCCACTTTAAATTTAGAGGACAAAATCTAATTACTGAAAATATATAATTATGGATACTTGAAAAGGCTGATGTTTAACAATTTAAGGGCAGTGAATTTGTTTTTTCTGTATATTTTTCAAATCAGTGTTATAAGTGTCATCGACAGAGTGAAATTGCTATTATTGTCCTTAAAATATATGTAAAACTAAACCACTTATGTGATCTTTTTATTTGAGTGGTTTACTAATGACAGTTCATTCTGTTTTAGCTATAGATGGTTTTATTTTTGTCCTTTTCTCATGAGAAGAACTTGAAGAGTTTGTAATGTACCTACAATTTATGTTATATCATTCGATAATGTAATAGTGAAAAAGGGACGCCTTTTAAAAAATATGAGCATTGCAATGAATGTAGTTAAGGATCTATTTAATGTTCAAGTGGTGGTATTGAATAGAGGAAGTAGTTTGTGTACGACTCTCCTGTTACTGTCTCTCACTGTCTCTTCTGGCACAGTAATACTCTGCTGTGTCCTCGGCCTTCAGACTGTTCATCTGCAGATACACTTTACTGCTGGAGTCATCTCTGGAGATAGTGAATCTACCCTGGACCGACTGGGAGTAATAGATCGGAGTACTAGCTGTGTGTATGAAAGCGATCCACTTTAGTCCTTTCCCAGGAGCCTGTCTGATCCAGTTCCATACTGAGCCTCCAAAGTTGAATCCAGATGTTGTGCAGGTGAATCTGTGAGATTCTCCGGGTTTCCTGACTGCTGGTTCAGACTCAGTTATGGTCTGACCTTCAGCGACAGACCAAACAACAGAGCAACCACCAAGAGTGTTAGCTTTCCCTGAGCCATGTTCACGCAGTTTCTTGTGTTTTCAAAAGCTTGAGTCCCTCTTTAAATATGAAGTAAACTTGATCCCTTTGAGAATTCATTTGACGATTAGCTCCTCCTACTTTGCATGCTGCTTTAAAAGTCAAATTCAAGGCTATACAAACAGCATTAAACATCATTTAAACTAGCAGCAAATAGTTATTTAATGCAATTGTTGACTATTTGACTATAACTCATATGAGTAACATAAAAGCTTTAATTCTAATCATTGTTTTAGTTGTAACAATTTGAAACTAATTCAGAAATTGGTTGAACGATATGTTTTGTATTCTTTTATGTTGTAACTGCAATGAAGGAAAGCATGATGGTCTAAATGTTTACTTGTGTTTGCTGCAGCTGGATGAAGACCTGGGTTTTGTTTCTTTTTTTACTTTAAAGGTTTCAGTATTCAAATAGTGGCAATTTGAGGACAGATACAGAGAAACTTGGAGCCTTAAGAGGACATAAACTACTCAGGAACTGAAACCTATTTGACAATGTGCAAAAACACATTTCTGCAGTGCATGAAAAATGCAAACTAAATAAGTAAAAGACGTAGGATCTAAGATTAGACCATTTTCTAAATGTTAGCACATAAATGCTTTTCATGGTTCAGCTGCTGTCTTCTCTAAAGAGACATTTTGATAAGGCTCTGTTCTGCAATAAACATGAAAACTATATTTAGTGATATGATTTCTACATTCAGCTATATGTTAAGGAATATTTTTTTCATTGTTTGGTGTAACTAAAGTTGTTTCATGATATTGGAAATATTCCAAATCTCACATTAACAGTGTGAGAAAAGTGTGGTAATAATGAGGGGATTTTGTACAGCTGCTCAACCAGCTTCAGTTACTGTGTGTCTCGAGCACAGTAATAAACAGCAGAGTCTACAGCCGTCAGACTGCTCATCTGCAGATACACCTGCTGTATGTTGTTGTCTCTGGAGATGGTGAACCGGCCTTTCACTGACTCAGAGTAGAACTGTTTGCTACCATCAGTGTATATATAAGCGATCCACTCCAGTCCTTTCCAGGAGCCTGTCTGACCCAGGCCATAGCGTAGCTACTGAATGTGAATCCAGATGCTGTACAGGTCAATCTGTGAGATTCTCCAGGCCTTTTAGTCACTGGTTCAGATTCTGTCAGAGTCTGACCATCAACACCTGTCAAGAGGATAAAAACACATCTGGTGAAATAAGCTGTTGACACAATTAGAAGCTGTGTTAGATAAAGATCAGTAAAGATGTTGACCTGCCCAGCAGACAGTGAGCAGCAGCAGTCCTGTCCTATAGTCCATCATGTTAAACTGTGTGTCCTCTGTCCTCTGTCCTCCTTCTGCAGTCACATAAGTAGAGGGGGAGATATCTGAGTTTTGCATTGACTCTCCTCACAGGGTTTGTAAAAAATATCAACTCTCCATCTCAGCTGTTAAGACTTTTCTCTAACTAGTTTCACGTTTTGTAGAATGTCTATCAGTATAGCTCTAACATAAAAAACACATTTATTCTAATAATACACAGATGATTATGTTTGCTCCGACTTTTGACACATTTATACACAAATTATTCAAACCTGTGGAATCATAATTTATCTTTATAACATTAACCTAAACAAATTATATATATATATATTAGATCATTCATGTTGGTATCAATGCTCTGTTTCACACAAGTCACTTTGATCATAATGAAAGCACATTTAATATAATATAAATAATCTACAATATTATTCTGATCACCATATATAGTAGTGTTTAGGAAATGGCTTTATTAAAGTCTCACATGTCACCTTTCTAATAATCTAGTCACCCAGCCAAGCTCTCTGTCTGATCAAATATTGTTTTTCAGCTTGTTTCTCTTTTCATATTCAATGTAATTTGTGGCTTGTATTTATAAATATGACAAATGTTATTTAAAATAAAATAATAAGATATCATGAGGGACTATCTGGTGATTAATGGGAAATACATAGAAATCTGATGGGGATACATCAAAGTGTTATTGCAATTTGAGAAAACCCAGAAGTGTATAGGATCACATTGCTTTGTGGTTAGTGGAGGTTTTTGTGCAGCTGCTCCACTGTCTTTAGTCACTGTGTGTCGAGCACAGAAGTAAACAGCAGAGTCTCCTGCTGCCAGGCTGCTGACCTCGAGGTACTGAGTGCTGCTGGGAACATCTTCAGTCATGGTGAAGCGGCTTTGAAAGGAGCTGCCATAACTAGGAGAGTTGTTGCCTGTGTCATCCACCCAACCCACTCCAGAGCTTGTCCTGGCCTCTGTCTGATCCAGTGAATATTATTTGTCATGTATAACCAGATGTGATACATGACATCTTCACTGTCCCTCCAGTGTTTGCACCTGAGAGGAGGACTGCTCCAGTTTGATCTCACTCCAGACTCCTGTAAGTAAATCATTTTTGCTCATTATCCAACATTTCCAAAGACATTAAAAAAACAAGAAATCAGAATATATTTTCTCACCATGAATAGTAACTAAAAATAATAAACTCCAGATAATTGTCCTTTCCATTATTTGAGAGACACTGTCAGTGCTTTCTGATCTGAGTGTTTCAGAAACATATAACACTTCTCTGGTGTTCTGCAACAAGTCGCTGATGGTGTGTTTTAAAGAGAGGAAGAGTTTGCATCGACCTCCCTCTACAGATTCAAAAAGGAACATGTGACATCAACATTTCCATAAGCAGAGTATCTCTACGACGGCTGCATTTACATTTCACATTCACTTACATTTCCTGTCAACTTATTTCTGGATTCATGAAAACAAAAAAAAGAAATTTGTTTGTTTATGTTCTGCAATGACATCCTGTTTCTTCAGTGGTAGAGCTACTGTTATTTTCTATTCCAGTAGATCAAAACAGAAAAAATATGTTCTGCATTTTCTAGCAATGCAATAATAATTTTGTAAAAATTCAAAATATCATATGTTTTGCATTTGTGCAAAATGAATTTCTCTCAGTCTCTTCTATACTGATCTTGGCTGCAGTGGAAGTGAAATAATATTTCCCAGACATTTAGAGGAATTATTTAAAGAACTTATCAGAGAGTGAGGTGTGTATCATTGTCACATTTAAACAGTGGTTGCTGAGTATTTGTGCAGGTCTGCTGGTGGTTTGTGTCACTGTGGTACACAGTAATACACAGCTGTGTCTGCAGGCTGCACACTCTGTCCTGTTAGAGTCACTGTTCCAGCAGAAGTGTCTCTGCTGTAGCTGAACTTGTTCTTCAGAGCATTGTTTTGACGAAGGGTGCCACTACCCCACATATGTGAAATCCAGTCCATTGGTTTCCTTCACACTGTCTGATCCAACCTGTTGCATAGCTGCTATCAGTCAGAGAATAACCAGAGACCTGACAGGTGATGGTCAAAGGCTGTCCAGGCTGCACAACCATTGAGTCTGGCTGGATGAGATCAATACTGTTCACACCTGTGGAAACACAAAGCAACATTATCTCCATCATTCATCTGACCACTCAGTGTTTCTGATGTGTTTATTAGTGAGAATCCACTGAAAGCTCCTCACAGGATCCAGCTGCCAGCAGCAGTATCAGAGCTGCAGAGAACATGTTGATGTTGAAGCTGAACTGATGTGAGCTCTTCTGTCCTCTCTCTGACACAAACACTTCACTGGTTTATGAGGCACACACACAGATCATTTACATACTGATGATTGGAAAACAGCTGACTTAAATTCATGTAAATTATCCAAAAGATGAGGAAATGTTCAGGTGTGGTTTTTAATCACATAGAAAAGGTCGAGCAACAAAATGTAGATTATAAAAACAAACTTTTCTATAGTTTTATGAAAATATGAAGTTGGATCAAACTATTAATTCTTCTCCTAATCCAGTTATGACACTGATAAAGTTGTCTTTTACATATGTTATTGAATAATTATTTATTAGGAAATGTCTTTTAGAGGATATCATGATTCTACTCTAGAAACAACAAGTCCTCCAACTCATACGACCAAATGGGCCGATTGTTCCAGCCCTTATTACGACCAAATATGTTGTTTGTTCAAGCGCTTAATACGACCTATAATTACGTTTGAAAGTTTTCGCCCTCTAGTGCTCCCGTTGAATGCAAACGTTACAGATGGTCGTTTATTCACAAATAACCCTCTCTGTAAAATCCTAAATTGTAGGATAGTTTGGCCATTAAAACGCTTTTTGATTACATTTCTAGCGAGAAGTGTATATTGTACTTTTAGAATCCACGTCCAGTCGATATGTAGGATCTATAGTTTGATAGATATTACGAAGATGATTTGAGGTTTCGACAGGAGAACGTGTATATGCGGTAGCTTCCATGTAAAGTTACGGGTTGAAAACAGTATTTCCGGTCTCGACGTTTTCATAATAAAACCAATGATCAAATGATTTAATAGTGATATCTGCAGTACTCATCCACTAAAAAACATCAGTTTATCCTTGCTAATTATACGACATTAATTGGTTTAAATTGTGTACAATGCTTTTGTGTTTTTCCCATAGGTTTTTCTCTTTCGATTCTGAGAGACACATTTCTTTTTTCAGAGGTTTTGATAGGCTAAAATCACGCCGCAATGCACGTCGGGATATGGTGTTAATGTGATATGAAATCGGAAAACATTTAAAAAAATAATAATAATACTTTATTCCGAGTGTTCTTGCTTTTCTCTTTGGAAGTCATCACATAACGGCATTGTAATACACGGTTCGGCTGCATTAAATATTACACATCTGCCGTAGTTCGCTATTTATAGAGCCCTGATGACAAGACTTCTGGACAAACAGGAAGAAGTGCCGCCGAAACTGAATATGTGACGTGAATCATAAATATATCAGCAATTACACAAAATCTTACATTTATTTTCACAAAATACGTCTCCTTGCAGTATCAACATTAATTCGGCTGACTTTTATATTTGATCCAATTGGTAGATAGGCTGTATTTACACCATAACGGTGCACAGCTGATAGAAAGGGACACCTAGTGGTTAAAAAACGTTATTGAATTTTTTTGTTGAAATTATGTTATATTTTGTTGAAATTATGTTATATTTGATGAAAAAAATATTAAGAGTACATACTTTCATAGGGGGAAAGTAGAAGGTCAATGATAGAAATATAGAATAGAAAATATCAAGAAGATACTGTAGTGATCTCTACAATAAAACAGTTTAGTGCAGGACGTCCAAAGATATTAATAGGAGGATGTGCAAAACAGACAAACTAATAAGGCTTTATTTAAACATTAAAGAATACTTTAAGTTAAGGTCTTCTTTTGAATAAGAAAAAAACGTTGGGGGTATCCACAGATAAATATTAAGTCTGACAAAGTACAATCACCTTCCCTGAATTTGACTCAGGTGTAACTAAAGTCTGATTTAAGGGTTGTTTATATTTCACATCATTAATCAGAATCTGCAAAGTAACTAAAATAAATGTAGTGGAGTAAAAATACCAGGTTAACCTCTGAATTGTAGTGGAGTAGAACAAAGTAGTACATGCTGCTGTAACAAAAACATTTCCCAACTTGGGATCAATAAAGTATATCTTATCTTATCTTAAGATGATCGATGGCTACTGCCATATTTGCAAAATTTGCCTCTGAACCTTGACAAGTGCATGTTTCAGGCTTATCAATGAACAACAGGAGGGGTCACAGACATAAGACCAGCTGTTAAATAAAGCTCTTCTGACCTTAGCTGTCATGTGGGTATATTAATGCTGCCCATTATGGACACAAGCAATTTTCACCCATTTATTAATTATATGTTTTAAATTTGAAAACACACCACTGTGTTTCGTATCCCCTAAACCTCCAGGGTGTACACAGTTTAATACTGGCAACTTCTAATTGTGGGAAATACGAAAACATCTTATAAAACTACAATTCCCAGTAGAGACGTGCCATAGAACATGTTGCGAAACACACAATAGCCAGCATGTGTAGTCCAAGTCCAGTTTTGGATAGTCTGTCGTGGTTCCATTCCATTTCAAAGAGCTGTTGACGCTCGGCGTAACCTTGTCGCACTGCCACTCCAACATCCAATCACAGGGCTTGAGGACTAATCACAGGGTTTGTAAAGCAAGGCGGATGTTGTAGTCCCAAACGATAGCTGGGGATTCTGGGTAGTGTAGTGTCTTCGGAAACTGTAGTGTCTAAACTCCGAAAAAACTATTTGTTTCTCCGAATCGAAGGTTAAAAACACAAAAGCATTGTACACAATTTAAACCAATCAATATTGTGTAATTAACAAGGATAAACTGATTTGTTTTAGTGGATGAGTAATGCAGATATCACTGTGTAATCATTTGACAGTGAGGGGAATACATCCGGTTTTATTATGAAAACTTCGAGACCGGAAAACTGGGACTACAAATCAGCCCGGACTCTCGACCGCCCACTTCGGTACCGCCGGCCCACCTCTGTAAATGATCAACGGGGGGGGGGGTGGGGGGTGCTAGTGAGTTATCCGAGCGGCCCACCTCGGTGCCGCAAGTAAATACCGCGAGGAAATTGTCGACGGGGGGGGCGGGGGGGGTGCTAGTGACTTATCCGAGCGGCCCACATCGTCCGACCGGCCCACTTCAGTACCGGCCCATCGGGATTCGTCCAGAACGTCCCGATGGCCAGTCCGCCCCTGGTTGACGCTAGCTTTACATGGAAGCTGCCGCATATACACGTTCTCCTGGCGAGACCTCAAATCATCTTCGTAATATCTATCAAACCATAGATCCTACACATCGACTGGACGTGGATTCTAAGAGTACAATATACACTTCTCGCTAGAAATCGAATCAAAAAGTATTTTAATGGCCAAACTATTCCACAATGTAGGATTTTCCAGAGAGGGTTATTTGTGAATAAACGTCCCTCCGGAGCGTTTACAATCAAGCATGTTGTGTCTGAAACAACATACACTTTAAAACGTGTCTCTGGGTCGTAATAAGGGCTTGAACAATCGGCCTATATCGTCGTTTTTGTAGGAGGACAGGCTGTATAGAAAGGATCTACTATATTATCGGACACTTTTAAAACAAACTTATGGTCTTACTATCCCTTTTAGATGTTATACCTCCAATGATATACAGTATCAGTGATTGTAATGTCAGATTGTTTAAATAGGTGAAAACCGTTTCTGTTGAATTAAGTTAAGAATATTTCTATGACATCTTAGTACTCTTTCCCTCTTGACTGTAACAGTGAACTGGTGTTGAGATCATTTCTGGTCTGAGGGCTCCTCCTCTGGTGGCTTCATGTTACAAGTGTTCAGGCTCTGAGGGGTTTTTGTACAGCTCTACTGATGGTGTGTGTCACAGTGTGTCTCTGGCACAGTAATACACAGCAGAGTCTCCAGGCTGCATGCTCTGTCCGCTCAGAGTCACTGTTTTGCTGGAAGAGTCTAAGTCGATACTGAACTTGCTCTTCAGTGAATCTTTTTGGTATGTGGAGTATCCAACACGTGCGCCGATAATCCACTCCAGTCCTTTCCCTGCAGGCTGTCTGATCCAATGAGTATGATGTCTGCCCACAGAATAAGAGACCTGACAGGTGATGGTCAGACGTTGACCTGGCTGCACAGTCACAGAGGCTGGCTGTGTCAACTGTTCACACTTCACATCTGTAAAAATAAAAATAATATGACAGCTTATCCTGTTAAACAGCAGTAGAATAAGTGTTGACTCGTGCAGAGAGAGACTCACTTCCAGCTGCCAGCAGCAGCAGCAGAGCTACAGAGAACATGGTGATGATGATGATGATGATGATGATGATGACTGAGAAGACGTGAGCTCCTGATCTCCTTTAATCTCCACTGACAGTCTCATGTGAAGTCCTTATAACTGAATCACAATGGAGATGACTGAGTTTGCATAGAACCAAAACATTGCATATGAATATGAGTCGGACTGGAGATAGAAAATGGAGCCTGTTATTGTTACTATCATAAGAACACAATCACCTCAGTGTTTCAAGAGTCTATAATCAACTTTGTATACCTATTTTTGCAAAAACAGATCATAAACATCTGGAGCTCTTTTAATGTCCTTTTTGATTATTGTTACACCAGGTCTTGTCAAAACCTTTATTCCATATTCAATATCCATACAAACAAAACAGCACACCTGAAATGTATATTTAAATACTTTATTAAGGGCAGTGAATTCATTTTTCTGTATATTTTTCAAATCAGTGTTATAAGTGTCACAGACAGAGTTACATTGCTATTATTATCTATTAGCTATTATATGTAAAACAAACCACTTATGTGATCTTTTTATTTGAGTGGTTTACTAATGACAGTTCATTCTGTTTTTGCTATAGATGGTTTTATTTTTGTCCTTTTCTCATGAGAAGAACTTGAACAGTTTGTAATGTACCTACAATATATGTTATATCATTGATAATTTAATAGTGCAAAAGGGACGCCTTTTAAAAATATGAGCATTGCAATAAATGTAGTTAAGGATCTATTTAATGTTCAAGTGGTGGTATTGAATAGAGGAAGTAGTTTGTGTACGACTCTCCTGTTACTGTCTCTCACTGTGTCTCTTCTGGCACAGTAATACACTGCTGTGTCCTCGGCCTTCAGACTGTTCATCTGCAGATACACTTTACTGCTGGAGTCATCTCTGGAGATAGTGAATCTACCCTGGACTGACTGGGAGTAATATATGGGAGTACTAGCTGAGTACTAGCTGAGTGCTATACAAACAGCATTAAACATCATTTAAACTAGCAGCAAATAGCTATTTAAGGCAATTGTAGACAAAAATTAACTGTTGATTAAAATACTTTAATTATTCTTTTTCAACGAAAGATCAAGTTGATTATTTTTATTTAATTTGACTATAACTCATATGAGTAACATAAAGCTTTACTTCTAATCATTGTTGTAGTTGTAACAATTCGAAACTAATTCAGAAATTGGTTGAACGATATGTTTTGTATTTATTTGTTATGTTGTAACTGCAATGAAGGAAAGCATGATGGTCTAAATGTTTACTTGTGTTTGCTGCAGCTGGATGAAGACCTGGGTTTTGTTTCTTTTTTACTTTAAAGGTTTCAGTATTCAAATAGTGGCAATTTGAGGACAGATACAGAGAAACTTGGAGCCTTAAGAGGACATAAACTACTAAGGAACTGAAACCTATTTGACAATGTGCAAAAACACATTTCTGCAGTGCATGAAAAATGCAAACTAAATAAGTTAAAAGACGTAGGATCTCAGATTAGACCATTTTCTAAATGTTAGCACATAAATGCTTTTTATGGTTCAGCTGCTGTCTTCTCTAAAGAGACATTTTGATAAGAGTCTGCAATAAACATGATAAATCTATTTAGTGATATGATTTCTACATTCAGCTATCTGTTAAGAAATATTTTTTACATTGTTTGGTGTAACTAAAGTTGTGTCATGATATTTGAAAGACTCCAAATCTCACATTAACAGTGTGAGAAAACTGTGGTAATAATGAGGGGTTTTTGTGCAGCTGCTGAACCAGCTTCAGTCACTGTCTCTCGAGCACAGTAATAAACAGCAGAGTCTACAGCCGTCAGACTGCTCATCTGCAGATACACCTGCTGTCTGTTGTTGTCACTGGAGATGGTGAACCGGCCTTTATAAGTATGTAGTTGAACCAGCTCCCATTCCTATCCACTCCAGTCCTTTCCCTGCAGGCTGTCTGATCCAGGCTGTGTTGTAGCTGCTAACAGAATAAGAGACCTGACAGGTGATGGTCAGACGTTGACCTGGCTGCACAGTCACAGAGGCTGGCTGTATCAACTGCTCACACTTCACACCTGTGGAGGGAAACATGTTGAATAGTGAGCGAGGTTAATAACAGTGAGCAGTCAGTGTGAGCGTTCTGTCAGTGTCTCTGCCTCAGTGAGACTCACAGGATCCAGCAGCCAGCAGCAGCAGCAGAGCAACAGAGAACATGGTTGGTGTTGAAGGTGACCTGATGGAGCTTCTCTTCTTCTGCTGCAGCTGACAGCATGATATCAAGTCTTTATAGAGACTGTGAGGAAGTTCACTTTGCATAGAGAGGGACACTGACAGGCTATAAAAGAGGGACGGACTGTCCTGTCAAGAGTTGTCATTTGGATTTGTTTTTGGACATATGAAAGAACATATATTTTTTAAAACAAGAAATGAAAATTATCTTTTTATTTCCAATCAAAACTCAGACAAATAGTATATTGATTGTCTGATGTAACTTTTGGTAACTGATATCTGATGGAAGCAGTTTTATTGAGACGATATTTCCTTTAGTGTTTTGATGATGTTGAGCTCAAGGTTTTTTTTACCAGAACACAAAGTTTTGACTTTCTTTTGACTTGTTGAGTTTTTGTACAGCATTTCTCCTTTCTGTGTCACTGTGTCTCTCGAGCACAGTAATAAACAGCAGAGTCTACAGCCGTCAGACTGCTCATCTGCAGATACACCTGCTGTCTGTTGTTGTCTCTGGAGATGGTGAACGGCCTTTCACTGACTCAAGAGTAGTAGATGCTACTGCTATCACTGATAGTAGCGACCCACTCCAGTCCTTTTCCAGCAGCCTGTCTGATCCAAGCATTCCAGTAATTACTACTAAACTCTGAATATGTGCAGGTCAGTCTGTGGGACTCTCCAGGCTTTTTAACCGCTGGTTCAGACTCAGTCAGTGTTTGACCCTCAGTACCTACAGACATGTAACAGCTCATTAGTTTCTGTAATGCAGCCATATTGTCTTTGTACCAGGAGCTCTGTCAGAAAAACAGGTTTTGTTCTTACCTGCAGAGTAATTGACAGGATGAGAAAAACCACCAGATAATCAGGTCAGATCATTGTGAAAGCCAGTTGTCTCTGTCCAGTCCACAGTGTGTATGTCAGTGATTTAGTGTCTGTCCTTCACTCTGCAACACATATGTAGAGATGGAAGAGGTCAGAGTTTGCATTGACTCCTCCTCCTTAAACAGAAACACAGCACATCCCCTGAATAATATGATGTAGATTTGCTTTTTGCATACTATGTAAGATACTACTCTGTATGTGGGTATGGACCAGGCCTCAATTAAACGCCTGCAGCTAGTCCAAAACGCAGCTGCACTTTGCTGACTGGCCACAAAAAGCGTGACCACATCACCCCAATTCTGGCCTCACTACACTGGCTTCCAGTTCGGTTCAGAATTGATTTTAAAATCCTTTTATTTATTTTTAAAGCACTAAATGGGCTGGCTCCGGCCTATATAGCCGAACTCCTCCAGCGCTACACCCCAGCCAGAGCTTTAAGGTCTGCTGACCAGCTGCTGCTGGTAGTGCCCAAGACCAGGCTTAAAACCCGAGGGCACCGAGCCTTCGCAGCAGCTGGCCCTAGGCTCTGGAACACTCTGCCCTTACATGTGAGGTCGGCCCAGACCCTAGGGGTTTTTAAATCTACACTAAAAACACACTTCTTCTCTCTGGCCTTCTAGTTAGAGCGGAGCACGACTCCTGACTTTTCCTTGTGTTTTTTTTTTTTATATATATCTGTTGTAATTATTGTCTTTTATTGTGATTGTAGTAATGTGTTTTTATTACATGTACAGCACTTTGGCTCGACCAAAAATCGCTTTTAAATGTGCTTTATAAATAAAACTTGATTTGATTTTTGATTTGATTTGATACTATGATTGAATGTATATATATATCCTTAAATTATAAGGTTGAATTTCAAGTTATTTGTAAGTTCCTTTTATTTAAACCTAAATAAGATGTAATCATTTATTCTGCTTTGCACAACATTGGTTGCCCATCCTCCACATACTGGAAACATCAAGCTTAAATATATTATTGATACCTGCTGTTAGGAAATTAATAATGGGATATTATTGTTGAAGGAAAGCCTCAAGACTTTCATAGTATACGTTTAGAGACATTGTCATATTCCGTTATTGTCACCTGTCTTTTTATCCTCTACTGCCACCTGTTGGTGCTTGTGTGAGTAATGTGACTGACATTTCTACATTTAATGTTTATTTTTGTTCATTTCTACATTTAGTGTTTAACTACAACAAGGAAAGATTTAGTCAAATTCTCCTTGTACTCTATCAACAAAGTATGGATGAGGACTGTAGGTTTTTGTACAGCTGCTCAACCAGCTTCAGTCACTGTGTGTATCGAGCACAGTAATAAACAGCAGAGTCTACAGCCGTCAGACTGTCATCTGCAGATACACCTGCTGTCTGTTGTTGTCTCTGGAGATGGTGAACCGGCCTTTCACTGACTCAGAGTAGTAGATGTTGCACTGCTAGTAGTGGATAGCATCCCACTCCAGTCCTTTTCCAGGAGCCTGTCTGACCCAGTGCATCCAGTAGTACTGAATGAGAATCCAGAGGCTGTACAGGTCAATCTGTGAGATTCTCCAGGCCTTTTAGTCACTGAATCAGATTCTGTCAGAGTCTGACCATCAACACCTGTAAGAGGATAAAAACACATCTGGTGAAATAAGCTGTTGACACAATTAAAATCTGTGTTAGATAAGATCAGTAAAGATGTTGACCTGCCCAGCAGACAGTGAGCAGCAGCAGTCCTGTCCTATAGTCCATCATGTTAAACTGTGTGTCCTCTGTCCTCTGTCCTCCTGCAGTCACATAAGTAGAGGGGGAGATATCTGAGTTTTGCATTGACTCCTCCTATAACTAAGGGTGTGTTTTTTTTCAGAATAATTTTGCAAGGCCATTTATAAAGGGACAAACAATTTACTTCATGTAAAGTATAATGATTTTGATTGCCAGAGGGACAGCTAGGCCTACATCCAATACGACAATAAACTCAATTAATTAACTAACGATTAATCTCAGGTGTATTTGATTTAATTTGGGTTAGAGATTAGATGATCAGCTGCTTCTTTAAGGGAAACATTATTAATATATATTTTTTATTTAATCAACTTCTCCAATGTGTTTACGGTGGATTAAAGTTTGCCAGTTAGCTGACTGGAATCAGTTGTTTGTCTCCAGTGTTAATATAGAATTTGCTTCATTTGGTTGTGGTTATGTTACAGTAATGTTTCAAATTCAAACAGATAAACTTTCCTGATGATAATGTTTATGATATAATGATGATTTGTGTTCAATCGGCAAATCAAAGATGTTTTTTTAATGTTATCAAAGTGTGCTTTCATTAATGTACTTCTAGAGATACATGGGCACAGTTTAACCATACTGAATCAGATAAACAGCTGCGTTGTTTGAAATGGGACATTTTATTATCTGTGATACATTTTGTTGGAGACACAAAAAACAAAATACATATTTTTCTGTTTGAATTCACTATATTCTTTAGGTTGCAACTGAATTAAACATTGCGTCAAATGAGATGAAATAGGATGTCAATATTCAGTTACTCAGTATTTCAATATAAAGTGAATGCTCTCATGGGTGGTGGTAAATAGAGGAAGTAGTTTTTGTACGACTCTCCTGTTACTGTCTCTCACTGTGTGTCTCTGGCACAGTAATACACTGCTGTGTCCTCGGCCTTCAGACTGTTCATCTGCAGATACACTTTACTGCTGGAGTCATCTCTGGAGATAGTGAATCTACCCTGGACCGACTGGGAGTAATAGGTAGAAGTACTGCTGTGTGTATAAGCGATCCCTCCAGTCCTTTCCAGGAGCCTGTCTGACCCAGTTCAGTAGCTACTGAATGTGAATCCAGAGGCTGTACAGGTCAATCTGTGAGATTCTCCAGGCCTTTTAGTCACTGGAGATTCTGTCAGAGTCTGACCATCAACACCTGTAAAGAGGATAAAAACACATCTGGTGAAATAAGCTGTTGACACAATTAAAGTGTGTTAAAAAGTAAAGATGTTGACCTGCCCAGCAGACAGTGAGCAGCAGCAGTCCTGTCCTATAGTCCATCATGTTAAACTGTGTGTCCTCTGTCCTCTGTCCTCCTCTCTGCAGTCACATAAGTAGAGGGGGAGATATCTGAGTTTTGCATTGACTCCTCCTTTCTGATTGAACATTGTCCTCTGTTCACACTAATATTTACCTAAAAATATCTCTTTAAATGTTGATTTTGTCAACATTTTAACCTGATATCAATGTTATCCTTATATTGCTTTTTTACATTTACATTTCTTATTTAATTCAGTTTCTTCCGATGCAACTTGAATTTCTGCTGCTGTTTATTGAAAATAGGTTTTAAAATTGTTATGATTAAGTTTTATATCATGTAGCGTGTATATCACTTTGCAGGCTAGGTTTGAAATAGACGAAAAGCATCCCATACTTTTATCAAAGCTGACGTATTGTGTCACAGTTATCAGTACAGCAATTAATGCATTTGTTGCAATTGTGAGATCCAAAGAAATGTAAGTTTTGGCTCGTAGCTTGTACTGATTGATATTTTTTAGGGGAATACATCCTGTTACAAATCTAACATTTAGAGCAATTAATCTACTGAAACCAATTCAGCTGATTTTATTTTATAAGGTCTACTTGAAAAGTTTAATGTTCGACAATTTGTCATTTTTATTTGTCTTGTATTCTGGGAATACATACAGTAATGTATCAGTGATTATAACCTCTAAATGTTTAAACTGATGATGTAACAGTGAGCTGGTGTTGAGATCATTTCTGGTCTGAGGGCTCCTCCTCTGGTGGCTTCATGTTACAAGTGTTCAGGCTCTGAGGGGTTTTTGTACAGCTCTACTGATGGTGTGTGTCACAGTGTGTCTCTGGCACAGTAATACACAGCAGAGTCTCCAGGCTGCACGCTCTGTCCGTTCAGAGTCACTGTGTTGCTGGAAGAGTCTAAGTCAATACTGAACTTGCTCTTCAGTGAATCTTTAAAGTATGTGTGTATCCAGTAGCTGCCATTGCCTATCCACTCCAGTCCTTTCCCTGCAGGCTGTCTGATCCAGGCTGTGTGTAGCTGCCAAGAATAAGAGACCTGACAGGTGATGGTCAGACGTTGACCTGGCTGCACAGTCAGAGGCTGGCTGAGTCAACTGTCACACTTCACACCTGTGGAGGGAAACATGTTGAATAGTGAGCGAGGTTAATAACAGTGAGCAGTCAGTGTGAGCGTTCTGTCAGTGTCTCTGCCTCAGTGAGACTCACAGGATCCAGCAGCCAGCAGCAGAGCTACAGAGAACATGGTTGGTGTTGAAGGTGACCTGATGGAGCTTATAGCAGACTGTGAGGAAGTTCACTTTGCATAGAGAGGGACACTGACAGCCTATAAAAGAGGGACGGACTGTACTGTCTCGATTAGTCGTTAGGATTCCTGTTTGGACATGTGAATTATTTAAAAATCAAAAAATTGAAAGTTCATTTTTGTATTTAACAACTTCTAACACCAAGGTCATAAAAACAGACTCACATTTACACTCAGATTAAAAGAATACTAAATGCGTGTTTTGACTATATTTTGTGAAGCCGCCATCTGAACAAGCAGTTTTATTAAATCTCTTTGAGTGTCTTGATGATGTTCAACCTAATTTTGTATGTGGTGATGAAACTAGGACACAAAGTTTTGACTTTGTTTTGACTTGTTGAGTTTTTGTACAGCGTTTCTCCTTCCTGTGTCACTGTGTCTCTCGAGCACAGTAATAACAGCAGAGTCTACAGCCGTCAGACTGCTCATCTGCAGATACACCTGCTGTCTGTTGTTGTCTCTGGAGATGGTGAACCGGCCTTTCACTGACTCAGTGTAGTAGATGCTGCTACTGCCACTGCTGATATAAGCGATCCACTCCAGTCCTTTTCCAGCAGCCTGTCTGATCCAAGCTATCATAATGACTAGTACCAAACCCTGAATATGTGCAGGTCAGTCTTTGGACTCTCAGGCTTTTTAACCGCTGGTTCAGACTCAGTCAGTGTTTGACCCTCAGTACCTACATACATGTAAACAGCTCATTAGTTTCTGTAATGCAGCCATATTGTCTTTGTACCAGGAGGTCTGTCAGAAAAACAGGTTGTGTTCTTACCTGCAGAGTTAAATGACAGGATGAGAAAAACCACCAGATAATCAGGTCTGATCAGTGTGAAAGCCAGTTGTCTCTGTCCGTCTACAGTGTGTATGTCAGTGATTTAGTGTCTGTCCTTCACTCTGCAACACATATGTAGAGATGGAAGAGGTCAGAGTTTGCATTGACTCCTCCTCCTCAAACAGAACACAGCACATTCCCTGAATAGATATGATGTAGATTTCCTTTTTGCATACTATGATTGAATGTATATATATCCTTAAATTAAAAGGTTGAATTTAAAGTTCTTTGTCAGTTCCTTTTATTTAAACCTAAATAAGATGTAATCATTTATTCTGCTTTGCACAACATTGGTTGCACATCCACATACTGGAAACATCATGCATACATATATTATTGATACCTGCTCTTAAGAAATTAATAATGGGTTATTATTGTTGCAAGACTTTCATAGTATACGTTTAGAGACATTGTCATATTCCCATTATTGTCATCTGTATTTGTATCCTCTAATGCCACCTGTTGGTGCTTGAGTGAGTAATGTGACTGACATTTCTACATTTAGTGTTTATTTTGCCCATACATGAAAAATACATTTAGAAGATGTTTTTTCTGTCCTTGGCTGTTTTATGAGGAAATTATTATTTAAAGACATTTTTTTTTTATTATTATGTTTTATAACTTGGCTCAGTAGCAACTGTTTTTTTCATTTTCATAAAAACTACAACAAGGAAAGCTTTAATCAACGTATAATTCTCCTTGTACTCTATCAACAAAGTATGGATGAGGACTGTAGGTTTTTGTACAGCTGCTCAACCAGCTTCAGTCACTGTGTGTCGAGCACAGTAATAAACAGCAGAGTCTACAGCCGTCAGACTGCTCATCTGCAGATACACCTGCTGTCTGTTGTTGTGAACCGGCCTTTCACTGACTCAGAGTAGAAGATGTTGGCACTGCTGCTAGTAGGGTGGATCAAAGCGATCCACTCCAGTCCTTTCCCAGGAGCCTGTCTGACCAGTGCATCCAGTGGCTACTGAAGGTGAATCCAGAGGCTGTACAGGTCAATCTGTGAGATTCTCCAGGCATTTTATGCCCCTTTCACACCAACGCGTTTTCAGCGCCGGCTCGAAGCTAGAGCCTGAAAAGTACCGTTTTTCCTGTTCACCCGCAGCGCGGCGCCGCCTCTTAGCTCCGGAATCCGGTTCGTTTCCAGCTCAAAAAATTGTCGGTCTAGCAGCAAGAGCTTCGGAGCTAAGAGGCGGCGTCGCATACGTCTCTCTTACGTCGAGGCGTGCAGGAAACTAAACCCACCTCCCCTGAACATGGGTCGACTGAAGAGTCTCGTCATGCCTGCCTACAAGCAGTAGCGCTGAGCAAAGTGACTAGAAGGCAACCACACACTTATAAAAAAAACACACTTTATAAAGTCAGGCAACACTAACCAGGCTTCGTGTGATTCTGTTTATTTGTACCTTACTTTGACCATCCGTTCGCTGTTATTGATCATTGTGGAGAGCAGGCAGACGTTTTGTTTGTTATTAGCAGCTATCGGATGGAATCAATACATGGGCTGCACAGGTGTCATGTCCGACTATCACAAGTAGAATCATAATGAAAAATACGCCGGTAAAATGTGCCTGTAGAAAACGGCTTAGCAAGTAGTCAGTTTAGCTTCGGTTTGCTATGCTAACATCACCCATGTTATACCAGAGAAACTTTCATAACAGCGTTATGATGCCAAACAGCATCAATTCAGACTGACACACATTCACTTAAGGGGAACTGGGGATATGTATCAGCTGCTGTGACAGTCAGACAGTGAATACCCTGCTGAAAAAACCAGCATAGATGGTTGCTGGTTTTAGCTGGTGTTAGCTGGTGTTAGCTGGTGTTAGGCTGGTGTTAGGCTGGTTTAGTTGGTTTAGTTGGTTTACCAGGCTGGACAAGCTGGCCAGGCTGTTCTTGCTGGTTCAAGACCAGCCTGGTCAGCTAAACCAGCATAGCCCAGCATGGATGTCATGCTGGTCTATGCTGGTTTTAGCTGGTCTATGCTGGTGAAGCTGGCATTTATGCTGGTCTACCAGCAGTCTTGCTGGCGAAACTGAAACAGACACAGACAGACAGAGAGGGCGGGACAAGGGGGAACGGCGAGGCGGCAGTGGTTGAAACAAAGCGGTATGTTTTGACTGGCACTAACGGCCCGTCCACACAGCAGCGTTAAAAAAATCTTGGAGGTGGGCGTATCTGAAGCTTGAGGATTTTTTGCGAGCAAGGCACCAACAACCAATCACATGAATCTCCCGCCCCCGACATACGAAGCAAAAAAGCCCGAAGTAAGCTGGATATAAACTCCCCAAACAGGCGAAAACCTACCACTGTCTCTGCCACCTCCCTCCATGCCTGGCTCCTCCGGTTTATATCCCGGTAGGTAAATAGGGACTGGTCATAAAGCACCTGGTGATTCCCTACCGCTAATTTCTCCTCCATTTTTTGGAATATGAGGAAATGACCTGCGGTGTCTCTCCCAGCATACACGCGGTTTGATTGGCTAGACTTGAACTGTCAGATTTGCATACACATTTTGATTGGCTGACGCTTCCACCTCAGCTTCAAAAGTTGAACATTGTTCAACTTTGAATCCTCAAAATCCTCAAAATCTCCGCTCGCCTGCCCACAATCATTTGGCGAAAAGTGAGGCAAAGTGACGTCACCCCATTCAAAGTGAATGGGCAGAAGCGTTTCAAGATTTTTTAACTGCTACGGTAACGGTCGAGGAGTGAAGATCAGTTGAACGTTTCTGTGACTCCGCCCAGCGGCTGCTCTTCTGAGAGGCACCGCTCTGACAGCTCGACAGCTCTGTCTACTGGGAAACGCGCTAAAAGTCCTTCTGGAGGTAAGCAACACTACTCAATTTCACCAAGTCTGAGAGTAAAAGCTTTCTCGAAGGTTCGTTTTGCTTTCTTACAACGTTACGTTAATGTTAACTTAACCTTACGTTTGCTAGGAGGCTAGCTGTCTTAGCTAACAACAGTTAGCAGCTAACGTTTTCTGCAGTTTGTGTTTCCCCTGAAAAACGTGATGTAGTTATTTAAGGGTAAGTTAACTTAACGTTATCTTACAAGTAGAGAGAGTTACGTTTTGTTTAAAATCGTCAATGTAATGCCATTAGAGGTGTTGTGTTGAACATGAAGTTAGCTAACTGTAGCTCTCTACCAAAGGTTAGCATGTTAAGCTGTACTTTCTGTGGCAGCTAGCTTAATACAAAGAGGGTTTTTGTGCTTCATTGTAAACTTTTCTTACAAATGTGTATTAATCTTTCTACTCAATGATACAGACCATTGTTGAGGAGATCCAAAACATACTGTAAATGAGTTGGGTCCGACATATACATGTTGCTTTGCTGCTAAAAAATGAAACATTATCAGATGAGGACATCACCAAAGTGTGTGAGTCTGTCAGGGGATTTGATCTGTTGTTTACATGTCGTACGTATGTACACACTGCTCTGGTATGAATTAAAAATATAATTGTAAAATGTAAGTCCCGCTCTTGTCTTGTCTTGTCGTTCAGGTTTTGCATTTGAACCCCTATGACTGGTTGCGGACTTGAAGGGAACGACTTCCTGACCTTCCTGACATCCAGGGAAAAAAAGGTGAGATTCTAATCTATTTCAATGCCAAAAGCAAGTTATTGTTTTAACTTTTTTAATATGATTTTTGGGGAATTTCAGTTTTATTGGACAGTAGAGATCTACTGGAAACAGTGGAGAGGGAGGAGATAATATGCAGCAAAAGGCCGAGCCGGATGGTTGCTGCTCCGTGTGGAACGTGTTCTATCAGGTAAAGCACTTTGGTACCCAGTTATTTATGGTATTAAGTTTGAATTTAGCCTTTGGAATGTAATTTCCAACTGTGGATTGTAAAGACTGAAAAAACAGGCTCAGGTTAAAGCTTGACATGATTTGGTCTTTTACTTAAGAGGATGTTTGTCCTCCTGTCTTCTCTTATTTCCTTATCTTTCTTTCAGGTGTAACATCTACCAATGGTTGTACATGACACCACCTCTTTGCTGTCCTACTAGTCAACCCTCCTGATCAGAGCCTTTCCTAAATAGTGGTAAGTTGTTTTACAGATCAGTGTACGTTAATTTAGCAACTTAATGCTTTACTGCTGTTGAATAAACCCTATATATATACATCCATCAGCAATCAATAAAACATATCATCCAACACAAAATAGAAGAAATCTGGACCTATTCTATTTCTTTTTATACCACAGCATCTATTGGACTGCTCATTGATGTCATCAAGAGCCATTGAGTCTTAACATTCCTATAATCATTTGTTTTTTATTGTTGATATTGTTTTGTTCTTTATTTTTGTTGTGAGAATCACTTTGCAATTGTGTAAGTGCTATATAAATAGTAGGGCTGTCAGGCGATTAAAATATTTAATCGCGATTAATCACATGATTGTCCATAGTTAATCACGATTAATCGCAAATTAATCACACATTTTTTATCTGTTCTAAATGTACCTTAGAGGGATATTTTTCAAGTTTTTAATACTCTTATCAACATATGAGTGGACAAATATGCTTTATATGTTTGTTTATTATTATTTGAACAATGACAAATATTCTCATGAATATTAAACACAACAACCTGAACATTACAAATATTTGCCTCAATTCAACCTGGAACCTCTCTCATACATAATACAATACAAAGTGTGTGCGTGTGTGTGTGTGGTGTGTGTGTGTGTGTGTGTGTGTGTGTGTGTGTGTGTGTGTGTGTGTGTGTTGTGTGTGTGTGTGTGTGTGTGTGTGTGTGGACACTGTGATGGATCGTTGGATTTATGTGCAGCTCAAGGCGTATATGCTCGAACGGGAGCTGCCTGGACGCTGCAATCATGTTGCGCGCACTATCCGTGCTGAGTGTGCTGATTTTTCGTACAATGTCCCACTGTCTGGCTACCTGCATAAAGTCAAGTGCTCGGCGCAGTTGTCGGCGAAATGTCGCTCCTCTGTTTTCATTGAAACAGCTCCTTATATCCGTTAGCGCAGCTAGCTAACACCAGATGCTAACAACAACAACAACAACAACACGTAAGGTGTGCCTCGCTCAACAATTAAAATCTGCGTTAGATAAAGATCAGTAAAGATATTGACCTGCCCAGCAGACAGTGAGCAGCAGCAGTCCTGTCCTAAAGTCCAGGGGTTCACAGCTATTTCGCGGCCCGGCAGTAACACCTCCGCGAAATAGCTGTGAGTTTATCGTAATATTTGCAGAATTATAAATATATAAAAATATTTTATCATAATATTTTTTCAAAAAGTGTTTAATTTTCGCACCTGTGCCACCAGTCATATTATTTCATCCAGTAGCTAGTTAATCTTTCACCAGAAAACCGTTGAAAATGGCTTTTATGATGTTCCGAGGGATTCGGCGGCTCAGCCAAGGTCTCAGCCTCTTGTGCGCACGAGATGTTACCGGTGCGCCAAGTAGGAAGAGGAGCGCACAGGAGACAACCGTTTGATTGCAGACTGTTATGTTTATGTGGGGAAATGGTGGTGCATACATTATTTGAGATATATTTCAAACTCGGACTTCATTTTAAGGACATGTTGGCCAGGGGTGTAGAGCTATTTGTTTAAGCACCGGATTGGCAAAACAGGAGAGTAAACCAGTCTGCCTTGATCTATGAATTAATGTCCGGGACTCTCACGGTATCTGCTGCCCGCAGCTGTTTTATAGAAGGAAAACCTCCTTCACTTCATGAAATGGCTGCAGCATCAGGAGGCAGCGGGACGTATACTCCGCCTCTGAGAAGTGCAGCACCAGCGGGTAAAGAGCTGTGCCTTTTTACGCACCGCATTCGCTGTGTTTAACTTCATCAGAACAGCTTAAGAGTGACTGCAGGCTGCTACGTGTTAACCACACACACCTCGACACACATCTCTACACACATCGAACTGCCCGATTACTCCCCCTTTATTAGTTTTATGAAGGAGATGTCCAGTCAGTCACCAAGGCGCATGATGTGTGTGTGTATGTGCTCTGCTCAGCTCAGCTCTGTGTGTCCTCGGCCTTCAGACTGTTCATCTGCAGATACACTTTACTGCTGGAGTCATCTCTGGAGATAGTGAATCTACCCTGGACCGACTGAGAGTAAAAGATAGGAGTACTAGCTGTGTGTATGAAAGCGATCCACTCCAGTCCTTTCCCAGGAGCCTGTCTGATCCAGTTCCATACTGAGCTCTAAAGTTGAATCCAGATGTTGTGCAGGAGAGTCTGTAAGATTCTCCGGGTTTCCTGACTGCTGGTTCAGACTCAGTTATGGTCTGACCTTCAGCGACAGACAAAACAAACAGAGCAACCACCAAGAGTGTTAGCTTTCCCTGAGCCATGTTCACACAGTTTCTTGTGTTTTCAAAAGCTTGAGTCCCTCTTTAAATATGAAGTAAACTTGATCCCTTTGAGAATTCATTTGACGATTAGATCCTCCTACTTTGCATTCTGCTTTAAAAGCTAATTCAGGCTATACAAACAGCATTAAACATCATTTAAACTAACAGCAAATAGGTATTTAAGGCAATTGTTGACAAAAATGAACTGTTGATTAAAATACTATAATTATTACTTTTCAACAAAAGATCCAGTTGATTTTTTTTTTCTTGAATTTGACTATAACTCATATGAGTAACATAAAGCTTACTTCTAATCATTGTTGTAGTTGTAACAATTTGAAACTAATTCAGTAATTGGTTGAACGATATGTTTTTATTTATTTTGATGTTGTAACTGCAATGAAGGAAAGCATGATGGTCTAAATGTTTACTTGTGTTTGCTGCAGCTGGATGAAGACCTGGGTTTTGTTTATTCTCTTACTTTAAAGGTTTCAGTATTCAAATAGTGGCAATTTGAGGACAGATACAGAGAAACTTGGAGCCTTAAGAGGACATAAACTACTAAGGAACTGAAACCTATTTGACAATGTGCAAAAACACATTTCTGCAGTGCATGAAAAATGCAAACTAAATAAGTTAAAAGACGTAGGATCTCAGATTAGACCATTTTCTAAATGTTAGCACATAAATGCTTTTATGGTTCAGCTGCTGTCTTCTCTAAAGAGACATTTTGATAACTTCTGCAATAAACATGATAATATTTAGTGATATGATTCCTACATTCAGATATCTGTTAAGAAATTGTTTTACATTGTTTGGTGTAACTAAAGTTGTGTCATGATATTGGAAAGACTCCAAATCTCACATTAACAGTGTGAGAAAAGTGTGGTAATAATGAGGGGTTTTTGTACAGCTGCTCAACCAGCTTCAGTCACTGTGTGTCTCGAGCACAGTAATAAACAGCAGAGTCTACAGCCGTCAGACTGTTCATCTGCAGATACACCTGCTGTATGTTGTTCTGGAGCCGGTGAACCGGCCTTTCACTGACTCAGAGTAGTATGGGTGCTAAGGGTGGATAAAGCGATCCACTCCAGTCCTTTCCAGGAGCCTGTCTGACCCAGGCATCCGTAGCTACTGAATGTGAATCCAGAGCTGTAGTACAGGTCAATCTGTGAGATTCTCCAGGCCTTTTAGTCACTGGTTCAGATTCTGTCAGAGTCTGACCATCAACACCTGTAAAGAGGATAAAAACACATCTGGTGAAATAAGCTGTGACACAATTAAAATCTGTGTTAGATAAAGATCAGTAAAGATGTTGACCTGCCCAGCAGACAGTGAGCAGCAGCAGTCCTGTCCTATAGTCCATCATGTTAAACTGTGTGTCCTCTGTCCTCTGTCCTCCTCTCTGCAGTCACATAAGTAGAGGGGGAGATATCTGAGTTTTGCATTGACTCCTCCTTTCTGATTGAACATTGTCCTCTTTTAACAGTATTTTATGTTAATAACATTATCTCTTACATTTAAATTGGTAAACATTTTTATTGGGCTGTAAGTCACTTTGTAACATTTTATTGTTATGTAATTCAGATTTGTCAGATGAAACAAACAAATAATGGATTTTATTTACTGTTGATTAAAATAAAGGTATTAACATTATTGTCATTAAAAAATGCTTTGAGTTAATTTAGTAAATAAATCACTTTACAGGTTTTATCTACATCTCATGTCTTTAACATTTATATTTTAATCAAAAATACGTTTTGTGTCAAATAAAGAACAGAAATGCATGCATTTGTTTTTGGAAAGAAACTCTGACATCCAACAATGTTTGTTGTGTTTTGGCTCGTAGATGTACTGTTTAGTATTTGTGAATAAATAGTGTGAACAATATTAGAGCTGAAATTGGTTGTAAAGTAACTTAAATTTAGAGAAAAATCAATTACTGAAAATATATAATACTGATACTTGAAAAGGCTGATGTTTAACAATTTAAAGAATATATCATTTTTTATTCTGGGAATACATACAGTAATGTATCAGTGATTATAACCTCTAAATGTTTAAACTGATGATGTAACAGTGAGCTGGTGTTGAGATCATTTCTGGTCTGAGGGCTCCTCCTCTGGTGGCTTCATGTTACAAGTGTTCAGGCTCTGAGGGGTTTTTGTTCAGCTCTACTGATGGTGTGTGTCACAGTGTGTCTGGCACAGTAATACACAGCAGAGTCTCCAGGCTGCACGCTCTGTCCGTTCAGAGTCACTGTTTGCTGGAAGAGTCTAAGTCGATACTGAACTTGCTCTTCAGTGAATCTTTATAGTATGAACTCCAGTGTATTTCATTCCTATCCACTCCAGTCCTTTCCCTGCAGGCTGTCTGATCCAGGCTGTGTGTAGCTGCTAACAGAATAAGAGACCTGACAGGTGATGGTCAGACGTTGACCTGGCTGCACAGTCACAGAGGCTGGCTGTATCAACTGCTCACACTTCACACCTGTGGAGGGAAACATGTTGAATAGTGAGCGAGGTTAATAACAGTGAGCAGTCAGTGTGAGCGTTCTGTCAGTGTCTCTGCCTCAGTGAGACTCACAGGATCCAGCAGCCAGCAGCAGCAGCAGCAGAGCTACAGAGAACATGGTTGGTGTTGAAGGTGACCTGATGGAGCTTCTCTTCTTCTGCTGCAGCTGACAGCATGATATCAAGTCTTTATAGCAGACTGTGAGGAAGTTCACTTTGCATAGAGAGGGGCACTGACAGGCTATAAAAGAGGGACGGACTGTCCTGTCAAGAGTTGTCTTTTGGATTTGTGGTTAGACAATTATAACGATACATTTTAAGTTACTTATCACTAACTTTTATTTAAACTTAAATAAGATGTAATCATTTATTCTGCTCAGCAAAACCCTAACCCACATACTGGATACATCATGCATAAATCCATTCTCGATACTTTCTGTTAAAAATAAAATAATGGGACAATATTGTTGCAAGAATGCCTGAAGTAAAATGTATATCTAAAAAAGGGGAAGTGAAATTCCACATCAGCCGTTGCTTTCATAGTGTTTAGAAAAGCTGTCTTTTTCTCCTTATTGTCATCTGACTTTTATCATTTACTGCCACCTGTTGGTACTAGTGATAATAAATAGTTAGAGGTTTTTGTAAAGCCTCTGGGCTTCCTTTAACCAGTGTGTCTGTTTGGCGCAGTAATACACAGCAGAGTCCTCTGGCTTAAGTTGGACAGCCTCAGATGCACCATGCTGTTGCTATCATCTCTACTGATTTCTACACGTCCCTCCACGCTGCTGGCATATTTGTTGCTACTAGCCGAAGAGAGCCGCTCCCTATCAATTCCAGAGGTTTTCCAGCAGGTTGTCTGACCCAGATCATAACACAGCAACTAAATGTGAAGCCAGATCCCCTGCAGGAGAGACTGAGAGTCTCCCCAGGCCTCTTCACTACTGAAGAGGAAGGAATAGACTCCATACTCTGACCTGTACAACCTGATACAAAAAAGAGAAAGAGAAGCAAAGAAGATAGTGAGATATTTTGAAAATGTTCTGGTATCACTGACTGACCATCAGTGGATGTTGTCTGATAAAAGATAAAACATCAAGAAGCAGGAGAGCTCACAGGGCAGAGAGAGAGCAACCAGCAGAAGAGAGAGAGGTTGATCATCCTGAGACTGGAGATGTGACCTCTGATGCTCCACACAAAGTACAGAGCAGTCAGACAGAAGTACTCTGCACACACTGGAGATTTGCATCAGGATAGCATGGGGAGGGAGGGCTTTGCAGGGACTGTTATAATTCATTCAAACCATTGAGTCCGACTGGATCAGATCAATAATGTTCACCTTTGGAAACGCAAATCAACATAATCTCAATCATTAATCGGCCCACTCAGTGTTCTTGATGTGTTTATTAGTGAGATCTTCAGCAGGCTGGTGACACCCATCTTAGATTCTTCAGAGACTGAACCTACAGGGTAACTTTGAGAGGATGTGTGTCTGACCCTCCTCAATGAGGTCCCTCAGGGGTGCGTCCTGGGTCCCCTCTTCTTCTCTCTGTTCACCAATTCATTGGCTCTGTCATTCTATAAATATCTCAATATCTTGTTTTCAATATAATACATGCAGAGGCCTGAGAAAACACATTTGGGGATCTCTACGTCATATTGATCACTCAAATGTTTAATAAGCGTAAGGAATTATACAAAATACCCCCTAGCTTAACAGTCTCCAAAAGAATATGATTTTGATTAATATTTCAAACAAAGTCCTCATATTTATGTTTTATTCTTTAAAAGCCATATAACACAGAGAAGACAAACACATTTGGACATTAACAGTCTGCAAGGTTTTTGCATAGCTTCACTGGGGACTTCCACCAGTGTCGCCCTTTTGCGGTAACCTTTGACTCTGACTTTATTTTAAAAACATAAAGACGTCTTGTGACAGAAGCATTGCGTGGGGAAGTATTCACATCTTGTGTATATAAGATATCCTGATTTAAGGTGGAAAATGACTTGCACTCTCTATTGGTTAATGCCACTGACAACTGCAGAGGTTTTTGTACAGCTCTGTGGCTTCCTGTATCACTGTGGCCTTCGAGCACAATAATAAACAGCAGAGTCTTCAGACGTCAGGCTGTTCATCTGCAGATACACCTGGTCCACGTTGTTGTCTCGGGAGATGGTGAAGCGGCCTTTCACTGACTCAGAGTAGTAGATACGATCACTATCATATTCAATAATCGCAACCCACTCCAGTCCTTTCCCAGGAGCTGTCTGATCCAAGCCATCCAATAGCTATCAAAGTCAACTCCAGAGGCTGTACAGGTCAATCTGTGAGATTCTCCAGGCCTTTTAGTCACTGGTTCAGATTCTGTCAGAGTCTGACCATCAACACCTGTAAAGAGGATAAAAACACATCTGGTGAAATAAGCTGTTGACACAATTAAAATCTGTGTTAGATAAAGATCAGTAAAGATGTTGACCTGCCCAGCAGACAGTGAGCAGCAGCAGTCCTGTCCTATAGTCCATCATGTTAAACTGTGTGTCCTCTGTCCTCTGTCCTCCTCTCTGCAGTCACATAAGTAGAGGGGGAGATATCTGAGTTTTGCATTGACTCCTCCTTCTGATTGAACATTGTCCTCTTTTAACAGTATTTTATGTTAAAACATTATCTCTACAATTTAAATTGGTAATTTCTTATTGGGCTGTAAGTCACTTTGTAACATTTTATATCGTTATGTAATTCAGATTTGTCAGATGAAACAAACAAATAATGGATTTTATTTACTGTTGATTAAAATAAAGTATTAACATTATTGTCATTAAAAAATGCTTTGAGTTAATTTAGTAAATAAATCACTTTACAGGTTTTATCTACATTTAACTTTAATCAAAAATTACGTTTTGTGTCAAATAAAGAACAGAAATGCATGCATTTGTTTTTGGAAAGAAACTCTGACATCCAACAATGTTTTGTTGTGTTTGCTCGTAGATGTACTGTTTAGTATTTGTGAAAATAGTGTGAACAATATTCTTAGAGCTGAAATTGGTTGTAAAGAAACTTAAATTTAGAGCAAAAAATTTACTGAAATATATAATTATGGATACTTGAAAAGGCTGATTTTAACAATTTAAAGAAGAGTTATTCATTTTTATTCTGGGAATACATACAGTAATGTATCAGTGATTATAACCTCTAAATGTTTAAACTGATGATGTAACAGTGAGCTGGTGTTGAGATCATTTCTGGTCTGAGGGCTCCTCCTCTGGTGGCTTCATGTTACAAGTGTTCAGGCTCTGAGGGGTTTTTGTCAGCTCTACTGATGGTGTGTGTCACAGTGTGTCTCTGGCACAGTAATACACAGCAGAGTCTCCAGGCTGCACGCTCTGTCCGTTCAGAGTCACTGTGTTGCTGGAAGAGTCTAAGTCGATACTGAACTTGCTCTTCAGTGAATCTTTATAATGTAGCTCCAGTGTATTTGCTACCTATCCACTCCAGTCCTTTCCCTGCAGGCTGTCTGATCCAGGCTGTGTAGCTGCTAACAGAATAAGAGACCTGACAGGTGATGGTCAGACGTTGACCTGGCTGCACAGTCACAGAGGCTGGCTGTATCAACTGCTCACACTTCACACCTGTGGAGGGAAACATGTTGAATAGTGAGCGAGGTTAATAACAGTGAGCAGTCAGTGTGAGCGTTCTGTCAGTGTCTCTGCCTCAGTGAGACTCACAGGATCCAGCAGCCAGCAGCAGCAGCAGAGCTACAGAGAACATGGTTGGTGTTGAAGGTGACCTGATGGAGCTTCTCTTCTTCTGCTGCAGCTGACAGCATGATATCAAGTCTTTATAGCAGACTGTGAGGAAGTTCACTTTGCATAGAGAGGGACACTGACAGGCTATAAAAGAGGGACGGACTGTCCCGTCTCGAGCAGTCCAAGTTTGGATTTGTTGTTGGACATGTGAAAGAAATTATATTCTTTTTAAAACAATAACTGAAAGTTCATTGTTGTATTCTTCACAAAGCTTCTAACAGACATATCAGGCAAACAGACTCACACACTTTAACATTCACACTATATTTTGTGAAGCTACAATCTGAATGTAACAGTTTTATTAAGACAATGTTTCTTTTAGTGCCTTGATGATGTTGAACTGAAGCTTGTTCTGTGGTTGTGAGAAGCAGACAAAGTTTTGACTTGTTGACATTTTGATCAGTTGCTGGTTGCACTCAACTGAGATCGTCCTCCTCACTGTCAATTAAGAACGTCACACTGTTAGAGCAGCATCCGCATCGCTCTCCTCTGTCATCATCCTTCTGGATCTTTCTGCTGTGTTTTTCATGGTAACCCGCAAGATCCTTCTTCACACCCTCCAATAACTATTGGAGTCTCAGCTGTGTACTGCCCCTGCTCACATGTTATATTTAGATATTTTGTTGTGTTCAATATAATATGTAGTTATCACATGCAGAGGCCTGAGAAAAGACATTTGGGGATCTCTACGTCATTTTGATCACTCAAATGTTTAAGGAGCCTACGGTATTATAAAAAAATACCCCCTAGCTATAGGGTCTTCTTATAACACAGAGGAAGAAAAACACATTCGGTCATGAACTTTCTCACTCAAGTCCGATTCAAACACAAGTAGGAAGTAAAAAACACAAAATAATCTACATTTGGAGTTTTCTTTTTTTAGTGGAATTAGTGACATAATTCCTCCTGGCTCTTACTGCCATGATATTTTAAACTTTCTGCTGTACCCCGTTAGACATTGTTAAAAACAAAATCTTCAAGGTTTTTGCATAGCTTCACTGGGGACTTCCACCAGTGTCGCCCTCTTGCGGTAACCTTTGACCCTGACTTTTTTTTTTAACACTAAAGACGTCTTGTGACAGAAGCATTGCGTGCAGGGAAGTATTCACATCTTGTGTATAAGATATCCTGATTAAGGTGAAAAATGACTTTCACTCTCTGTTGGTTAATCCCACTGAAAACGCACTGGTTTTTGTACAGCTCTGTGGCTTCCTGTATCACTGTGTGTCGAGCACAGTAATAAACAGCAGAGTCTACAGCCGTCAGACTGTTCATCTGCAGATACACCTGCTGTATGTTGTTGTCTCTGGAGATGGTGAACCGGCCTTTCACTGACTCAGAGTAGAACTGGGGCACCGCATCTGGATATAAGCGACCCACTCCAGTCCTTTTCCAGGAGCCTGTCTGACCCAGGCCATCCAGTAGTACTGAATGTGAATCCAGAGGCTGTACAGGTCAATCTGTGAGATTCTCCAGGCCTTTTAGTCACTGGTTCAGATTCTGTCAGAGTCTGACCATCAACACCTGTCAAGAGGATAAAAACACATGAAATAAGTTGGACACAATTAAAATCTGTGTTAGATAATCAGTAAAGATGTTGACCTGCCCAGCAGACAGTGAGCAGCAGCAGTCCTGTCCTATAGTCCATCATGTTAAACTGTGTGTCCTCTGTCCTCTGTCCTCCTCTCTGCAGTCACATAAGTAGAGGGGGAGATATCTGAGTTTTGCATTGACTCCTCCTAAGTGTGTGTTTTTTCAGAATAATTTTGCAAGGCCATTTATAAAGGGACAAAAATAGACTTCATGTAAAGTATAATGATTTTGATTGCCAGAGGGACACACCTAGGCCTACATCCAATACGACAATAAACTCAATTAATTAACTAACCATTAATCTCAGGTGTATTTGATTAATTTGGGTTAGAGATTAGATGATCAGAGCTGCTTCTTTAAGGGAAACATTATTAATATATATTTGTATTTAATCAACTTCTCAATGTGTTTACGGTGGATTAAAGTTTCCAGTTAGCTGACTGGAATCAGTTGTTTGTCTCCAGTGTTAAATATAGAATTTGCTTCATTTGGTTGTGGTTATGTTACAGTAATGTTTCAAATTCAAACAGATAAAACTTTCCTGATGATAATGTTTATGATATAATGATGATTTGTGTTCAATCGGCAAATCTAATAGATGTTTAATGTAATGTTATCAAAGTGTGCTTTCATTAATGTACTTCTAGAGATACATGGGCACAGTTTAACCATACTGAATCAGATAAACAGCTGCGTTGTTTGAAATGGGACATTTTATATTATCTGTGATACATTTTGTTGGAGGCACAAAAGACACAAAATACATATTTTTCTGTTAGAATTCACTATATTCTTTAGGTTGCAACTGAATTAAACATTGTGCAAATGAGATGAAATAGGATGTCAATATTCAGTTACTCAGTATTTCAATATAAAGTGAATGCTCTCATGGGTGGTGGTAAATAGAGGAAGTAGTTTGTGTACGACTCTCCTGTTACTGTCTCTCACTGTGTCTCTCTGGCACAGTAATACACTGCTGTGTCCTCGGCCTTCAGACTGTTCATCTGCAGATACACTTTACTGCTGTGTCTCTGGAGATAGTGAAACCGGCCTAATGACAGAGTAGTAGATGTGCTACTAGGTGTATAAGCGATCCACTCCAGTCCTTTCCCAGGAGCCTGTCTGACCCAGCCATGGAGCTACTGAATGTGAATCCAGAGGCTGTACAGGTCAATCTGTGAGATTCTCCAGGCCTTTTAGTCACTGGTTCAGATTCTGTCAGAGTCTGACCATCAACACCTGTCAAGAGGATAAAAACACATCTGGTGAAATAAGCTGGTGACACAATTAAAATCTGTGTTAGATAAAGATCAGTAAAGATGTTGACCTGCCCAGCAGACAGTGAGCAGCAGCAGTCCTGTCCTATAGTCCATCATGTTAAACTGTGTGTCCTCTGTCCTCTGTCCTCCTCTCTGCAGTCACATAAGTAGAGGGGGAGATATCTGAGTTTTGCATTGACTCCTCCTTTCTGATTGAACATTGTCCTCTTTTAACAGTATTTTATGTTAAAAACATTATCTCTCACATTTTAAATTGGTAAACATTTCTTATTGGGCTGTAAGTCACTTTGTAACATTTTAATATTGTTATGTAATTCAGATTTGTCAGATGAAACAAACAAATAATGGCTTTTAATTGATTAAAATAAAGGTATTAACATTATTGTCATTAAAAATGCTTTGAGTTAATTTAGTAAATAAATCACTTTACAGGTTTTATCTACATCTCATGTCTTTAACATTTATATTTTTAATCAAAAATGTTTTGTGTCAAATAAAGAACAGAAATGCATGCATTTGTTTTTGGAAAGAAACTCTGACATCCAACAATGTTTTGTTGTGTTTTGGCTCGTAGATGTACTGTTTAGTATTTGTGAATAAATAGTGTGAACAATATTCTTAGAGCTGAAATTGGTTGTAAAGCTTAAATTTAGAGCAAAATCAATTACTGAAAATATATAATTATGGATACTTGAAAAGGCTGATGTTTAACAATTTAAAGAAGTTATTCATTTTTTTTCTGGGAATACATACAGTAATGTATCAGTGATTATAACCTCTAAATGTTTAAACTGATGATGTAACAGTGAGCTGGTGTTGAGATCATTTCTGGTCTGAGGGCTCCTCCTCTGGTGGCTTCATGTTACAAGTGTTCAGGCTCTGAGGGGTTTTTGTTCAGCTCTACTGATGGTGTGTGTCACAGTGTGTCTCTGGCACAGTAATACACAGCAGAGTCTCCAGGCTGCACGCTCTGTCCGTTCAGAGTCACTGTGTTGCTGGAAGAGTCTAAGTCGATACTGAACTTGCTCTTCAGTGAATCTTTGTAGTATGTGTTGAACCAGCTCCATTCCTATCCACTCCAGTCCTTTCCCTGCAGGCTGTCTGATCCAGGCTGTGTAGTAGCTGCTAACAGAATAAGAGACCTGACAGGTGATGGTCAGACGTTGACCTGGCTGCACAGTCACAGAGGCTGGCTGTATCAACTGTCACACTTCACACCTGTGGAGGGAAACATGGAATAGTGAGCGAGTTAATAACAGTAGCAGTCAGTGTGAGCGTTCTGTCAGTGTCTCTGCCTCAGTGAGACTCACAGGATCCAGCAGCCAGCAGCAGCAGCAGAGCTACAGAGAACATGGTTGGTGTTGAAGGTGACCTGATGGAGCTTCTCTCTTCTGCTGCAGCTGACAGCATGATATCAAGTCTTTATAGCAGACTGTGAGGAAGTTCACTTTGCATAGAGAGGGACACTGACAGCCTATAAAAGAGGGATGGACTGTCAAATCAAATCAAATCAAATCAGGTTTTATTTATATAGCACATTTAAAAGCGATTTTTGGTCGAGCCAAAGTGCTGTACATGTAATAAAAACACATTACTACAAATCACAATAAACGACAATAAATTACTTTAAAAACAAATAAAAATAAAACACACGGAAAAGTCAGGAGTCGTGATTTGGATTTGTGTTTGGACATATGAAATAACATTTATATTTTTAAACAATACATGAAAATTATCTTTTTATTTCCAATCAAACCTCAGACAAAACAGTATATTTATTGTCTGATGTAACTTTTGGTAGCTGCTATCTGATGGAAGCAGTTTTATTGAGGCGATATTCTTTCATTGTCTTGATGATGTTGATCTCAAGCTTTTTTGTGATTGTGAGAAGCAGCACACAAGGTTTTGAATTTGTATTTGAACTTGTTGAGTTTTGTACAGCGTTTCTCCTTCCTGTGTCACTGTGTCTCTCGAGCACAGTAATAAACAGCAGAGTCTACAGCCGTCAGACTGCTCATCTGCAGATACACCTGCTGTCTGTTGTTGTCTCTGGAGATGGTGAACCAGCCTTCACTGACTCAGAGTAGTAGATGTAGCTACTGCCACTGCTGATATAAGCGATTCACTCCAGTCCTTTTCCAGCTTTTGGTCTGATCCAAGCAGTATCAATATTACCACTAAACCTGAATATGTGCAGGTCAGTCTGTGGGACTCTCCAGGCTTTTTAACCGCTGGTTCAGACTCAGTCAGTGTTTGACCCTCAGTACCTACAGACATGTAAACAGCTCATTAGTTCTGGAATGCAGCCATATTGTCTTTGTACCAGGAGCTCTGTCAGAAAAAACAGGTTTGTTCTTACCTGCAGAGTAAATTGACAGGATGAGAAAAACCACCAGATAATCAGGTCTGATCATTGTGAAAGCCAGTTGTCTCTGTGCAGTCCACAGTGTGTATGTCAGTGATTTATGGCGCGTTTCCACTACACAGCCTCGCTCGGCCTCGCTCGGTATGGCTAGGCCTCGTTAGGACTGGCTCACTTTATGGCGCATTTCCATTACAGTTTAGGAACTGGGGTAGTATCTATAGTAACGCAGTGTAGGCGGAGCCGTGACGTCATCTTCATGAGAACCCAGAAAAACAACACAGCCGTTAGCTGTTAGCACTCAGAGCTCACAGCTCCTCATATATGTCAGAAACTAGACAAAAGTTAAACAAGTACAAACCACAACTGCCTGTGTCATGGCGAATACAGTCGCTGCTTTATTTATGTCTGTATAGGCCGTTGTTGTGAGTGTGGACGGTCGGAGAATATACTGCGTTAGCTTAGCCAATCTCCATTTAGAAAACACGCATTTTAAAAGGTTTTCGCCTGCCGTCTGTCTGCCGACTTGACAAAGCATTAATTCATGGTTTTACTAACCGGTATCAGTATGTGTTACTTCGGCATAATTTTGAAACGTGTATTACAATTAAATCACGGTCAAATATGTTCATCTTGTTGTAGTTGTAGCCCCCTTGCCAGCGATTCTCTCTCTAGTTTTAGCATACTCAGCCCGACTCAGCCTCGTTGTCTCTGGCCCTAGACCCACGATTTTATGAGGCCAGAAAAACTGTGAATTAGGACCCGCCGGCCGGTACTAGGCCAAGTGGAAACGCAACCAAAAACGGGCCGCTGACGTCACAGCCCTCTTAAACCGTGGAAACGCGCCATTAGTGTCTGTCCTTCACTCTGCAACACATATGTAGAGATGGAAGAGGTCAGAGTTGCATTGACTCCTCCTCCTCAAACAGAAACACAGCACATCACCTGATGATATATGATGTAGATGTCCTTTTTGCATACTATGATTGAATGCTTATATCCTTAAAGTGGACCTATCATGCTATATTATAATAATATAGTGTAGGACCATACCTATATAAGGCATATTTATACTTTTTTTTTTCAAATTACCAAACAGATCATGCATTTTAGCCATGCCTCATTTCACTTTTTTACCCCTGTTTTTGCAAGGGCTGATTCTGTGAGAACAGCACCACCTACAGGCCTGGCATATGTACTACAGCGTCTCCAGCGCTTTCGAACGGCAATGGCCGTGGCTGTCTCCTCCTGATTGGTGGAGGTGGCCCAATAGCCGTAGCGCCACTGTCCTGACGTCAGGACAGTGTTCAAATCTGGATCAGTTTTTATCAGATCCGTTGCAGCTCCTTTTTTAGAGATTTGGGTATGGAGGAAAATAGAGAGGGTTGTGTTTCTGACACTTGGTGAGTTCCCTGGAACACCGGGGACACATATTCATATATAAAAGACGTACAAAAGTGCATTTTGCATGATAGGTCCCCTTTAAATTAAAAGGTTGAATTTCAAATTATTTGTCAGTTCCTTTTATTAAACCTAAATAAGATGTAATCATTTATTCTGCTTTGCACAACATTGGTTGCCCATCAACATACTGGAAACATCATGCAAATATATTATTGATACCTGCTGTTAAGAAATTAATAATGGGACATGATTGTTGCAGGAAAGCTTCAAGACTTTCATAGTATACGTTTAGAGACATTGTCAAATTCCCGTTATTGTCATCTGTCTTTTATCCTCTACTGCCACCTGTTGGTACTTGTGTGAGTAATGTGACTGACATTTCTACATTTAATGTTTATTTTGCCCATACATGAAAAATACATTTCGAAGATGTTTTTTCTGTCCTTGGCTGTTTATGAGAAATTATTTATTTAAGACATTTATTTTTTATATTACATTTTGTAACTTGGCTCAGTAGCAACTGTTTTTTTCATTTTCATAAAAACTACAGCAAGGAAAGACTTAGTCAAAGTATAATTCTCCTTGTACTCTATCAACAAAGTATGGATGAGGACTGTAGGTTTTTGTACAGCTGCTCAACCAGCTTCAGTCACTGTGTCTCGAGCACATCGACAGGTGATGGTCAGACGTTGACCTGGCTGCACAGTCACAGAGGCTGGCTGTATCAACTGTTCACACTTCACACCTGTACAAATAAACAAAATGTATATGACAGGTTATCCTGTTAAACAGCAGTAGAATAAGTGTTGACTCGTGCAGAGAGAGACTCACTTCCAGCTGCCAGCAGCAGCAGCAGAGCTACAGAGAACATGATGATGATGATGATGATGATGATGATGATGATGATGATGATGATGATGATGATGATGACTCTGAGAAGACGTGAGCTCCTGATCCCCTTTAATCTCCACTGACAGTCTCATGTGAAGGCCTTATAACTGAATCACAATGGAGATTACTGAGTTGCATAGAACCAAACACATTGCATATGAATATGAGTCGGACTGGAGATAGAAAATTGAGCCTGTTATTGTTACTATCACAAGAATACAATCACCTCAGTGTTTCAAGAGTCTAGAATCAACTTTGTATACCCTATTTTGTAAAAACAGATAATTAACATCTGGAGCTCTTTTAATGTCCTTTTTGATTATTGTTACACCAGGTCTTGTCAAACCTTTATTACATATTGAATACCCATTACTAAACAAAACAGCACACCTGAAATGTATATTTAAATACTTATTAAGGGCAGTGAATTAGTTTTTTCTGTATATTTTTCAAATCAGTGTTATAAGTGTCACAGACAGAGTTACATTGCTATTATTGTCCTTAAAATATATGTAAAACAAAACCACTTATATGATCTTTTTATTTGAGTGTTTTACAAATGACAGTTCATTCTGTTTTTGCTATAGATGGTTTCATTTTTGTCCTTTTCTCATGAGAAGAATTAGAAGAGTTTTAATGTACCTACAATCTATGTTATATCATTATATTTTAATAGTGAAAAAGGGACGCCTTGAGCATTGTGTTATGGCAGAATGTTTAATACAGCGTATTTCTGATATTCATTAATGATCACATGGTATTCCATATGATGTGTGTTACTGAGTTGGGTCACACACAGTTAGAGAGACAATGGTCGTTCTGAATTATCAATAGATGTATTCATTTTAAGTGAGCTGACACCGAGGGTATAGGAAGTTCAGAGAAGGCCTCGGGTTATAAAAACAGTTAACCTTTGTTAGTTAACTAATCCTAAGGATGTCATGAGATGATGACGTTTAAACATATACAGGTATAGCTTTCAGAGAGAAAAACATGTGACATTTGTGTGGTTGGCTGCATGATAAAATGTGGTGTGTTTGGGGAACATGTTCGTGTGTCATTTAGAAAAGTATATATAGCCCTGTATTTCTTCTGTTCTGGGGGGCATTTCCGCGATTGGCTGCTGTGGCAGCGGGTGATGTACTTCCCATTATTGTTTGTTTGTTGCAACAACTAAATAATAATTACTTATCAGTAGGGATGGGTACCGAGCCCCGGTATTAAACGGGCCCCGGGGCTGAATTATTAAAGACCGTGGTACCGTTAAGCTCCGACGTTATCGGTCTTTTATCGGTACTGGAGACATCTAAAAAATATGTCATGTGTATTATTGCTACACAAACATTATATTGCAGTTTTAGTGTCGCCAACTCCGTTTCTAATACGCAAAAAGACTGCAAAATGCGTCATTTTTAGTATTTTCGATCTCTCCAATCCAGACGAGAGATCTCTCTCCCCGCCTGTGTGCGAGGGGGCGGGGCAGTTTACACACACGCAGCTGCTTCATGCAGCAACACACACACACGGAGGAGATGGCGGAGAGAACACGCTCCGAGGTGTGGTTAAACTTTACCCGTCTCGCTCGTTGCCTAAAGTGCAATAAGAGTTTAGCATGTCAGGGCGGTAACACGAGCAATTTGTCTAAACATCTTGCAAAAGTGCACCACGTTCAGACGGAGAAATGCACCGGGTTCGACTGTCTCTCTAGTAGCTCTGTAGCCCCATCCACGAGTAACGTTTCCACGTCAGGTATATTATGTATGCTAGCAGCAACACACGGAGCTAACTCAATGATTCAAACATGGGTTAATGATTACAGGGAACTGAGTTATTTAGTTTGTTAAAGTTTCAGCCATTCTGTTCACAGTTCTGTCCTCAGATTATTTAATATGATTTGTTAAAACGTTGTTGTTTCTGTTGATGTGAAATATTATGTATTTCATTTAAATAAAAAGCAATGTTAGTTTTGTTTACAATTTGTTGATTTTCATTTAATCGTTTATTTGAATAGGGACAATGCACATTAATGAACACTTTAGACAAATAATGCTTCAAGTGTAAATATGCCGTATTTTAGCTTTGAGCTAATTTCCATCCGTAGTCCCTGACATACAACATATAGTTAGTTTACCTCATTTTTCTCTCCAAAAGAACCGATAAGAGTACCGTTAAAAGACCGGACCGATAAGCGGTATCGATAAAAGTAGTAGTACCGTTAAAACCTTAACGATACCCATCCCTTTGTTTTATCAGCCGTGAGAGCAGCAGTGTGTCTGTTTGCTCTTTTCTCTGATGCCTGAAAAAAGGAGTGAGTTTAAAAAAGGAGTGAAAGATCAATGAGTGATCTGAAGTTGGAGTGAATACATTGAAAATTAATAGATCAATGTGTGATTTGATGTAGTACATATATTGAAATAAATAAGAAACAATAATTTGTTGTTTTTAGCATAGTTTTTGTAGGATACAGTTACGTCACATTGTGGTTTTTATGAGAAGTTTTGAGAACTGATTGTTACCATTGCATTGCATTGTGAATTTCATGGTATTTGTCATTAACTAAGAATTGTACTTAATTATATTTCATACAGTAACATTAAGGGAAAGTAAAAAGAGATTTACTGAGTATATGAAGTAGCTATATTGAAATAAAAAGATTTGTTTTATTTTTACCTAGAATTAAGTTGTTTTGAAAAGTCTAGAGAGTAAAAGTTATATAAAGTTAACTACTATTCTGGAAAATGTTCCTATGGTTTACTGTTTTATGAGTAACATAAAATATATATTTACTAGATATAAGAACAACATGCTTATCTAGGTTAACAGAAAGTTGCTATTAACCAGTTTCAGCTGCAACTATCCTATCTTGTTCTAAAGAGAACATACGTTGAATTTACAATTAATATTAAGAAAGTTCACAATTGATATCACTAAAGACCGTTTTGGATTAATAGGGCGTGTTGTCATAAACATTCATGCTTAGATGGAATAAAGTGTTGAGATGTTCTCAAAGTGGGAGTTTTCACAATGCCTTCTTTGTTTTTATTGAAACAATTAAGTGAATAAAGAAAACTGTTCCGTGATGATTTCTTTAGGTTTTAGCTTTAGTAATGAAGATTACATTTTGTGAGGAAACTTTTCCACCAATAATTCCTTTAAGTGTTCCAAAAATATATTCATTAACTGTAATAGATTACTTGTTTTTCAAATATAGTGCTGAATACAGTTAGTTTTGTATTCTGTTACAACCTAACCATGCTTGTAACACAACTTGGATAAACAATTAGAAAAAGAATAGAATAAGCAAATAGATAAAAGATGATCTATAGTGGTTAAGGAGGGTTTCCTTGTTTTGCTCATTGACTTAGAACTGAAGTAAAGAAGAATAGTGTTTTATGAGAACTGTCATTCCTCATGTTTTTAAAGATAAATCATCAGTTTTTATGGACTTTGATGTAGAAATGGATCATGGTGGAGAATTAATACCTTTTGGTTTCGAATTTAAGAAGATTTTAAAGATGATGTTTATGTTCTTTTCCTGACTAGAATTTAAAAGCAGGACGTCAACTAGAAAAAGAGATTTTACAATTTAGTTTTACTACTTTTAATGAAGTAAAGAATCTGGGTAAACTACCACCATTATTTGTTTTAACATTCACATGTTTCAGCATTCCTGACCATATGGACACTCAGCCATTTTGTAACCCGTTGGGGGAGAGATTTAAATTGAGTTTTTCTCTAGTAGCTGATTGGCTGTGATTACAGCAGCACTGGATAGTTGTGCGCCACCTTTGGGTTGTACTCTGAATCAGTGTGTTGGTGAGATGTTGCTCACTACAGAAACAGAAGAAGTGTGCAAAGAACGCATCTCTGAGGAGGTTTTGACATTTTGCTTGTGCCTCGTTGTCAAGGCAACAGTGGTGTGAAGAGGAACTGCAGTTTTTGGGGATTTCTACTGTGCAGAGGACAACGTGTGTCTGCTGATTGTACCACATTGATCCAAGAGTTTCCTTCCCTCCAGATGCCAGAGAGAGTTTCCTTGAGCCACTGACCAGGGCCGTTCTAGCTTTTTGGGGACCCTGCCACTGACTACAGCTGCAGAGGACAACGAATCACTGACTGTTCTCATTATGACAAGATCTTGAGACAGGCTTGTCTCAGACTGTTCAGACTCTGAAGAAATTATGCAATGATTTTATAGCATAACTGTGCAAGAGTTTTCCAGAGGGTGGTGCAGAACATTATGTTTAGTGTTTAAGAAAAGAGGCTGCTTGTTTAACGATGGTCTGGAATACTGAAAAGATTAAAGTTTAATATCCTTGTTTAGCATAATACATCTGATTATTTTATCACACAGAATAATCTTGACATATAAACTAGCTATGGGTAAAACGTGTGGTCGTTATACCATTGTTATCATGAACTAAAAATAAATAGGGAAATAGTATCTGGTTAAAGATGAACGGATTTGATATCCTAGAGAGGGTTAGTTATATTGTGAATACTTCACAAAGTATTTACTAATGTATTTTGAAGAACAAATAACAAAAACACGAGTCCAATTTTGTTTTGTTTTTAGATTAAATTGTCCATTACCAAAACTGTTCACCTTAGGTCTAGCTTTAGACTTTGATAGTAAAGGAGTATTTAGGCTTATTTTATATATCTGACATTTTTAAACATGTTGGCTATTTCCTAGATGGAGAGATGGCATTACTCTCCAATTGTTAAGAACATTTCTGAAGATTTAATATTTGTTCCATTTCTAATATTCCTATTTCAAACGTAATTTTAGAGTAACAAAGGCTGATGCTGAACTTGGAAAACATGTGTTTGCATGTCGTAAACAAAGAGGCTTTGTTTGTTCAATCACCAGTTAAATCTCATACAGTAATAATGATTGATTTGGCTAAAGCTTAGTTTAACATCCTGGTGAAACATTATGAGATATGTTCACTTCTAAGGGTAAACAAATTGATTAAAATGGATTATTGTTATTATTGATTAATTTGGAATATTAATTAAAAAGGCCGTTATCTGCAGGTTCACTTAGGAATGCCTTGCATGAACATTTGTCAGGCTTTGTGTTTCCTAGGGGCAGTACATTAATGAAGTTATTGATAATTGTTTGTTTAAACATCTGAAGAAAATTGTGCTGCGAACACGGGAAAAACTTTGTTGCATTGTTTGACATCAACACATGATGTCACTGTAAAAACTCCAGCTGGTAGAATATCAAAGTGCACTACTATAGGACATGAGATCTCGAGACTGACTTAGACTTTGCAAAGACTGAATGAATGTGAATTGATTTGTCAATTCCTGACTGTTACAGTAAAACTGACCCACCGACAAAAGGTGATTTTATTTTGGGATGCACACAATGCTTTTGGATTTCTGACTATGCCATTGTTGAACCATTGTGAGACATGACGCATGAATTTTGTTTGACTCTGCATGATCCCTGCATGGCTTGATGACTATGTAGCTTGATTTTTAACATTGCTGATTCTTTTTGACAGGAGAAAGTTTTTTTTTTTCCTTTGTTTTAGGTGTTCCTGATGATGAGTCATAGGACTTTGAAATAACATTGTATGTGAAGATGGGTACTCTGAAGTGTCTTATTTGGGAAACATGGTCTCTATGGGTTGGAGGACAATGTTTCCAGGAGGGGTATAATGGGTTTATTGTTCAATTTAGTAATTTAATTTCAAGATGTATTTGATAATATTTTGTTTCCATCCCAGTTGAAATCTTTCATTATTTCTTCTGTGACACATTGGTTTCAGATTTCTTTGAATTCTTGTCACGTGAATCTTTTAACCCTCACATGATCCAGAGGGCAAATGAAACTTGTCGCCTAAAAAAACTTTTTCCCACATGGTCAAGCTCTCGATTGGGTTCTGCTAAGACGTATGATTAAATGTATTGTTCAAAGTTGAGATCTGATTGGTTTCAGCACCATGGCTGAACAATGTTGCAGGAGATGTTTGTTGTGTGTTTAGGAAATTGTGGGTAAGTAAAAACACAACACAAACAACATTTCATGGTTTCAAGAAGTTTAAAAATGATAGATAAGACTCTAAGACCTAGTGGTCGACTGTAGGCTGTTAACCCAGAATGCAAGTGCTATTTTCTACCCAGGTCAAAGCTGTCTTTCCCTTGCAATCTTGAGGAGGGAAGATGGATCATTCTGAGGCAGACTGGAGTGTCAATGAAGGCAGCTGGATGACTTCCAGCTATTCTTACTGCTATTGTCTTATGGGTTTGGGTCAACACGAAGAAAAAAACCCAAAACTTCTGAGATGATTTACAGCCAAGTATATTAGTAATCTCAACACTCCAGAGAACATATAGAAGATCCACCGTTAACTGTTCTTTTACTGAAGTCTCAGTTTTTCTGACTACAGTTCCGTCCAATTCAAATGGTAATGATGTTGCTTCAGATGTCATCAAGGGATTTTGCTATGAGATGGGACATTACAGCATGAAGGCTAAGATAGATATTCCATCTAAAGGCTACGCATGGAGATCGGAACGTGCACACCTGAAGAAGTGTTTACTGGACAATATAACAGAAGTAGAAAAGTGGACAACAGTTACATCTTGCTATAAGTGTTTTGGAAGATTTTTCATTATGTATAATCAAGTATTAATTGTATGTTGCTTTGTTATTAGGCTATGTATGTAAGTTTGTTAAACTTGAATGGGACAAATTGATTTTTTCCTCTTAAACATACTGAGGTTTTTAAATGATTTTCCATTTAAGTAGAGTAGGATTAGCGCAATTGTCTTTTCTTCCACTTTTTGTGTTATAATCAAAAAGGTGGTTTTTTGGCTATTGTGAGTAGGTACAGTACAGGTGACCTGTGACTTCTGCCTTGAGTAAAATGATTACCCATTGATAAATATTTTTCAGAAAGTCATTTTGGGCTTTCGAGGGCGGAACTCAGTAGGTTACTTGTAATAATAATCTTTTTTGATTAAGTGATCTTAATTAATAAAAGGAGGGAGTGTTATGGCAGAATGTTTAATACAGCGTATTTCTGATATTCATTAATGATCACATGGTATTCCATATGATGTGTGTTACTGAGTTGGGTCACACACAGTTAGAGAGACAATGGTCGTTCTGAATTATCATGTATTCATTTTAAGTGAGCTGACACCGAGGGTATAGGAAGTTCAGAGAAGGCCTCAGGTTATAAAAACAGTTAACCTTTGTTAGTTAACTAATCCTAAGGATGTCATGAGATGATGACGTTTAAACATATACAGGTATAGCTTTCAGAGAGAAAAACATGTGACATTTGTGTGGTTGGCTGCATGATAAAATGTGTGTGCGTTAAACATGTTTGGGAACATGTTCGTGTGTCATTTAGAAAAGTATATCTAGCCTGTTTCTTCTGTTCTGGGGAGCATTTCCACGATTGGCTGCTGTGGCAGCAGGTGATGTACTTCCCATTATTGTTTGTTTGTTGCAACAACTAAATAATAATTACTTATCAGCTATATCTGTGTTTGTGTTTTATTGATTCCTCTCTGTTTCATTCTTTCCTGTTGTGTTATGCTGGATCTCCACAACAATTGCAATAAATGTAGTTAAGGATCTGTTTAATGTTAAAGTGGTGGTATTGAATAGAGGAAGTAGTTTGTGTACGACTCTCCTGTTACTGTCTCTCACTGTGTCTCTTCTGGCACAGTAATACACTGCTGTGTCCTCGGCCTTCAGACTGTTCATCTGCAGATACACTTTACTGCTGGAGTCATCTCTGGAGATAGTGAATCTACCCTGGACCGACTGAGAGCAATAGATAGGAGTACTAGCTGTGTGTATGAAAGCGATCCACTCCAGTCCTTTCCCAGGAGCCTGTCTGATCCAGTTCCATACTGAGCCTCCAAAGTTGAATCCAGATGTTGTGCAGGTGAGTGTGAGATTCTCCGGGTTTCCTGACTGCTGGTTCAGACTCAGTTATGGTCTGACCTTCAGCGACAGACCAAACAAACAGAGCAACCACCAAGAGTGTTAGCTTTCCCTGAGCCATGTTCACACAGTTTCTTGTGTTTTCAAAAGCTTGAGTCCCTCTTTAAATATGAAGTAAACTTGATCCCTTTGAGAATTCATTTGACGATTAGCTCCTCCTACTTTGCATTCTGCTTTAAAAGTCAAATTCAAGGCTATACAAACAGCATTAAACATCATTTAAACTAACAGCAAATAGGTATTTAAGGCAATTGTTGACAAAAATGAACTGTTGATTAAAATACTATAATTATTACTTTTCAACGAAAGATACAGTTGATTATTTATTTTCTTGAATTTGACTATAACTCATGAGTAACATCAAAGCTTTAATTCTAATCATTGTTTAGTTGTAACAATTTGAAACTAATTCAGAAATTGGTTGAACGATATGTTTTTATTCTTTTTATGTTGTAACTGCAATGAAGGAAAGCATGATGGTCTAAATGTTTACTTGTGTTTGCTGCAGCTGGATGAAGACCTGGGTTTTGTTTATTCTCTTACTTTAAAGGTTTCAGTATTCAAATAGTGGCAATTGAGGACAGATACAGAGAAACTTGGAGCCTTAAGAGGAAATAAACTACTAAGGAACTGAAACCTATTTGAGAATGTGCAAAAACACATTTCTGCAGTGCATGAAAAATGCAAACTAAATAAGTTAAAAGACGTAGGATCTCAGATTAGACCATTTTCTAAATGTTAGCACATGGTTCAGCTGCTGTCTTCTCTAAAGAGACATTTTGATAAGGCTCTGTTCTCCAATAAACATGATAACTCTATTTAGTGATATGATTTCTACATTCAGATATCTGTTAAGAAATATTTTTTTCATTGTTTGGTGTAACTAAAGTTGTGTCATGATATAGAAAGACTCCAAATCTCACATTAACAGTGTGAGAAAAGTGTGGTAATAATGAGGGGTTTTTGTACAGCTGCTCAACCAGCTTCAGTCACTGTGTGTCTCGAGCACAGTAATAAACAGCAGAGTCTACAGCCGTCAGACTGTTCATCTGCAGATACACCTGCTGTATGTTGTTGCTGGAGCCGGTGAACCGGCCTTTAAATGACTCAGAGTAGTAGCTGCTGCTACTGCTAGTAGGGTGGATCGAAGCGATCCACTCCAGTCCTTTCCCAGGAGCCTGTCTGATCCAGGCAATGTAGTAGCCGAATGAGAATCCAGAAGTAGTACAGGTCAATCTGTGAGATTCTCCAGGCCTTTTAGTCACTGGTTCAGATTCTGTCAGAGTCTGACCACCAACACCTGTCAAGAGGATAAAAACACATCTGATGAAATAAGCTGTTGACACAATTAAAATCTGTGTTAGATAAAGATCAGTAAAGATGTAGACCTGCCCAGCAGACAGTGAGCAGCAGCAGTCCTGTCCTATAGTCCATCATGTTAAACTGTGTGTCCTCTGTCCTCCTCTCTGCAGTCACATAAGTAGAGGGGAGATATCTGAGTTTTGCATTGACTCCTCCTTTCTGATTGAACATTGTCCTCTGTTAACAGTATTTTATGTTAAAAACATTATCTCTTATAATTAGAAATTGGTAAACATTTGTTATTGGGCTGTAAGTCACTTTGTAACATTGTATGATTGTTATGTAATTCAAATTTGTCCGATGAAACAAACAAATAATGGATTTTATTTACTGTTGATTAAAATAAAAGTATTAACATTATTGTCATTAAAAAAATGCTTTGAGTTAATTTAGTAAATAAATCACTTTACAGGTTTTATCTACATCTCATGTCTTTAACATATGTCAAATAAAAAACAGAAATGCTTGCATTTGTTTTGGAAAGAAAATCTGACATCCAACCATTTATTGTTGTGTTTTGACTCGTAGATGTACTGTTAGTATTTGTGAATAAGTAGTGTGAACAATATTCTTAGAGTTGAAATTGGTTGCAAAGAAACTTAAATTTAGAGCAAAAAATTAAATTACTGAAAATATATAATTATGGATACTTGAAAAGGCTGATGTTTAACAATTTAAAGAAGAGTTATTCATTGTTTATTCTGGGAATACTGTACATACAGTACGTATCAGTGATTATAACCTCTAAATGTTTAAACTGATGATGTAACAGTGAGCTGGTGTTGCGATCATTTCTGGTCTGAGGGCTCCTCCTCTGGTGGCTTCATGTTACAAGTGTTCAGGCTCTGAGGGGTTTTTGTACAGCTCTACTGATGGTGTGTGTCACAGTGTGTATCTGGCACAGTAATACACAGCAGAGTCTCCAGGCTGCACGCTCTGTCCGTTCAGAGTCACTGTGTTGCTGGAAGAGTCTAAGTCGATACTGAACTTGCTCTTCAGTGAATCTTTGTAGTATGTAGTTGAACCTTGTCTCATTCCTATCCACTCCAGTCCTTTCCCTGCAGGCTGTCTGATCCAGGCTGTGTAGTAGCTGCTAACAGAATAAGAAACCTGACAGGTGATGGTCAGACGTTGACCTGGCTGCACAGTCACAGAGGCTGGCTGTATCAACTGTTCACACTTCACACCTGTGGAGGGAAACATGTTGAATAGTGAGCGAGGTTAATAACAGTGAGCAGTCAGTGTGAGCGTTCTGTCAGTGTCTCTGCCTCAGTGAGACTCACAGGATCCAGCAGCCAGCAGCAGCAGCAGAGCTACAGAGAACATGGTTGGTGTTGAAGGTGACCTGATGGAGCTTCTTCTTCTGCTGCAGCTGACAGCATGATATCAAGTCTTTATAGCAGACTGTGAGGAAGTTCACTTTGCATAGAGAGGGACACTGACAGCCTATAAAAGAGGGACGGACTGTCCCGTCTCGAGCAGTCCAAGTTTGGATTTGTTGTTGGACATGTGAAAGAAATTATATTCTTTTTAAAACAATAACTGAAAGTTCATTGTTGTATTCTTCACAAAGCTTCTAACAGACATATCAGGCTAACAGACTCACATTACACTCAGATTAACAGAATATTTCATTTCTGCTTTGACTATATTTTTGAAGCTACAATCTGAATGTAACGTAATGTTTTATTAAGACAATGTTTATTTTAGTGCCTTGATGATGTTGAACTGAAGCTTGTTCTGTGGTTGTGAGAAGCAGAACACAAAGTTTTGACTTGTTGACATTTTGATCAGTTGCTGATTGCACTCAACTGAGATCGTCCTCCTCCCTGTCAATTAAGAACGTCACACTGTTAGAGCAGCATCCGCATCGCTCTCCTCTGTCATCATCCTTCTGGATCTTTCTGCTGTGTTTTCATGGTAACCCGCAAGATCCTTCTTCACACCCTCCAAGAACTATTGGAGTCTCAGGCTGTGTACTGCCCCCGCTCACATGTTATATTTAGATATTTTGTTGTGTTCAATATAATATGTAGTTATCACATGCAGAGGCCTGAGAAAGACATTTGGGGATCTCTACGTCATTTTGATCACTCAAATGTTTAAGGAGCCTACGGTATTATAAAAAAATACCCCCTAGCTATAGGGTCTTATAACACAGAGGAAGAAAAACACATTCTGTCATGAACTTTCTCACTCAAGTCCGATTCAAACACAAGTAGGAAGTAAAAAACACAAAATAATCTACATTTGGAGTTTTTCTTTTTTTAGTGGAATTAGTGACATAATTCCTCCTGGCTCTTACTGCCATGATATTTTAAACTTTCTGCTGTACCCCGATAGACATTGTTAAAAACAAAATCTTCAAGGTTTTTGCATAACTTCACTGGGGACTCCACCAGTGTCGCCCTCTTGCGGTAACCTTTGACCCTGACTACTTTTTTTAACACTAAAGACGTCTTGTGACAGAAGCATTATGTGGGGAAGTATTCACATCTTGTGTATATAAGATATCCTGATTTAAGGTGGAAAATGACTTTCACTCTCTGTTGGTTAATCCCACTGAAAAACTCACTGGTTTTTGTACAGCTCTGTGGCTTCCTGTATCACTGTGTGTCGAGCACAGTAATAAACAGCAGAGTCTACAGACGTCAGACTGTTCATCTGCAGATACACCTGCTGTATGTTGTTGCTGGAGCCGGTGAACCGGCCTTTCACTGACTCAGAGTAGTACACGGTGCCAGCATTGATCGAAGCGATCCACTCCAGTCCTTTTCCTTCAGCCTGTCTGACCCAGGCCACGTAGTAGCTATTTAATGTGAATCCAGAAGTAGTACAGGTCAATCTGTGAGATTCTCCAGGCTTTTTAGTCACTGGTTCAGATTCTGTCAGAGTCTGACCATCAACACCTGTCAAGAGGATAAAAACACATCTGGTGAAATAAGCTGGTGACACAATTAAAAGCTGCGTTAGATACAGATCAGTAAAGATGTTGACCTGCCAGCAGACAGTGAGCAGCAGCAGTCCTGTCCTATAGTCCATCATGTTAAACTGTGTGTCCTCTGTCCTCTGTCCTCCTCTCTGCAGTCACATAAGTAGAGGGGGAGATATCTGAGTTTGCATTGACTCCTCCTATAACTAAGGGTGTGTTTTTTTTCAGAATGATTTTACAAGGCCATTTATAAAGGGACAAACAATTGACTTCATGTAAAGTAGAACGATTTTGATTGCAAGAGGGACACAGCTAGGCCTACATCCAATACGACAATAAACTCAATTAATTAACTAACGATTAATCTCAGGTGTATTTGATTGAATTTGGGTTAGAGATGATCAGAGCTGCTTCTTTAAGGGAAACATTATTAATATATATTTTTTATTTAATCAGCTTCTCTAATGTGTTTACGGTGGATTAAAGTTTGCCAGTTAGCTGACTGGAATCACTTGTTTGTCTCCAGTGTTAAATATAAAATTTGCTTCATTTGGTGGTTATGTGACAGTAATGTTTCACGTTCAAACAGATGAAGCTTTCCTGATAATAATGTGTATGATATAATGATGATTTGTGTTCAATCGGCAAATCAAATAGATGTTTTTTTAATGTGTAATGTTATCAAAGTGTGCTTTCATGAATGTACTTCTAGAGATACATGAGCACAGTTGAACCATATTGAATCAGATAAACAGCTGCGTTGTTTGAAATGGAACATTTTATATTATCTGTGATACATTTTGTTGGAGACACAAAATAAACAGAAATACATATTTTCTGTTAGAATTCACTATATTTCTTTAGGTTGCAACTGAATTAAACATTGCGTCAAATGAGATGAAATAGGATGTCAATATTCAGTTACTCAGTATTTCAACATAAAGTGAATGCTCTCATGAGTGGTGGTAAATAGAGGAAGTAGTTTGTGTACGACTCTCCTGTTACTGTCTCTCACTGTGTCTCTTCTGGCACAGTAATACACTGCTGTGTCCTCGGCCTTCAGACTGTTCATCTGCAGATACACTTTACTGCTGGAGTCATCTCTGGAGATAGTGAATCTACCCTGGACCGACTGGGAGTAATAGATAGAAGAACTATAGGTGTAAGCGATCCACTCCAGTCCTTTCCCTGCAGGCTGTCTGATCCAGGCTGTGTAGTGGCTGCTAAGAGAATAAGAGACCTGACAGGTGATGGTCAGACGTTGACCTGGCTGCACAGTCACAGAGGCTGGCTGTATCAACTGTTCACACTTCACACCTGTGGAGGGAAACATGTTGAATAGTGAGCGAGGTTAATAACAGTGAGCAGTCAGTGTGAGCGTTCTGTCAGTGTCTCTGCCTCAGTGAGACTCACAGGATCCAGCAGCCAGCAGCAGCAGCAGAGCTACAGAGAACATGGTTGGTGTTGAAGGTGACCTGATGGAGCTTCTCTTCTTCTGCTGCAGCTGACAGCATGATATCAAGTCTTTATAGCAGACTGTGAGGAAGTTCACTTTGCAAAGAGAGGGACACTGACAGGCTATAAAAGAGGGACGGACTGTCCTGTCAAGAGTTGTCCAAGTGTGGATTTGTCTTATGAACATTTATTTTGGAAAGAAGGTATATTTATTGTTTGAAACTAAACTTAAAATGACAGTCTTGAACATCCTGTTTTGTTCCCTTTGTCGGCAACCTTAAGCCTTATCTAAGTTATTCTTTCATTCTTCTTTTTTTAATTATTATTTAGTAAAACGCTTCACACCTGCCTTACAAAATAACAGATGGGAGTTATATGAACCCCTCCATTGACGCAGAAAAACACACGTTGGTAGAAACCATGAAAAAGAGGAAGTCACTAACCACCAAACTCAACCGTTGCTTTCACATTGTGTGTTGGTAAAATGCAGTAGTGGTTTGTCATATTATTTTTGATTACATATCTTTTACTGACCCCTTTTGGTGTGTTTAAGGTTTTTGTAAAACCTCTGGGCTTCCTTTAACCAGTGTGTATCTAGTCCCCAGGCTTTAAGCTGGACAGCCTCAGATGCACCACGCTGTTGGTATTATCTCTGGTGATTTCTACACGTCCTTGAACAATGCTTGCATATATTGTTTTACTTCCATCGTAATAAATTAGCCCCATCCATTGCAGTGCTTTTCCAGCAGGTTGTCTGATCCAGTGCATGCCATACTGAGTGAAATCAAATCCAGATCCCCTGCAAGAGAGACTGAGGGCCTCCTCTGGCTTTTTCACCACTGCAGTGGAGGGGATGGACTCCATAGTCTGGCCATTCAAAGCTGCAAAAGAACCAGAAGGAAAAGGACACAAGTGACAAAAAGACAGGAATAAATGGCAGTGCTTAAATGCATGCAATTACATTTAAAATGAGGTGTATTGTTTTCGCACAATTTTTAAATAAACAAACATAACACATGACAAATAATATACAGTGAAGGAAGAGGCAAACATCCCACTGGGCTTTATTTGAATCCTCCACCTAAATCAAATTTAAGATGTTATAGAAAACACAAGGTTAATATAAAAAAAGTATGTGAATTCAGTAGTGATGGCATACTAGAAAAAAAGACATTGTAGCTTGAACCTGAGCAATTTACAGGGCAGACAGAGGGCTGTCAGCAGAATCAGTCTGTCCATCTTCTCGAGACTGAAAAGAGAAACGCAGTGACCCAGAAGTCAGTGGGGGGGACAGAAGTATACTCTCTGAAAACTCTGGATTTGCAATGGGAGGGGCTAATATTTGGGGATAAGGGAGTATTCAAATACATCTCTGGATAAAAATGTGTTGCATGTAATTTCAGGCTTTTTAACGACACTGGTTTCTCTGACAAAAAAAAAAGTCAACTTTAATGTCAATTTTTCTGTGTGTTTGAACCAAGCGGCAAACTCTGGGGAAAAGCCGGGACGCCAATACGGAAGTGCCACAAACTGCAGTTCATATATTGGCCGATAGGCGATGACTGCAGAAAGGAGCAATTTCCATAGACCCCATGTTAAAATGCCCAATTTCACAGCAGAAAAAAACCTAGCCCTGGATGCAATAAATATTATTATGTATATAGTTAGATTCCACCTTCATGATTATGAATCTGTGAGTGAATTGTTTTCTAACATGACCCTTTTATTTATATTAGGTCTTAAAGTGTTTGCATAAATTAGGGCGTGGTCACATTGAGTGACAGCTCTGTCAAGTGACTGCTGCTGTTAGCTTCTTGTCTCTCTGCTAGCTGCTCCGTCTCCGTGAAGCTACAAGGACTCTGCCTGCTCAGTTCATCCAGGGAACACAACTTGACCCCGGCCGTGTTTGTTTGTTCTTCATGCTTATATATCGGACTATTGTGACTCGCTCTGCGGTTAAAACAGACGGTGCATGAATGCCGTTTTGCGGTAAGTGAAATTCGAGTACTTTATTTATGTGTTTATGATTTCAATCAGCTACGTAATGAAGTAAAGAGATATGATTCGACATTGTATTTTAGTGAACATGTATTAGTTGAACTGGTTTATGTAATCACAACGGTTTATGGGTAATCATATATATAGGAATGTTGTTCTCACTTTCAAACTCACTGACTCAGAGATTCTGTGTTTCATACACCAACCTGACCTGGGTTCACCCCTAAAAGCAGATGTCGTCATTAAGGTCGTTAAAGACAAACATTACATCCTTCTTATCATTCCTAAGAGCCAGATGCTGTTGCTAAGTCATAAAATGTATCGTTAAATAGGTGAAGGAGGATAATTTAGGTGAAAGAATCCCCTGGGAAAGGAATGTAGAGGTAAGATAAGGTAGAAATAAACATTGACTTTTGACCTGGTGTGGTTGGGGATATCACTCTGTTCGAAACTCTGATTGACCTCGGCCAGAAGCGAATCCAGCCAATCAGGGCACTTGGAGGAGGTGGTCAGTTTAAACAGCCCCTCCCCAGGGGCTCTGCTGATTCGCTTGGGAGTAAAGTGGGAAGGAAGACTCGACAAATCTCCGCCCCAAAAGTAGATAGAAATACGGATGTTTTGTGTGTAAAAATGCTTTTTGGGTTAGGTGAGTTGGTTGGTCCGGGTATCTGTGTCGGCATCGCATCATCAGCTTAAAGTCCAATTTCTTTTGGTTTGATGAGTGGTTGGTCCTGACATTAGCCGCATCGCATCACGATCCTAAAAAGCCCGGAGTACCCGGGGTACTCTGTATAACTTGTATATGTGTTTGATTTCCTACCAGTAAACTCAGATAATTTGTTATAATTTTGATTCCGGTGTTTTCAATTCCTTTCTTATTTTAATAGAGATTTCAGCCTCATCCAACGAACGGCGCGTAGCAGAGGTGTTCTATCGCAACAAATGGTGACTTTCCCGACGTTTGTGAGCTGATCTCTAGAAAGGAACACCGATAGCCAGGGGACAGAATCCAGTCCAGGGGGAGGACACAGAGATACTGTTGACAACTACACCAAGGCGCCATATACAAAAGGTGAGCAGACACCTGTTTTGACTATCAAAAATCTGTGATTGGTTATACTAAAAATTTAGAGTTGTCAGCAGCGTTCTCACTGTTCTTAGTCACGGTGGGAAATACAATACATATTCAAGTTGGAAAAGTTTCATGAAGTGCTTAGAGAAGGGTATAAGAGTCCTGGATCTACAGCAAAAATGGAAGTTTCATGAAGTGCTTAGAGAAGGGTATAAGAGTCCTGGATCTAGTGCAAAAATAGAAGTTTCATGTAGTGTTTAGAGAAGGGTATAAGAGTCCTGGATCTAGAGCAAAAATAGTGTTTGAGTGTGGCGGGTGGATCACCTTTCGTGGTGCTTTAAATGTATAAAATGTCTGTAATTGTTATATGGTGGGTGAAACAAGAGGAGAGAGACGCGACCTCCAACTAATTATTTGGAACGACCAATCTCATCAAAACTCTTGTGGGGTTGATCAGGCTCATTAAACGTGACGATAAAGAGATTTTGTTGACTGGTTTTTAAACTCCAAGCCAGAAGTCGCAATCACCAGGGGGTTGTAGAAGATTACTTCTGGAAGTCACGCTATCTGTTGAAATAAACATCGCACTATAAAAATTTGCCTGGCTGTAATATGATAAGGTATGAAAAGCTCTGTGTGATTTTTTTAAGTCAAATCTGTGTAATACTTGAGAGAAAAATCCAGTGAAAAGAACTGTGGGTAAAGAATTGCAGAAGACATAGGGACAGAGAGCAACAAGAGGTGGTATAATGTCTGAGACCCTACCTCCACCCTACGGAGATAATGGCTCACAATGCCACTTATGAGTATCCCATCTAATACTCCTAAAAAACACATTGTTGGACCTGATATTCAGGGAACAGGAATGTTGGAAATAGTAATGGTAGATATTGAAAATCTTAAACTGGATCAACCAACCATGTTAGTGAACCCTGCTAATATGGAGCTAAAAATGTAGAAAGAGAATTAGGTCCTAGCATGCAAGCACAGTGCGATAATATGATAAGGACTATTAAACTAACCCCTTTTTGGAAATGGGATTTTCCGTTACACAACAGAAGACTCAATTCAGGTCTGGAAGAACGCTTTACAAACAAGTCAGGAGAGTTAAATGTGGTGCTATGTTGCTCAAAAGGGAGCTTACACTTTTGGGAAGAGATCTCCCCTTCTCTGCTCCGGAGGTGCTGCAGTTTCACAGCAGCACACAGGGTCAAAGACAGGCATGACCTCTGGAGAGGGAGAAAATCTAAATCTGAACAGACCACAGAGCCCATTAAGGGTTTTATGGCCTTAACACAGAGAGGAAGATCTGGAGATTGTAAGGAACTCTCCCAAACTACTCACCCCCTCCCCAGAACAAGGGCAGAGTTTTGCTCTCACCAATAACTAATCATCTCTTAACCAAGTCAGATTTCAAAATAGCCATAGCTCCAGTTGTTAAGGAAAGAGGGTGATTCAAAAGAGTTATCAATAAATTGCCCAGTATATTAAATAAATACAAACAGACACGTATCAATATAAGTCAGATAATATAGACGAGGTCAATCATGGAAGAAGGCTGACATTTAATGCCTGATATATAAGTAATAGTGATAATAAATATATACCTGATATTAAATAACTGATGTGTAAGGCTCGATATTTCTGAAAATAGGAACACCGTTAACGGCGTTCTATTTCAGTAAAAGGGGGGAAAGGATAGAATATACATCAGACAATATGTATGTGAGATTATTACGTTTTTAGGAGAAATTATCAATTTAAAAATACTAGTTATGGTATTTTTTGTTTTGGTTTGTTTGTTGCTTTAAAGAGAAATTGATACATTTAAAATAATCTAGCTTTGGTTATTTTTTGTTTTGTTAGTTTGTTCCTTTTTTGTTTATTTTATTTTTGTTTTATTTTAATTTTTTTTTTTAATTTTTAATTTTTAATTTTAATTTTTAATTTTTAATTTTTTAATTTTAATTTTTTAATTTTTAATTTTTATTTTTTATTTTAATTTTTTATTTTTGTTTATTATTTTCTGCATAGTCTCTTGTCCACACTCCAGACTAGTTGGTGCCGCCAATAAACACTAAAGAAGTAGAAAAGATGATTTCAAAACCATATTTCCAGCAACTTAAGGGCTTGGTATGAGACTTCTCCACACAGGCTGCTGACGTCGAAAGGGGGACCTGAGAAACACAAGGCCAACACAGCAGATTACGTCTGGTTGGAGGGGACCTCCCATGCCGTCCGCCTAGATGGAAAGGGGACAACTGGTACCACTGGAGCCAGTGTGCGGTCGGGAAAAACACCTGCGAGGACCCTAGACGACATCAGGACAGAGTTGGCCCTCGTCGCGAGGACCCTAGACGACATCAGGAGAGATCTGGCCCTCGTCAAGGCAGTCGACCCAGGAGGCGCCATCAGCAGAAAGGAGGAGGAGGATCAGGACATCTCTCCAGCAGTCGACCCGGAAGCCGCCATCAGCGGGCCGGAGGAGGAGTATCAGGACATCTCTCCAACATCGACCCGGAGGCCGCCATCAGCGGGCCGGGGGAAGACAATCAGGCCACATCTCTCTAGCAGCACCCCAGAAGCCGCCGTCAGCGGGCTGGGGGGACGAAGACATGGCAAACCAAGACGGCACAGGGAACTCCATTTCCCGCTGAAACAGGTTGATATAGCCGGTGTGGAACTTTGTCTGAACAATCCATTTTTTTTAAGGAACTTTCAACTTTATTTTTATATCCCATAATGTAAGGGATTTGTATTTTTTTATTCTACAGAACTATGTGTTACCAAAAGAGGGAAAAGTATGATAATGTCTTTTCTAATTTCTGTGGCTACTTTCATTGCCATTTTAGTGACATGTGGTTGTTGTTGTTGTGTGCCTTGTATCTGCTCATTGTGTGTTAAGACTCATCAGTTCCACCATTGAGGGAAGAGTAAAGATGACTCAGCTGACAAGGACTGTGCTTTTTAGACATATTTTATTCTCCCTCCACTGTCATAATAAGTTGTTGTTGTGGACTGTTCCTAGAGGTTTAAAGTGCTCTATATCCCAACTTCTGATGGGTTTATATAAATGTTGGGACAGACACAGTAAGAAGAAAATTGACAGTGGTAATGTTTCAAATGCTATATGTTGATCTCGTGAGGTGAGATCAAAAGAGGGATTGAAGTAAAGAGATATGATTCGACATTGTATTTTAGTGAACATGTATTAGTTGAACTGGTTTATGTAATCACAACGGTTTATGGGTAATCATATATATAGGAATGTTGTTCTCACTTTCAAACTCACTGACTCAGAGATTCTGTGTTTCATACACCAACCTGACCTGGGTTCACCCCTAAAAGCAGATGTCGTCATTAAGGTCGTTAAAGACAAACATTACATCCTTCTTATGATTCCTAAGAGCCAGATGCTGTTGCTAAGTCATAAAATGTATCGTTAAATAGGTGAAGGAGGATAATTTAGGTGAAAGAATCCCCTGGGAAAGGAATGTAGAGGTAAGATAAGGTAGAAATAAACATTGACTTTTGACCTGGTGTGGTTGGGGATATCACTCTGTTCGAAACTCTGATTGACCTCGGCCAGAAGCGAATCCAGCCAATCAGGGCACTTGGGGAGGTGGTTAGTTTAAACAGCCCCTCCCCAGGGGCTCTGCTGATTCGCTTGGGAGAAAAATGGGAAGGAAAGAGTTGAGCAATCTCCGCCCCAAAAGTAGGTAGAAATACTGATGTTTTGGAGTGGAATGCTTTTTGGGTTAGGTGAGTTGGTTGGTCCGGGTATCTGTGTCGGCATCGCATCATCAGCTTAAAGTCCAATTTCTTTTGGTTTGATGAGTGGTTGGTCCTGACATCTTTAGCCGCATCGCATCACGATCCTAAAAAGCCCGGAGTACCCGGAGTACTCTGTAAAACTTGTATATGTGTTTGATTTCCTACCAGTAAACTCAGACAATTTGTTATAATTTTGATTCCGGTGTTTTCAATTCCTTTCTTATTTTAATAGAGATTTCAGCCTCATCCAACGAACGGCGCGTAGCAGAGGTGTTCTATCCCAACAGTAATGAATGTTAAGGCTTGGGTTAGCGTGTAAGCGAGTGGTAGCTACATCGGTGCTAACGATGCTAATCTTAGCCTCCAAGTTAACTTAAAACCATAGACTGTATATATAAAGGTTAAAACGAAATAGACAAGTGTTAAGCGTCAAGTGGATAATACTGTAGAACAAAAGGCTTCTGTTTGAGGTTGATAAATAAGGTCATCCTTGTAACTTAGAGAGATATTTTATTATGTAGGTAGGAACTGTATGCATCACTAAGGTTAATTTAAATTGGCTATGCTCAAGTATGTAGACAAGCTAACGTTGAAGTAGTGTATGTGAAATCAACCTCACAATACGATGTGTGTATATTACAATTATTAATGTCATATTTCAAGATGATTACTTAGATATTACAATATGGTTGTTGAGCTGGAGTTCATTATTGAGCTTACACGTTAACATCACAGTCATCTGAAGAACTAACCCAAACCTTGTTGTTTTTATTAATTGCATTACCAAATTGGTATCAAATAAACAGTAAGCATTGGTAACACAACTTCCAAAGTTACAGTAAAATAAAAAGGACCCTGACTCGGACAATACACAATCCAACATGTTCAACAGAAGATAATAAGTTATATTGTTTGTACACATGGTTCTTTACATATATATCTGTTTGTTTAAAGTGTCCAGGTGATGCAGACAGGCTGGACCAGAGAGTGAGAGACAGAACTGGACTCCTCACAGCAGTGAACTTCAGCACAGGTACAAATACTCTTTTTTCATACTGTACAAAGAATCAAGAAAGATATTGGTTTAAATAAATGAAGTATTGACTTTAATACACTGATATACATTCCATTAAACAATACTAAATACTAGATCACCTACACATCAGTGAAGTTGAGGGTTTTTTCCATGCAAAGGGTTACATTTAGATGTTAACAAGCAATATGACTGTCAGCTTTCTAATTTAAGTATTGAAGGCAAAGATATTTAACGCATAGTGACAACTGCTATTTATCTCTCAATATTGTCTGTAAAAACGTGGTAAAAGTTATTCTTTCAGTGAGACAACAGAGCAAGCTTGTTTTAATAACAGTTAAATATTATTTTGATAATAAAATACATTTCAATGTTGATGAATTTCATACTGTTCATTCATAATCTGATTGTCTTTGTAGCTCACTGTTGAAATAAAAAAAAACATTACAATTACAAAATAATTATATCTACAGCCCCTAAACACAAACACACCTCTTTCATAAATAACACACTTGTTCTGCAATAATATGTTTTATGTTTCCTGTAATTTTTGTTAGGAAAGGACATGCCTGAAAGACACGACTCAGCATCTCCTCTTCTCGAGGGTCAAGAAAACATCCAATAGGAAAATTAAAAGCTGATGTTATGAGATGTTAAGACCAGTACAGGACATTCACTAAGAAACTATTTTATTGTGAAAACACAGTCAGCTGATCGAATGCACCTATTTCCACATCTACACTCCATCAGCTGATTATTTCTATTTGCCTCACTTTATGAGCTTCACAACATGTACCTTGTACCGCAGAGTTTGCAACGCAAATAAATGGGGCCAATCTTCAGTCAGATGTGAATGTGTAATCTAACATTTTCAGTAAGAATAATGGACAAAAGGAGTGCAAATACAAATTCAATTTATTGAAATGTGAACCAAAAGTTAATCAAACATGTTTTAAATAAAAAGCACATATGGACAGAAGGTGTAAACCTATTAAATGTATAAGTAAACACATTTAGTCAAATAAAGTGACAGACTAGGCCTGATCAGGTGGTATCAGCTATGCATGGGCTCCTCCATCAGGCCTGGTCCTCCTCACAGAGGAAAGACCCTCAGTCCTCTCCAAACCAACAGACAGGACGTCCATCACACGGAGGTTTCTCCTGAAGTCTCTGCAGCTCTCTGGACACCACGCTGTCTCAATCCATCCACACTGAATATGAGAGGGGAAAAATGAAAATAATAAATGCTTTAGACAATAAGAAATATAAAGTTGACTGTTGAGTTGCTCAGTTTTTTTAGATTGTCAATACTATTACTGTATAACTAATATCTCAGGTTAAGAGGCACCTTCAAATAAAGATTGGTCTTTAAATACATTTTGTCTTTTGAATTGTTTGTCTAAAGTCAAGGATCTAGAACTGGTACTTATAGTTTTAATGATACAGTCTGGTTATAATGCTGTTTGGAGGAGGCCTCACAGGTAAGAGCACTAACTAGCTATCATCACATGTACCTTAGCTTAACTTAAATGTATTAAACGTATAATTAAGTGATGGCAAAATATAAATAACTAATGTCATGCAAACATATTAATATTTGCTTGATTCCAGTGTTGCATTTAGCACATTGCATACAAACGTTAAGGGATTTTAAGATTCTGAAGTATTATGCTAAAAACTCAACTTAGATTATTATTTATAGTTTTGCTGAATATCAGCTTACCTTAGAAACGTAAAATGCGACGGCAGTGTGCAGATGGGGAGCATGTTAGCTTAGCTTGGTAGCTTGAGCTAGCTCTGAACTTCCAGCCCGGAGGCAGCAGGTCCCGCCTCGGCTCCGCCTCTTTGCCCTTATTTGGAGCAGGCGGGAGTGGAACTCTGACGCCACTGTCGAGCCGTTAGTGGCCGACTCCGCCTACTAAGGGCTTCTCGGCAACTCTGCAGAATCCTATGGGTGACGTCACGGACCCTACGTCCATTTATATATACAGTCTATGGTTTGAACAGACAGAGAGATCTAAATAACGTTTCCAACAATCCGAATACAAAATACAAAAATACAAATATGTATAAATATGTATATCCTCTATATCAGGGGTCGGCAACAGGCGGACCGCGGTCCGGATCCGGACCCAGACGCCGACCTATACGGACCCGGACCTATAATCAATACATTAATAGGGGATTTCAATTTTGACAGGGCGATTCTATTTTAAAGAGAATAATTAGCGATACAGGGAGAGAAGACGGAGAGGAGAGTGAACAGGCGTGTTAGCGGCAGACAGGGAGAGACAAATAATTACACATGGCGCTCTCCAAAAAGAGGAAAGTGAGAACAGAGCTTTTAACCCTGAGTGGACTCATTCATGTTCATCCTGCCCACTGGGAGCACAGAGCCAGTGTGTCTCATTTGTTCAGAGACCGTGGCGCTCATTAAAAGTGCCAAAACGCCACTATGAGACAAAACACAAAGTGTTTGACCAAACATTCCCTCTCAAGTCAGGACTGAGGTCACAAAAAATAAGCAGTCTCAGAGCCCAATATGATCAGTCCACCAGGATAAAAATGAAAACTAAATATCGTTCCAGGGCAGGCTAACCGAGGCTAACCAATGAGCACCTGCATGTGTGTATGAGAATGGCCCTGACCAGGCGCCTGGCCTGGGCATCCGGGGCTTTAGCCCCGAATGTTTTTTCTGTAGCCCCGGACAATTCTCCCTCAATAATATAATACATTAACCGTGCTTTACGTGAACCTCATCATGACACAAGAGAGGACGACAGCACTGTAATTTCCCGTGTTCAGTGAATGCAACAGAGGCATGACACCAGACCAATCAGAGAGTTGCATGGAAATAAACGTGTGCTTGTGTCATTCAAGCATGGACCGTGTTGTTAGCATCTGGTTAGCTAGCTGCACTAACGGACATAAGGTGTCACAGTCTGCTTTCTCACTCACCTATTTTCTGCATTAACATTCCTTAGTCACCTGGTAGCCACACCCTGTCTCTCTCTCTCACTCTGTTACACCCATCAGCTCCAGTAGTATATAGGCCCACTTCACTCTCACCTCAGTGCCAGATCGTACTTTGCAGCATGCCAGTCTTTCCAGCGTTACTCACCAGATTGCTCTCCCGGTTCTGACCCTGCCTGTCCCTGACCTGCCTGCCTCGCCTGATTCCTGACCCTGCCTGTACCCGGACTATTCTGCCACCCCTGCTCCCTGACCCGGTCTGCACCTGCGACTCCCGTCTTGCCTTCTCCTGGAACTCTCGCCTGTCCCCAACCAGCCCTTTGCCTACTATCTGCCTTTTCGTCTCCTACAGTTATTGCCTTCAATAAAGCTGGTTACTGACTATCCCTGGTTTCCCCGTGTGTTGCATTTTGGTCCTCAGCTCGTTTGTGACATAAGGAGCTGTTTGTTCCACAAGAAGCTGGAGGAGAGTCCTCTCCTCTCAGACTGAGAGACTCAGGTGAGCTAAAGGACTCTCTGAGTGTTTAGATACATAACTTTAGTCTAAGTTATCTCAGTGGGTCTCAAACGGTTTGGTCACAAATTATTCAAAAGATTATTTCCGCAGCACACCTTCATATGATCATTATAGTTATAAAAAAAATAAGAGAATAAAGGAAAAACAGTTATGAAATACTATATGGCAGTAAAACAAGAATAGAGTTTAAAAGGGGAGTGATTAGTAAAATATCCATAAAGAAAAAGTACATCTGTTTACAGTTCTGCTTCATATGGGTGTTGAGAGAGGTATCCATAGATCTCTTCATTTTGCTCTCAAAGTGCACCAGATTGATGCATTTAACTTCAATATTTAAAAAAAAACCGGGACCCCCCTAGAGGAGGTGAGCCCCCCACTTTACCCCTGCCTATATGCCGTGAGCTGATTATCGAGCCTTCATTGTAACAGTCGTGGGTGTACTGTGTGTGTGCGTGTGGGGAGTGTTGCAGTGAAAAATGCCACTGTAGTGCCGCCGCCACTGTGGGCTAAGCCCCGAATGTTTTCAGGTCCAGGCGACGCCCCTGGCCCTGACACAATTTCAGCCCAGATTTAAACTCCTGGCAGGACAAGCTCAAGCTCAATTCTCGCACTGAATTAATAAAAAGTGAGTGAGGGACTGCAATATAAGAGGGAAAGAAAGAGAAACTTTAAAACTGTTCAATTGTTATGATGTGTAAAGACTGATATTGTTCTATAATCGGCTGAAACTGTTAAGTCATGATGTGAAACGGTTAACAAAGAAAAAGGGAAACGCAAGCTGCTGCTACACTTTATTTTATTTATCTAAAATTAAGCACTTTTTAAGATGCACACATTTTCAAAAGCTATTTTATTTATTTCTCTATTTTATTTTTAAATGCAGCCCCGAGAGGAACATTACACATATCCACAGTATTTACTGTATATCTGTATAGTTCAATGTTCATTGACAATAAATATTGTTGTTTTTTAATTGTACTTTCTTTATTTGATTGGCAGTCAGTTGTTGATTACATGCAGACGTTGCTAAAGCTACAGTTACTTCAATATATATCACACTAATTCATAAAGCAACTTAGACATTTTGATGTTCCGGACCTTTGCATGGGGAGATTTTCTCTAACTGGACCTCGTTGAATTTTAGTTGAATACCCCTGCTCTATATATGCAATCAACAGACACATTTACACATATGCACACAAATTAAGACTCACCTTCTAGGATAACTTCTGCTTGTGATTTGCAAAAAATATTCAATGAAGTATTAAATTACCATTTTCCCTTGGCTGTTTCTGTTTCAACAAGCTCATCTAGAGTGTACAAATAATCTGTATAAGGAAGAAGACAAGGTGGACAAACACTACAGAAACAATCAGAAAATACCTTCAATCAAACATTTGATATCTTACCAAATCACTTATAAAATTACCTCCCATCATGCTACTGTGTCAAATGTTACATATTTTCTTGAAATAGACAACAGCTATTTAGCATTTCACTGGCACTATTATGCTCATTTTCAGGTTCATATTTGTATTCTGTGCCTCTACTGTGACATGTTTACATGCTTTAATGTTCAAAAAGGTCTTTATTTTGTGGTGTGGGAGGGAACGTTGGGATGTCAGCCTTTGCAGGCCATTTACATGTACAAAAACCTAACACTACAGGAAAGGGAAAACCCCAAAAAGCATTATAGGGCCCTTTAAAAAAAAAAAAGGTCAAGCATAATGATGCCGCAACTGATGTGCATATGTTTCACAAAAATATATAAAACTAGCATAGTAAGAGAAAGCAAATGTTATTTTACTCAGCCATTTAAATGTGTCTGTAGTGTGTAGAAGCATGTGTTATGTAAAAAGATATGAGAAGTGATTTCATAGAATGATCTGGCATTCAGCTCATGTTGTCAGATAATGCTTATCCTTTTTATGTGCAGCACATACTGGCCCAACCAAATCCCTACGTGGTTGTGTGATGGAATCGGTCATTTCTTTCTTTCATGGGCCTCTCATTACATTACAGTACAGTACATTACATTACATTACATGTTACTTGTTAGACGCTGTTATCCAAAGCGACTTACATACAGTAGTCAATACTGTGGGCAGGGGCGGACTGGGACTAAAAATCAGCCCGGGCATCACGACCGGCCCACTTCGGTACCACTAGTAAATTGCCAACGGGGGGGGGGTGCTAGTGACTTATCCGACCGGCCCACATCGTCCGACCGGCCCACTTCGGGATTCGTCACGAACGTCCCGATGGCCAGTCCGCCACTGACTGTGGGCAATCCCCAGAGGAGCCATTTGGGGTGAAGTGTCTTGCCCAGGGACACAACGACATGCTGACTGCAGTGGGGTTTGAACCTGTGCTCCCCTGATCCAAACACCAACGCACTAGACCACTGCGCCACAACCTCCCTCTCATGCAATGCAACAGACAACTCAGCTTTATGAAAATTGCGTGTAGATTAAGAACATCTTCTTAAATTGCACAGAACCTTTAATGTGTCCAATGCATGTATTGTTATGCAAGATGTTTATTCTCATGTGAAAATAAAGTGCTGCAATCATCATGCATGCTGAGATTAATAGTCACCACAGTGAAAAAAAATCACTTACCTTTTTTAGATTAATATGACATTTTGGAGCTTTTAGTCATAAAGCAAAGATCTTATTTTCCCCACATATATAGAAATCACTTAAGCATATTTGCAGGGACATATGATTCACAATCCTTTTAGTAATAGTTGTGTTCCCTCTTCCCATCTGTTGTATTCTGATAGCGGTAAAAGCTTTGCACAGACATCAAGTCATGTACTCAAATGCACCACATGAAAGGATTCAAACAACTGCAAACAATAAGCAAACACATATAATTCCTTTTTCCAAATTATTAAGGATTTAAATGAAAATATGCGGAGAGAAAGTATTTGTTATCAGTGAAAAGTGTAAAAACTGTGTAATATATATATAATTATAGGAGTTGTTGTTCGTGGTATTTTGATTATTCTATATGAAAAAGCTTTTGAAACAACAGTAGTGTTTGTATATGAAATTCCATATATGCACAGTTTTAAGCCCATCTTTCTCTTCTCGACCAAAGCTGCAGAGATAATCCATAAGAGACCTCATCCCGACTCTGGCGTACGCAGATCACTGCTGTTTACGCTTTACACACAGACACATGCTCGCACAGGGAGAAAAGAAAACGACTGGATGATAGAAGGACATATAATTAATTTGAACAAGGACATTTACAAACACAAGTAGACCAGGATCTCCACTGAAGCTGTCATCATGAGTATTAAACAAGCCTGCATCTTTCTCAGGGGAGGATCGAGGAGACAAGTAAGAAAAAAAATGTTTTACAGTACAGTTTATGATTTCATTTCATTTTACTCGGTCTTAAAAGTGTTTTCTCTATACCAAAAGTATAATCATTGTTCTCTTATTGGTTTATCAGGAATGTATTTCTTACTATCATCTGATCATTTTGTATGAAACAAATACTGTTTTGTTAATATGGTTATTCTTAGGGGTCAATTCGAGCTAATGGCACAAGTTTTAACCGAGTCTTGTGTGGAGTATCCGCTGCATCAGAGCTCAGTTTTTGTGCTTTTTCCATGATGTTAAAAAAATATGATTACAAAAAAACGTTATAATTTATATACAAATTAGAATATATTTTCACAGGTTATAATCTGAATTGTTTACTTTATATACACATTTTTTTTACCAGAAATTCGAATGATGTGCTGATGTAGTAATCCTAAAATGAATATACTTTACATTTGATCTGGGATCAATCAGAATGGATACTGTAAGATTTAAAAAATAATGTTTTCAGAAAGGATTGAACAGATTACATACGTATAAATTAAGTACATAAAGCTTAGTTCATCTATATATAGGACCTGATCGTAAACCCGTGTTGGGAATTACACATGTATATTGTTTGTTCAGAAATAGCAAGTTGATACATAACATTTATACCATTATACTCCATATCATATATAATAAGTCATAGATCATGTGTAGCTTAAAAAACAAAGAAGCAAATGCATTCTTCTCATACTTTCTTCAATATTACAAAATGATGTCCCTGAAGCTCACACCAATATGTTTCACAAGTGAATGAAATGATGTGAGTCTTTAGTTATTACATACTGACAATTCATGTGAACAACAATATTACATTTACAAAAAGACCATATGCACCTTTATATGCAGCTTAAATAAACACCTTAATGTTAAGAGAGGCAGTGAAAAAATGTATACAACAAATTTTAAAAAGTGTTCATCAAAGAGCATAGCATGGTTGGTGCTGAGAAATATTGGAAACATTTGTTGTAATGAAATAAAAAAAGTTAAATTATTGTAATTTGGGTGTGTACTTTAATGAAAGTGGTCAAATAAAATGGGTGAAAAGAATGGTTGCCCATCCTAAAAACACATGTTAAAAAATTATTTTACATTGCGCTTAATTCCATAAAGGATTCATTCTTAGTCTGCAATACATATCCGTATATGTATGAACGGAGCTGATAGGAGGGCATGCCTTGACACAATGTAGATATTTGCAAACATCACAAAAGTTGTAAAATGTGTGGTTAACTACTCTTTCAAATACCTTCTAACAACATGTCCTACTTCTGTCCATTCTGTTTTTGCAGACAAGGGCTCTTACAAACGATGAGATTGAAGGTAGGTCTTTTGTTGCTTTCAGATACACTTGAAATGTGTTGTGTTACATTGTTCTCAATCTACAGCAAGTTTCAAATTCTAGTAACAAGCATCTCAAGTATGTCTCCCTTTTAGAGTTACGTGAAGCTTTCGTAGAGTTTGATAAAGACAAGGATGGTTTCATATCCTGTAAAGACTTGGGGAACCTGATGAGGACGATGGGGTACATGCCCACTGAAATGGAGCTCATTGAACTCAGTCAGAACATCAACATGAACTGTGAGTAATATCCTCCAATGTATGACTGGAAAACAAACACATATGTCAAACTCCATTAGTGCCAATCAAGTTGGTTATTAAAGAACTTATAACAGCTCAAACCCATCATTATAACTTAGATATCTCCCTTTTTATAACCAATATAACTACTGTTTTGTAGTTTAAACCAGCAAATTCATTATCTGGTACTATGGTTTTTAAAATATCTTCAAGACTGATGAAAGCTACAGGAAACGTGTCTTTCACGCTCTCCTTAACAATGGTCTCCTGAGACGAAGAATTACATTTGCATATTTATATTTCGAAAGTAGCCTGACAGAACAGAGGAGCACAGTGCAGATATATAATCTTAGTTATACTCTATATCTTACAGTTAGATGTGAACCATGCATAAAGCATTTGCATTTCACTGTGATTTAGAATAAGTCAATCATGTATAACAAAGACGATAAATGTCCAGGAGAAGTGTGCTTGCATGTTTGATCAAAATTGTCACAGTGCAGCAGAGTGAAATGTAATGCATTAAAACGGAGAGTCACTAATTACCAGAGATAAAAAAAATGTATTCAGGATGATATCAAAGTGCTTTTCCTCTGTCTGATCGCTGCTCAAAGTAACATTTCATTATTTGTCTTATCCCAGTGGGGGGACATGTGGACTTTGAGGATTTTGTGGAGCTAATGACCCCCAAGCTCGTGGCTGAAACTGCAGGGATGATCGGGTTGAAGGAACTCAAAGACGCATTTCGAGAGGTGAGCTCAGCACACCTATTCTCTCTCTTTCTGGTCTTTGGCACCTCATGGTGGATGTAACATGAACATACTGTCAAATCTGAAAATCCAGCAAAACGTTTGATTGCAAAATGAGTCTGAATTGTCCACAAGCTTTGCAATGGTTTGTTTTTCCTTTACCTCGCTCCTGTAGTTTGATTTAGACGGTGACGGTAGTATCACATCTGAAGAGCTGAGACATGCCATGATAAAGTTACTAGGAGAGCAGACCTGCAAAAAGAAATCGAGGCGGTGGTCAGAGAAGCTGACAACAATGGAGACGGAACAGTGGACTTTGAAGGTTAGTAGCAAACACACACACAAACACACATGCATGAAAAAATAGGTGTGTCTTTCATTTGAAGCAAGATAATTGTAATCAATAATCTTTGGTTGAAATAACTGCTTTTAAGTGTTGAAGAAAAGATGCAGGGCTCTGGTATAAGCTAACTCTGACAACAATGTCTGCCATGAAGAAATACACTCTTTAATGCCAAAGCTGAACTTAGTGTGTAGCTTTCTGATTTGTATTAGTTTGCAATACTGTACAAGAATGTAGCTAATCAATATCACAATGATTGTCTTTATAGAGTTTGTGAAAATGATGTCTCAGAAATGAGGACAAGGATGATTCTCGATGATCATCGAAGAAGAAGTATTATTCAATTCTATGATAACGTACTTCTTATGAATACTTGTATTTATGTTATTGTTGTTTAATTTTCATCTGTGTCATACATGAACATGTGGAGCTCAATTTATTAAAGTGTGCAAACAAATGACGTCGTTGTGTTCAAATTGATGAATAAACAGATGTTAAGGTTTAAGCAGTAGCTCCAAACGGCTACCCACTATTTTTCAGTTTTGCAAATTCTAAAACGTTGTGGTCCGGATTCAGTCAGCTGTTCAAAAAGTAATAAATGAATGATATAGGAAATGTCTGTGATGTCTAGCTAAGCGTGTCGGTATAAGCCTACCTCTTTCTAAGGATATCTGTTGTTATTTATCCAAGTTTAGTAGTTGTGGACAACAACATCCCCTCATCCTACTCCAGCCGGCTGCAGAAAGGGTCTGCTGTGAATTTAATCGGATCCAGAGGACATAATCTGAGAATGTTTAGCACTGACCTCGCCAAAAGTAAGGGTTACATCTGTCTGATGATACCCGTAGGAAATAATCTCAGCAGGACCGAGTGTCCTCTGCCGCCTCGCTCCCATGCTCCTGTCTCAATACGGTGGGAAGCCGGCCATCTGCTTTAAGTACTATTATGTAAATATTAGACATCTTTAGTTACTAGATTCAGATTAGTTTGACAAAATATAATTGAACAAAACATGTCGATGTGTTTATAGGTTGAGCTACCCAGCATTTCATAAATGGGATATTACCAGCGACAACATTAGTGAGGCTAACACATTAATGTTTTGCTCATTATAATCTTGTGATATATACTAATATTGTGACATGACTTTTTTCTCTTTTGGTAGTTTAAGTATATTTTGATGCCAATACATCTCAGTTGTTCTACTCTGTTAATGATATGCATTGAATATAATAAAAAAATGTCCCTTAACATTAGTCAGGGGTCATTAGTTTACTCAATAACAGAAATATTGGGAATCACTGGTTTAGACCGACCTTTACAGCTTAACTCAATCTGAATCCATTTGATTTATTTAACAAGCCGATTATTATTCGTTTGAACAAATATGGCTATTATTCGGAATGGCAGATTGCCAACGACAATAAAAAATAACAGATTTATTTCCAACCTCTTTGTTCGTTTGGCGTCGTTCACAGAAAATAATCCCTCTATGGTCGCTAATGCTTTTGCATAACACAAAAGGCCAATACGAACATTGTGGTGTGAGTGATGAAAGCTATTTTTGTCTTGACAATAATAATGGTCCTAATCTTTTGACAGCGTCAAGATTGTGAAAAAACCCTACTGAGCGTTAAGGAGTCAAGATGACATGCAATGGCTGGAAAACAAAAACGATATTGGTTCACGAACCTGTGGTGACCAATATTAAGAATTAAAACATTGTTTGTAAAAGATATACATATGTCAGAAAAGGTTTTAAAGCATTGCAGATACAGATGAGCTTGTTATATTATAATGTGGTGGAGAGTTTTGCTTATTTAATATTATCAAGTCTTTTTCTACAAAGACAGCCCCTTATAGCTGAGCTTTGACGGTAATGCTCAATATTTCAGTTTTTATACAATTTGCTTGAAAGTGAAATCCTACACAGGTCAGAAGCTAAATGTCCCATGTTGTACAAATCACACGTCATGAAACAACATCATACAACCACATATAAACGATCTCAGGAATAATCTGTCTCTCTGGGCTGGATTAGTTCAGTCTCTGTAATCCTCATCATGGGACCCTCAGATGAGCAGATGGCAGATAAGACAAGATCACCACTCTAATTCTCCTCTGCTAAGTAACCAAAAAAAGCAATAAGAGCTGAAACAGAATGTGAAAGTTTGATATGTTAGTGTGTTTAAATCAAAACCATATTCACTTTTGGCCATTTCCATGGAGAATGGTGTTATTTGGTCTTAAAACCAATCACGGATATGTTGCATACATACACTTGTTTTTACACACAGTCCATACTGATTCATTTCATGCATTTATTTGTTATTTGGATTCCAAAATACCTGAATGTCTGCATGACATACAAGTGTAAACCACAGGCAAACCACCAACAACAAAACATCGATTTATAATTACATACAGGCACATGTAGAGGTAATAAGAAGAGAAGGAATAACCACAGTGTGTTAATATACGTTTGGCATTCGTTTTGGAAAATAAATAGAAATGTATATGTTTTTCTTGTTTTCACAGTTTTTTGGTTGAACTATAGATAACCAGAAAGCATCCCATGCTAACTCGTGTGTTTGTGTGCATGCGTCCAGGGATCAGGACAGATAGGTTTCACATGCAAATAGCATTCACTAACATATGACGTCAAGAAACAATTTACAACTAAACCAGATGTGCTCTTTTTAGATCGGATCTCATTGCACTTGCAGGTGATGTCAGCTCCTAGTTTGCAGCAAAACGTTCTAGCATGTAAAACTTCCTCACATCATCCATAATAATACACACATCTTGTTGTAGATCTTAAAACCAACACCACTTGAAAGCATGGTCAATGGCTTGTGTAATTCTTAGGGCAGATAAACACAGTGATTCGTCGACTGGAATGAGATGCATCACCTACAACTAGCAGCTGGGCAAGGCATCCCTGCCTGATGAGTATCGGTATTTGGCAGCAGCAACTTCAGAGGTCGGGGCTGAACATGAAGTCCAAAGCTTGTCTCTCTGCTGCAGCCACATTTGGATGCCAGAGGTCCACACTCAAAATGACTCGGGGCCCCGAATCTGGAGACCCTTTACAAATAGACGTAGATGCAACATTAGGTAAGTATGTGACAGAAACGAGTCATGGTTCAACTGTTGAGAACAACTCAAGTAAAAGAGCAACATCTCATTAAGGTCCCCTATTATACTGTTTTTCATCAATATATTATAGGTCTCAGATATATACAAAACATGTCTCTGAAGTGTTTGGCTCGAAATACCAAACAGATCATTGTAGCATCCCATAGTCCCCTCTGTTTCAGCCCTGTTTCAAAAGTGCTGATTCTCTGTCAGTTACTTTAGATGAGAATAAGGAGCCCCTCCCCACGCCCCTCTGAGAGATATTTGTTAAAAAGAACACAATGGTGCTCTAGGAGGAGATTCAGGTGATAAGCTGGGGGGGGGTTACCTTGGTTGGTGATTGGCTAATGGTTAGACAAGCCAAAAAATCGTTATGACATCATAAAGAGGCCAAAATCTGATCAGCTCATTTTCAGACAGGTTTTTATATAAATGGATCAGGACCAAAAGTGAGAGAATCTTTTTCCTGACACTTTCAGAATCTCTTTACACAGAGGGGACACATGTTTATGTATAAAAGACATGAAAAAGTGGATTTTGCTTAATAGGTGACCTTTAAAACAAAACCAAGGACACTCAAATTTTGATTTCACAATCTGTTTATTTTGTATTCAGAGATCATGCATTACAGTACATGACATTTTAATATGTATTCACCTGTGATAATAATAGTACTAATAAAAGCATTCAAAATAATGCTATAGGTGCTTATGTTTTGAAGTGATTCAGATGGACTAACCCTTGTGGAGACGGTGTGGAGGAAGGAGTCATCAACCAGGAGGCAGTGCCCCTCCGACCAGCACTGAGGCTCCCCTCCCACCACCAGCTCACACAGGGAGGGAGTCTGCAGACCTACCAAAGTGACATCTGTTTAAACTTTGGAACACAAAGTATTGTGGTTACAATCAGCTGAGAAGATCACGCACTATTGTCCTCTCTGTGTTCACAATGGAAAGGATTACAGCTAGATGGAACAAACTAAATGTGCTGAGGCGAAAATATCCCCTGACCCACAAAGAACCACATTGTGCAAAGCTTGAGTACTTAAAAATAAATGCAGGAAAAAAACACAATGACTTCTTTTTACTTACCAAGATGACAACGTAGGCGAGTATTAGTGGGTCCATATGAACTACCCAACGTGGCTCCGGGCCCTAACAGCCAAAATCCAGCAGATCCTAAAGAGTTGCTGCTGATGAACGTACGCAGAGAGAGAAGAGTCCGGTAGGTGCAGGGACAGGAGCGACAGTTTCCTGCCACAGAAACACCTGCGCTGTATAAAGAAAACACTGCCTGGCCCTGAAAGAGACATTGCCTTGACTCAGATACATTATACTTGAGAATAACACAGGATCAAGCAATGCATACTCCTATAAATATCAGAGCTTGACCTCTAATAGAGATCAAATGAACGATACCTATCACAAGAAAACTAACACTGAATAAACATACTTTAGTTTTTTGTCTATTGGCTGAATTGAGAATGATTTAACTATCTTTGCTGTGGTTGCAGAATTAGAAAACTAATCCAAAAAGTGTCGATAGCATACAACTATACTTGCATTAAGGTCTGGATTCAAATATCAATGTGTGTTTTTTGTACGTGAGAAATTGGACACTTAACCACGTTGTGCTGGTGCCATTTCTGGTGACAGTATTATGGCAGCTTGCAATCATTTGTATACATATGATGTTAGTGTTTTTCGCTCTGTCTCTTTTCTTGTAGTGGGGCCTGAAAGATTTAAGTTGCGTACCTTTGGTCCCACACAGGTCCAGCCTAGTTTTGAGTCGATGCCCCGCTGGTATACAGCCTTGAATTCAGCCAAGATTACAGAATAGTTGGCTTCCAAGACCTCAATGTCATGCCGATGAGCATCTCTTGGGAAGAAAGGAACACTTGGGACATCTGGCAGGAAGAAGAGATGAGGCTTCTGTATAGCAGAGTGATCGTTCAGATGGACCTGAAGCGACAGCAAAAAGGCAATCAATAATTCACAATGTTTCCTTTCTTCGCTGTTTACCCTTCAAACAAAAAGCACTTCCAAATGAGGTGTTATGATGCGTTTACACGAGATTAAACATGCTTTGACAACATGTTCAATTCCATGCGATATAACATTAGATACACACGCACGGATTAGACTTGTACCTGCTCACGGAGGCTCTTATGAATGCGGCCCATGCCCACCCAACTGTAGCGCTTGGCATACTCTTGCAGGGCTGCGTACAGTTTCTTGGCTTCTGCAGATGCCTGAGCTGGGAACAAGGCATGACTCAGCACTGGGGTGAGGTATCCTTGTCCCTGCTCCTCATCCTCCTCAGTTTCCATGGAAATAAAGGGAGTAATCTGATCACTTCTCAACAGCTTGGATCGTGCACTACACTTGGTTCCAGCAAAGCTACCGCCACGGGACATAATAGACCGCCTTGAGCCCGACTTAAGCTTTCCGGCATGTGCATGACCTGGGATTGGCAGGTCGGAGCCCATCCGATAGCAGTGCCACAGGAAGAGGAGCAGCAGAGTCCACAGAAGGCCACTCAGGGAATGGACACCCAGCTCGACATACGGAGGCACGGGCAGCGTGTTCATTGAGTCCATCCTTTAAATGTGAGAATCTAAGATACTGAAACAGAAACAGACCAAGCGTTTATGGCAATCCTTGTTAAAATGGCAAAGTGCAATGCAATCTTCTCAGACTAAACATCAGTAAAATACAAATTATTATATATATTTTACTGGTCTGGAACAAATTCCTTTGGTCACTCTAGACTTTAAACATCCCAAACTAGTGGCCTTGAAGGTGCTGTTTCCAATAAGTGGTGTTATTGTTTTTGTTAACATAACATAAACAACAGTGTTAAGAGTTCTATACGACATCTTTTGGCTCGTGAAATCCTAACAGATCATTATAAGTGTCTCTTTTTGCCAACAAGCACAGCCTGAAGATAATGATGGAGTGTCCCAAATTCAAACAGCCCACTGGCTCACATTCATTATTTTCAGGGTCACAGGAGGCGGAAACCTATCCCAGCATGCACTTAGTAGAAATGAGTGAAACAGTCATGACATGTTGCCAGTCTATCACGCAGCCACTAACCCTTTTGCTAAATTGTCTCTGACTGCACGGTGTTATGTAAGCTCTGCTCTCGGACCTCTGAGCAGACTAGCTGTCGATCTAAAGATTTCACAGCAGGAAATATTCTGAAGTCATGCGAAGGCTTTCCATTTACACTGTTGGTGGCCAGTTCAGATTCAATGTATGTTTCTTTCCTTTAAAATCCCCTAAATGTATTATATCTAACTAAAGTAAATGATAAAACCCGTATTAAATGTCGTTCTTGGTTGCTTATCTGCTTTACTTCCCAAAAGCTGTTCTCATCACCTCAACTTTTGTCTCACTATGACTTTTTTATTGTGAACATAGTCAATGAAATCCTAAAAGTTGGAACATGTGTCTCTGTCAATTTACTTTCAGCTATAAAAGAATGAATCTAAGCAATATTAACATCACATTGGTAGTAAACAAATGAATTGTATGTCTATTCGAATGTAAAGTGCAGTCAATATATATATATATATGTTGCATTCTGGTTCAATATATATATATATATATCGTATCAGCTACAACTGTTTATTTATAAATGACTATTTCAAAAATAAGCAGATAACAGAGCAGACCAAGTTATGTTCTGTGAGCATCATAGACACTGTGTGTGTGTGTGTTTTAAGTGGGAGGGCTCTTTCCTCTTAGGCTTTTCCCAACAAATTCGTTTTGTAGTTGCATCAATTGCATTCTATGTGGTGATACTTCCTACAGGAAACACCTATAGGCTACGCATGCTAAAGATGTTTCACAAATTATGAACTAGGGTCGTTTTATGTGCAATCGCTTCAGCATTCATGTTTGTTACTTGCTCTGCGCCAGCCCCCACAGCTCAGCTGGTTCATGTATAATGTCCGCATCCCATGTTAGCGCAAACATCCACCCATTACATGAAACCGCGGCACACGAATGTTCGCCATGCAAACCGTGTATGGCACATGCAGGCCTTTAAATGAGCAAACATACACGATGTACCCCCTGCGTGCCGCCTCTCACATCTCTGTCTGATTACCTTGGTGCACCGTGCAGCGCTGTGTCGGACCCACTTCAGCACCGTGCTGGTGGACAGCTCCTCCAGCGCTCACTGACAAAATGTGGATATCTCCCGCGCGCCGCTGCAGTTACCGCGTGCATCCGCTAGGTCGCACCTGAAGCTTCAACACAAATGCCCTCACATCATAGCCGAATGCGTCAACCACACGGTAACCAGCTAGGGGCTTCTCACCAGTACAAACCCCGCCGTGTTCTCGGGGCCTAAAGCAACAGGATACAGTGCAAGAAGAAGAACACTAACGCAGCCTGGAAGAGAAAGGTAAGCGACTGGCAGCTTTACAATGTAGCTGAGACGGTTGTCTGTCTCACAGTGGTGGTGACTGATGCCAAAAATCGTCCTCCGCACAAAGAGGGCCGGGGAGGTGCGAGTGATGCTGCCTGGTTTAGCCCCATAATTTTGTCACACACCAGGCTGGCATTTTCACCGAGGAAACGCCTCGAATAACAGCGGAGGTGATTTTTGACACACTACCATTGACAGGTTAATAATAGAATTAGGTTTATAGTCATCCTGCGGTTGGATTTTGGAATAGCGCATTTTAGGGTATGTTACTGCAGATCTGGATGTGAAAATGCAGGGGGGAGGATGAGTATTTAACATTACACCGTGCGATATGTACCTGGCCTTTTTTGTCATTTTCGTTTCTATAACGTATGAATGAGATTGGGTATTTTTCAGATTGATGGTGCTGGGATTTACAGTTTCACATCCCAGTGATCTTTCAATTCGAGACATTGTGGCCTGTGTGATGTAAACATATGCCCTGTACCCGAATGGCGAGTGTGTTTTCAGTGATATGACTAAAATGTGCAGTCCAGTCAGCAATGATTATTTCCCATGCCCCTTGCAGTTATTATATTCTACCAAAAAGCGATTACATCATAGAAAAATATGCAGTTATTTTTCTATTAACAATATGACAATCATTTGCTAACCTGCTACAAAACTGCTCTCTTTAACCTTCTCAGGTGATTCAGTTTCATCCGAAGCCATGGGGTTCACACGCTTTGCTGTGATGCTTTCTGTCACCATGATCCACCTAGTTTCAGGTAAGTGTGTGTGTGTGTGGTGTGTGTGTGTGTGTGTGTGTGTGTGTGTGTGTGTGTGTGTGTGTGTGTGTGTGTGTGTGTGTGTGTGTGTGTGTGTGTGTGTGTGTGTGTGTGTGTTCTCTAAGCATGCACTTTTTGATGTTCCTCTGCAACCATTGACTATTGCATTACATCTTAAAAAAAAGCTATATTTGCTTTGCGTGTATGTAGTAATTGTTCCTGGCTATTTCAGGTATGAGCTTCATGACTCCTGAGCCTGACACCCCACCAACACCCACCCCCGAGTCTTACCCTCTGGGTGACCTGATCCATGCTGCCCTGCAGAGTAAGGAATACTTAGCAGAGGCTTCTGCAAGCACAGGTACATTAACACAGGCCTTTACTGATTTATAGGCTTAAGGCAACTGAAGCACTACATGGTTGAGTGCTGATTGCAAATGACTCACATTGAATTGAACCTTGGGACTCTGCAGGTACTACCACCAACCCGACTCAGGCGGTGCCAGGGTTAGGGCAGAGCGAGTCCACAGCGACAGTCATATCCCCGGGGCTGCTCACCACAGCCTTCAGCTCCTCTTCTGCTGCCAGCCAGACAGGATCAAGGACTCCCATGTCCTCGCTGCCCATGGAGGAGGAGACAACCACCACTCTGATCACCACCACCACCATAACCACAATGCACATGCCAGGTACCTGCATAACACTTTGCTTCCCCTATATGTGTTGTTTCATTCAGGCCAGGTTTCTGTTACAGCAATGTTAAAACAGAAATGTAGCTACATTTCCAAATCAAAGCTGCTAAGATTGTTGTTGTGCCGGCATTGTCAGCAAATTCCCACTGACTCTTTGCCCATCACAATTACAATTACTTCTCTTCTCTACACCCTTTTTTGAGAAAAGAAAAAAAAGAAGTGGTTGACAGTCAATGTTACAAGTCATAAAATATATATATGACGAAATATCAAGTTAAAGAAAGAGATGTACATGTACTTTAGTGGTTTAAGATCTTAAACACTTAATTCAAAAGTTTAGGATAGCTATGGAGTCAACATAGCTACAATGTAAAGTTACATTTTGTAACACATAAGTATTCTGTATTGATTTTACATTCTTAGCTTACTAAAACGACATATTTTCGACGATTTCTGTTTGGTAACAACCTGAGTTGAGAACATTTTAAGGGCAGACTTTCTTGTCTGTGCTTCTGGTCTTATTACTACAGGAATAATATGCTTCTACTCTTCAGGATGCCCGCTAAAAAGATTGAAAAAACACAAAGAGTTGATAATACATGATGATTGATAGTAAACACTGATCAATGATGAAGATGATGAGGTGCATAGTCTGAAAAACTCCCTTTGCTCCCATGTGTCTCCTCCATAACCTAAAGCAAGAAAGCAGATTGGCCTACCAGCCTGATCTGCTGTGAGATGACTGAGCCAGATCAGTAAAACCTCATACATAGACATGTGCATCTTTGACTTGGCACTGCAAATACACACACATATGGTGAAACTAGAAAATACAGCATAATGGGATCAACCTTTGCCATTAAATCCAAATAATCCAGGAGCTCTATAGCATGCGAGTGGCCGACTGACTTATGATAACATGAATTTACTATGAATAAAATGCCCCATAGCTGTTCCTTTGAATAGAAAATCCTCAACGCTATTTAATGGCTTACGTTAAGTCTATATCCGTCAAAAGGGACAGAATGTTCAAAAAAATGTGATGCATTGAAACCAGTGAGATCTGAAGCGTACAAGGGGGGCTTGGACTCTATTTGGCTATCATCACTTGATATATTTCCTATTAGTGTCCTCTCTGTTCACATCTTCACATGAAAAGTTCTGAATCAAGATTGACAATAAAGTCTTACTATGTATTTTCGTTGTTATTGTAACAAATTAGACTTAAGCAGTGAGCATGAAACAACTTACTGGCTGAGTAAAGTGCAACCAGGTGAAGCCATTAATACTAATATCAGCACTGCTACTGTCCTAATATCATAGGGAGAATTCATTTGACAAATCAGTCAGTCAACAATGCCATCATGACAAGAATAATAATAGGAAGGGTGAGGAACATCATCGTTGTCAGAAATGGAGTTAAGTATGACAACACTACGGCGCTTCCTGTGGTGCTCTCACTGCAGGTGGAGGAGAGCTGTTAGTCATTCTGCTCATGAAATAAAGACACCATTACATTAACGGCTGCAATAGAGGGTTGAGGAAATGCGGGTGGGTCAGCTGGCTAACACCAAATGTGGGGAGAGAAATGTCATTTGAAATGAATGATCACTGAGTGTGTGTGTGTGTGTGTGTGTGTGTGTGTGTGTGTGTGTGTGTGTGTGGTGTGTGTGTGTTCCCTTATTAATACTAGGAATTGTCATTTTGACCCCTTATAAAACGCTCTCTAGGTACTCTAGTAGCAAGGTAATATCTCAAACCTGTTAGCACCAAATGAAAGGATTATGTAAAGCTACCGCTGCTTTTCTAAAGGTAACAATGTAGATTTGTATCTTTAGAAAGAGCAATGCTAGCTGTTATCCACTGTTTTCAAAGTATTTCCTGCCCTGAAGTATAGGGTCCATCTTCACATATAATTCTCGGCAAGAAAGTGAATCAGCAAATGTCCAACTTTGACTTAAAGTTTTCTGAAAAAAACGTGTAGTGTTTCCTTTTCATCTTAAACATGTGAAGAGAGGTGCTGCTTCTAAGTGGCCAGAATTTTAATTTACTCCGACGTGTAACACTAAGTATTGTCAACTTAACTTTTTTTGAATCTGTCATTTTACTGAAAATCTCAAGTTTGTTTTTCCCTTCTTTGCTGTCACTTTTGTTCTGTGTCCGTTCATTGTTAGCCAAATGGACTGAAAAACCCTTTCCTCTCTAGAGGCCATTTGTATTACAAGAGGTGGTCAATCATTTGATCCTATCGAAGCATTGCAACAGTTTCATTCATGCGGTCAATACAATAATTGAATGCGTAGACATCCAATATACCACAGCTTCACCCAAGGCAGTACTCAGGCTACTGGTTTTGAATTACATTTAATTTACCCAATTGAATCGGTGTGCTGTTACACAGAACTGCATGCTGCCACTTAGCGAACATAAGCCAGGTTGTTATTATGAGGCTCGGATTGTATTTCCCTGTCCTACAGGCCCAACGACGAGGCAGACATTTTCGGCTCCCTACCTCACACAGATCATGTCGATACATTGGACAAATATGTACATGTATTTTTTTTTTAAGCAGAGCTACTCCACAATATCTAGACAGAATGGACCAGTCTAAAGGCCAAAGGTCTCTTCATTTTCTCTCTTGTGCACTGATTTGCTAAAGCTGAATAATTCAAGACTCATATTTTTTGTATCGCCGGGCTCTGACACGTGTCCAACACACTGAATCAGCCAAAAAGCAAAGGCTGACTAGTGCCAACGCTGCGGGACACACCGCAAAAACTACGTTGCGGTTAGCCGACTCACTTAAAGCATTTTAGCATCAAAATGGCCCCAGGATTCAGCCATGTGGCTTTTTTCAATAAAGAGAAATTGGTCTGTGTTGTAGGCCTTTCTGGTCATTTATTTTAAAACCATTTGATCAAACAGTCCTACCATACATGCCCTGCAAGCCCTTTTGTTACAACTTTCATAAAACGTCAAATGGTTCAGAGCAGGATAACAGAAATGCTATCACCAAACTTGCTTTGTGGACATGTTTTCAGCCGGGTTTGAGATTTTCCCAGAGCTCAGTGATGTTTCCCTTTATCCAGTTGGTACTGTGATGATTTGCACAGTAGAGGTGTGTCACTGGCTACCCAGCAGTGCACGTCATCTACTATGATGTGTTTTTTCATGCATCTGAGTCGGAGTCAGCTGAGGCCAGGGGCATTATGTTATGGGCTATCTGTCAGTAAATCTGTTTATCCGTCTTCTGTCACATTCAACCAAATGTCACGGTGCATCCCATTGTTGTGAACACAGTTTCTTAGAAACGCTGTGAGGGAAAAAAATTATTTGGCACAAACATCCACTTTACTCAAGGATGATCTGATTATAATTTGTTGCTCAAAGATCGAGGCCAATGCAACCTCACACAACTCGTTTAGTATCAAGTATTCCTTCAATTAGGACGATTTCACATAAAGTGAAAGGCCAAATGTTACATTGACATTTGCTCACCAAAGTAGATAATAAAAAAATTCTACTAAGTATGCTATTGTTGACTGCGTTTATATATTATAAATGAACCTGTAGATGTATTTAATGCACACCAGAAACACAGTGTTAGTCGTTTGAAAAATAATAAAGAAAGCAGACAAGCAGAATCTGACCAGTATGGATACAATTATTGTCAGCATTAAGACGGAATTGCTTCCAGGATCAAGGTCTTCCTCTCAGTGTAGTAGCATCACCTTACACCTGACAGCAGAAAGAGAGCTATGTGTTACCTGTCTGCACTCTAATGTGAGTAGTACCCCTCAATAATGTAGAATTGTTAGCAACGAGCACCAGGTTCTTCTTTACATATTTGACTATATATCCTTCATGACTTCTTGGTTAATGCAGCACAGATCTTCAGGGGTTTAGGACCCATCTTGGAGAATCAGTGGCCAAACAGTTCACACAGTTCAGTAAAAGAGTTGTAACTTCACTCATCATCTTCACATAACTGAAGGCAGTCCCACAAGTCCTCATCCAAAAAATCAGGTCTCTGGGATGCAACAGCATAATGCCTTATCTTCTTCTTTCTGTGTTATAGTATTGTCTGCAGAAATGCTTGTGGCAAAGATATAGTAGTGGCATGTCTGTGCCATGAAATACAGCCAAATGCAACCTAATACAACTTAAATTATCGCAACCAACACAATAGATACATTTCATTATAATTATAGAGCATATTGGAGTAGTAGTCTGACCTTTCCTCTCTGTATTGGGGTTGTGACTTTTAAGGGATTGAATTCAGTTGATTTTATTCCCCAAATGTTCGTTAAGCTATATGCATGTTGACTTGACTTTGCAACATGTACCTTGAGTCAAAACTCCTTTACTGGCTGTGAAAATATCCGTTGGGAAAAAATCAATCTATGATCTGTCACAGCTCAGAAACTTCCAAGAGGTTCATTTTCAATTAAGCCGTTGCTATAAAATGTTTGTTGACATGTTTTACTTTTCTCTTCTCCCGCCCTTTCCCTCTTTTCACAGTACAATGCAATGCGACCTTGTCAGCAATGGAGGATGTTGTCGAGTCACCCGATGCTGCTTCATCATCCTCAACTTTTTCCCCTCTGGAATGCACATACAGCATTACTGTATATCCAGGATATGGAGTGGAAATTCAGGTAATGTGCATGATCTCCTATACATCAATAATTACTCACCTCTTCAAATATAAAGTCTTTTAACTGATTATGGAAAAGGAACATTTGCAAAGAGCCAGAAAAACCTTTACATGAATCTTTTCATGTGACCTCAGATACCTGTCAAAGGGATTTTAACATTTCAGTCTAATACATGGTGACGGGGTCGGTGGTGTACCTTAACAAAGTGAATTATCTGTAATTGGCTGCATTAATAAAAAGGTTAGCAGTAATCACATGGGAGTGCACTAATTATAACTGTAATAATGTTGCAGCAGCAAAATGGTCATTAAGCTCTACTGTGTTAACTTCTAGCTTATTCCACCATTAAGTGAAAGGTAGCTAATTATAGCTAAGACATACATGACTTAAAAGACGGAAAGATAATACATCTTATCATCAAATTGTATTAGGACCATTTCAAACAACTCACTTTCTATAAAAAAATGTTTTCATTTGTTCATCTTAAATGTGCATTATTATAAGTTTGATGATGTCATACGTTTGATTAGGCTGTATATTTATGTATGAATTCCCTTGTAATTAACAGGTTACATGTCATTACAGCACTTCTTCTTTTATTCCTCCAGGTGAGGAAGGTAAACCTGTCTAAGAAAGAGTCTCTGACCATCATGGGTCATGGAGGTTCAGGACCGGAGCTGTTAGCCAATGAGACCCTGATGAGGGAGGGTCAGGTGATTCGCAGCACAACCAATCAGGTGTACATACACTATCGCAGCCTCCGACAGTCCAACCACGGCGTGTTCAGCCTCCACTATCAAGGTAAACCGACTGTTCTGCATTCATTATACAAATAGAAATGACAGGTCTTTCCTTGGATCTATTTTCTCTCGTTTAAATGCATATTTCAAAGCATAAAAGCATGGTAAATATGCCAATGGATATAGACAGAAAAAAAATGCACTCTGACAAAAATCCAAGGACTGTTCTTTACATTTTGCTAACTCTTGATTTTTCTAAATTGTGACATTATCCATAGAGTTTAAAGCTAGCTAATATCTTCATTCTGCAGTGTGTTCTCTGAGCCCTCAAGCGACACTGAGCTCTTTACTGTGGGTTAAGTTCAATTAGGAGAAACAGATTAAGAATGAATAACAACTTTTAATCAAGAACGAAGAAAGCAACAGAGAAAATGTTCAGTTTCAAAATGAGGACCCATGGCACGTTTATTTATACAGCACCTTTCAACACAAGGCGATTCAAAGTGCTTTACAAAAATGAAAAACATTAAGAGCATTAAGAAATAGTGAAGATGGATCCTGCTCTGCCAAGTCACCTGGGACAATCTGGGAGGAGGAGGAAGAGGGGAAGACAGAATGGCAGCGTAACAGAGATCTCAAGATTAAAAGATAAATCCAGCTGATTATTTCACAGAATATGAAAGGTCAACTGAATGGTCCGAAAAACATGTGAACATTGTGAGTTTTGACAGCATGATAGTCTAGAGGGGCAAAGAGTAGACATTCACCAGTAGAAGAATACATTGGAAATATGAAGTGAAATATGTCCATTTTGTACCTTTCATTTGAAAATAATTATAATAATAATCTTTATTTGTATAGTACCTTTCATACAATAAGTGCAGTTCAAGGTGCTTCACATAGACATTTCACAGAACATTGATATCACACAGCATACAGTTAGCAGTTAAAAACATAAAATACATTTAAATTAAAGGTACAACGATGATATTGTGCAATAAAAGGAGGATAATGCAAATTCAACACACAATCAGATGACAGGTTAAAATGCATCGCAATGCATTGAAAAGTGCAGCAGAGAGCAGGAGTTTGCTTTCTAAAAGGCTAAATTGTACAAATGTGTTTTGAGTTTTTTTTTGAAAGACTTCCACCGAGCTGGCTTCCCTGATGTCTACAGGTATTTTTGTTCCATAGCTTTGGGGCAAAGTTAATGAAAGCTGCGTCACCAAACTTCTTTGAAAATGAATATTATTTACTTCCTGTTTCATCCACAGCCTTCCTGCTGTCCTGCCCGTTTCCTCAGTCTCCTGAGAAAGGCGGAGTGACAGTGACAGACATCCACCCTGGAGGCCAGGCCCACTTCCACTGTGATCCAGGTTTCCAGGTCCGCGGCCATGAGGTTTCTACTTGTGTCAACACAACACAACCTCACTGGAGCACCTCTGAGCCCCAATGTGTCGGTCAGTTTACTCAGTTTCATAGAACACTGAACATGTTACTAACTCAGCATCCGGGGCATCATCCCCAGAGTCGTTGTGTCTCTCATCTGGCAGGTTCTTAATAATAAAGGTTACATCTGGATTATGAGTCACCTGTTGCGGTAGTCCAGCCCAGCTTATTTTTGGAGGCACGTAGATGATTTTTGACACCCTCCATCTTTTTTATATATGTTCACATTATAATTTTGAGTTTTGGGCTGTCCGTGTTGTTATTTATGATCTTTTTTCATCAAAACCCACAAGATGTATTGCATGTCTGTCCGTCCTGAGAGGGATCCCTTCTTTGTTGCTCTCCCTGAGATTTTTTTCTGTCATTGGGAGATTGTCCTTGCCTGAGACGAACGTGTAATTTGTGATATTCGGCTTTATAAATAACATTTGATTGTTTGATTGGTTGTTAAAGTGTCGAATTATGGAGAGTGATTTGTGGGATGTTATTGTCCTCAGCTGTGTCATGTGGAGGGTGGATTCGTAATGCTACAGTCGGCCGGATTCTGTCTCCAACCCCTCCATCTGTCAGCAACCACAGCAATGGAAATAACCTGAGCTGCCACTGGCTGATCGAAGCCAAAGAGGGGCACAGACTCCACCTGCACTTCGAGAGGATCGCGCTGGATGAAGACGATGATAAGTAAGTTTGTGTTTCCACTACTTTGTGTATCAAAGAATCCGTTTTTTTTAAATCTGGTTTTAGGGTACGTACTGTATACAACTATTGATTTAAAATAAAGTTATTTTTGATCAGAATCAGAAACAGGTTTATTACCAGGTAGGTTGACACGTTTATGAGGAATTTGACTTGGTGTAGTAAAACAAAAATTCAAACACAGAGAGAAACTATTTTAAGGAAACTATAATAACAAAAAATATATTTTAAAGTATAGTAAAATATAGCAGTATTTACATTGAAATGGAATTGGAATAAAATATAAAATATGTGCAGTAATTAAAAAACAAGATATTGTGTACATTGATGTGAATTGCCTTCAATCTGCTCACCGAGCACATTTATGCGACACATTCACACACTGATTCTAACGCTTCCCTCTCTTCTTCAGCCTGACATTAGGTGTGTTTATGGTGTGTTCCCCTCAGGTTAATAGTGCGCAGTGGAAACAGTTCCCTGTCTACACCGCTCTTTGACTCAGACCTGGATGATGTCCCGGAGCGTGGGCTGCTGAGTGAGAGCTCCACTCTGTACCTGGAGCTCACCGCCGACTCTTCCTCCATCCCTCTGCTGCTGGCGCTGCGATACGAGGGTGAGCAGAGAGAAAACACAAAGGCAGTGTGTGTCCCTAACCTCCTTATTGTATGATATTTATCAGTATTCTACCTGATAAACAAGTAAGATGTGTTTTCTAATTATAGGAATTGAAAAGGTGACGCTTCTCTTGTTACAGGTTCTTTTAATCTCTAGAATCATTGTGAAAGGTTATCATTTTTATCATTTGGATTGTCTACATTTGATTATCTTCCTATTCTATACACACAACCACCTTTGCATGTCTGTGCATCCTGGAAGAGGGATCTCTCTTCATAAATGTAGGTAGATATGCAATAAATATTATATTTAAAAAGAGAGGGGGACCGTCTGGAATACCAAGGCTATTTTCTCATTAATGTGTTGTTTTGCTTTAGCGGGCCATAATGAGCCACATAAGTGCTCACAGTCTGCCCACACTGCAGTGGGATTTATTTTAGGCTTTGGAGATGTTCACTACTTAAGCTTTTAGCGCCTTACACCTGGGCTTTTTCTAGCCAAGAGGGTGTTAGATTGTGAAAAGTTGCTTCCTCCTCAATTAAAGGGGTAGAGCAAGGGTACCAAGGAACAGGGAAAGACTTTTTTCAGATCATACACACATGCAACAAGTTCATCTTTGTTTGTCTTTTTCAGCTTTCGATGAGGAACACTGCTGGGAGCCCTACATGCCCCATGGAAATTTCAGCAGCAGTGACATCACATATCAGCTGGGCACCACTGTTGCCTTCACCTGCTCTCCAGGCTTTGTGATGGAGCAAGGTTCAGGGACCATTGAGTGTGTCGACCCCAGCAATCCTCACTGGAATGACAGCGAGCCTGTGTGCAAAGGTAAGATTCAGAACACGGTTGTGTTTTCAATAAGTAAATGAAAACGGATGTCTTTTGTTTCTGGGCTACTTGATTTAATGAGACCCCTTTTGTGCTTCTTGGGGTTTCCCCTTTCCTATAGTGTGTTATATAGGTTTTAGTGCATGTGAATGGTCTGCAAAGGCTCAAACCCCAAAGTTCTCGTGAGAGGGAGTTTCTCTCCCACACACTCCCTCCCTGCCCAAACTGCCTCAGTTAGCCCCATTTGTTTACTTCAGCGACATAGTGACATCACTATGTAACACTCGTTCTTCTATTGGCTAGTGCTCTAACACATTGTTCGTGAAAGTCTAAGGGGCGGGACATCTCCAAGGGGTTAACCAATCACAACAGAGCCGAACAGCTAACCAATCAGAGCAGACTGGACTCTGGTTTCAGACAGAGGGTGAAAAGAGGTGCTGCAGCACAGGCAGTATGAGAAAAATAAAGAGCTTTTTGAACGTTAAGGCATGGAGACATGTCACAGTAGAGGAACACAATACATTTGAAACCAGAAAATGTAAATAATAGGGCCCCTTTAACTAAATCTAAATATTCTGCTTGTCCTTAATTCCAAAACTTTTCTAAGTGTGAGCATAAAGTGAGAAAGTCATTTGATTCATTCATATTCAAATAGTTGAGTGGGTGATTGAAGCATCAAGATGTTGTAGCTGCAGCCACGCTGACTGTGTCATCTGCTGAACTGCTATCATGCTGTGAAAAGTGAGAGCAAGTGAGAGATTGTAAATAAAACTGGCAGAGACACTCCAACAGGTGCTAGAGTTTAACTAAGTGAAATACATTCAGAAAGCCATATGTTGTGCAGCGTTTCTGCTTGTAACTCATTCTGTTCTCTCAGAGTGGAAGCTGTTTCAAAATGAGGCATCAGCTGTTGCGATCCTATCTGATTGTTAATATTTTATTCTGCTCATATCTGCCCGACTGTTATTCTCCCATATAATATTGTTTCACAAATGTTGTGGTCATGATCCCAAGAAAGTGTGTGTGCGAAACTTTCACACACTGTTTTATTCCATCTCATGTTGCTGTAAACAAACCTTACTCCACAACCGATGGCCACTTGTGTGTTCGCATTTTCTCAGTTTTCTCACTGCCTCAGTTTTAAGGAGTGCTTCGTATGAGAGAAAGACCTTCCGATGAAAAGCGCTGTATTTGGCTCCTATCGATGTTATTTGCACCTTAGAGGTGTCATCTCCCGACTGAAACAACTACCTAGCTGTTTTTGTTTTATTTCTGCAAGGACAGGTTGCTCGAAGTAACAAGGCAATGGTGTCAAAATGATCATATTCTTTCATTGGACAGCCTTAGCTGCAGAATAGTTAATACAGATAACACCATAGATCAACACAATGTGTAGCTAAGACAAGTTTCACACAAGCCGTTCCTTATGATACCCTATACTCTTCGGCACAGCTCTCTGAAATCTCTATCATGTCTCCTTGATCCTTTTTCTCTTACTTATTTCTCTCTCTTCATTAATAATTTGTTTCCAGTTGCTCTTCTTTTTCCGGCTTCTGTTGTTATTTCATCAGCCCTTTCATCGTTCTCTCCTCTCCTCTGCAGCTCTGTGCGGAGGGGAGCTGACGGAGCCGGCCGGCACCATCCTGTCTCCTGATTGGCCACAGAGCTACTCCAAAGGGCTGGACTGTGTATGGCAGATCCATGGCAACGAGGAGAAGCGCATTGAACTGGATGTCCAGATGTGAGTTTTGATACTTGAAGTTGTTGGCAAGTTACCAACCATGTTTGATTTGTGTGCCTTTGAATGTATATCTAAATAGATTAAATGTTATGTCAGTACACATATTTCATGACATAATCCCTTTCATTTTACTGAATTGATATACTCACTAAGCCTAAAATGTACCATAGTACCTTTTAACGGATTGCACATAGATTATACTGAATGTCTTTAGTGCCTATATGTTAATTCCACCTGAAAAAGAAAGGTAGATACCACAATATCTAATCATTGAAACCTAATTGCCCTTTTTATTCTTGTCTTTCTTCCTAAAGTTTAAATATCCGCCAGACTGATGTGCTGACCGTGTTTGACGGGCATGACCTCACGTCCCATGTGATCGGACAATACCTGGGATCAAAGGAGCGTTTCCAGGTCTCGTCCAGGGGGTCAGAGGTCACCATCCAGTTTCAGAGCGACCCCGATGATTCCAGTTTCATCCTGAGTCAGGGATTCCTCATTCATTATCATGGTAAGTACAATCCTAAAGACACTTGGTTCATTGCTCATTGTAACAGTGAGATAAGAGGGTCTTCTGAAGGTCCTGAGGGTTCGAATGCCTCTCCTTTTTGCTCTGTGTCTGTGTCCTGCAGAGGTTGAGCCAAACGACACCTGCCCAACTCTCCCTCAAATCGACTTCGGCTGGATCAGCTCGTCCCACTCGTCCCCCGTGAGAGGAAGTGTGCTGACCTATCAGTGCCAGCCGGGGTACGACATCAGCGGATCGGACATCATTACCTGCCAGTGGGACCTCTCCTGGAGCAGCAGTCCTCCTACGTGTGTCAAAGGTGAGACAAGAAGTGGGAGATACTTGACTTTAATCATAATAATAATAATATTATATTTATATAGCGCCTTTCAAGGGACCCAAGGTCGCTGTACATGGTGGACAAATAAAACAAACAGACAATCAAAGGGCAAACAAAAAATAAAGGAAGCCGGGGGACCAAGAAAGGGCTAGGGCCCGAAGGCGCAGGGTGAACAGGTGTGTTTTTAATGATGATTTGAAGATGTCCAGGGAGGCAGCATTACGGATCTCGGCAGAAAGTGCATTCCAGAGGGTGGGGGGCCGCAACACTGAACGCCCTGTCACCAACCGTTCGGAGGCGAGAGCGGGGGATGGAGAGCAGGCCCGTGTCTGAGGACCGCAGACTCCGAGAAGGGGTGTAGGGATGGAGGAGGTCCGATAAGTACTGGGGGGCGGGGTATGGAGGGACTTGTACGTGAGGAGGAGTGTTTTGTACTGAATCATCAAAGGAATAGTGTGGATTGTTTGAAGTAGGGTAGTATGAGATAATGACCTATAGTGAGTGTATTACCTACAGTAGAGAAACAGACAAGAGTATCAGCACAGAAGAGAAGCTGTGGACGGTGGCAGCAGCAAAACATATTGTTGCCCCTTAAAAAGGTCCACTTAAAGAATATACAGTATATCAGTGCACTGTATTTAGAATATTTTCACCACTTTACCTTGCTGTCCTTTGTGACGGAGAACTGAAGCTGTTATCTATGAGTAGCGGCTAAAACCAAAAACAAATAAAACAATAACTAACTCAAAAATAAAACTGCCTCGGAGGACAGATGCCGAATTTTACAAAGGGAATAATCCATTGTCCAGGCAAGAATATCGTACAGCTCATTTTCTTTTCAAATCTAAATAAGCCATTTCTGGTGCCAAATCAAACCTCCACTTGTCTCCAATAAACACCAAAATCAACTAGTTCCCAAAGCTGCCTTCATAAAAAGTCATAAACAACTACTCTAACTTAAGCAATACAACTAAATCCATTTGCTATTTACAAAAGCAATAAAATGGATGCAGCTCGATAAATAGCTTTAACAATATGCTCTCACCAAAGCCACCAGACTCCCTGATAAAAGCAGCGGTAAACCAGCGACTTTCAAGCTCTATAATGTGAAATGAATGTTTTTTCTTCAATGGAGTCTGGTGGCTTTGTCCATAGAAGGATAACTGCTTCAGTTAACCCGACTATGGTTAAACGCTTCATATACCAACCATTATGTCTTGAAATGTGTTTTAGGTTGACTTGTAAAATCTGTCCAGGGACTACAGATGAACAAATATCCTCTTGGCTAACTCTGGTATCTGTAATTGTAAGATTAGGTTAATAGATAGAGTGAACAGTTTGCTGTGGTGGTTTCAGTTTGACTATTTGTCATAACACATCCAGGTTTCTCACTTTGGTAGAAATCATTCAATGCATTCATCTCCCATGTTGCTATGCTCCTCTGTTCGTTGCATATAACTAAATGTCCCACTCTGTCCCCCACAGTCCAGCAGTGTCCTGACCCAGGAGAGGTGGTAAACGGAGCGCGCTCAGTGCGACCCGAGGCAGGTTTCGCAGTGGGGACAGTCGTTCGTTTCTCTTGTAACCAGGGTTACCAGCTGGAGGGTCCAAGCCAGATCTCCTGCCACGGACGAGACACCGGCACCCCCAAGTGGAGCGACCGCAGCCCCAAGTGTGTCTGTGAGTCCCTTTTCTTGACTTCTTATGTTTATGACGCTTATAGATGCTAAATAACTGCAAAAACATGACTATGGTTTGTTGTTTGTATGTGCTTGAACAGTAAAATATGACCCCTGCCCAAACCCTGGCGTCCCTGACAATGGTTACCAAACCTTGTACAAGCACAACTACCAGGCTGGAGAGACTCTGCGTTTCTTCTGTTATGAAGGATACGAACTGATCGGCGAGGTCATTATCAGCTGCGTACCCGGCCACCCCTCTCAGTGGAACAGCCCGCCGCCATTCTGCAAAGGTAAAGGTTGTGATTGTGTTTGGAGGTTGTTTGAGGAACCGACGAGGAACTGAACAATGCTTCTCATTCTCTGGTCCAGATATGAATGAATGAGGTTATGTGTTTAATGTTAGCTGTCTTTAGCAATGTTTAAGCTCAAGGTTTGTTCAAAATTATGCTTTATGCTCTTGCCTCTCATTTCTTTATTAAGACGGAATCGATCTGAATACAAATACTGTATGTTAATGCGATCCTTGAGGACTTCCCTATGAAATGTATTTGACTTCTCTTTCTCTTTCCTTCCTCTCACACAGTGGCATATGAGGAGCTTTTGGATGATCATAAATTAGAAGGTGATTTGTCTTCTACTATTTTTGATGTGTTCTTTATAAATCATACTTAAAGGTGGGGTAGGTCATTTTGGAGAAACCAGCTCGAGTGCGCTAGAATTTGAAAATACACAGCCGGAAAAAATCTGCCACTTCCTTACAGAGCCCCTCCTCCAACACACACGAACGCGCACATGACCAATGAGGGCACGAGATAAGTTTGTGCCCCGATGGAAGGCTGACAGGCAGGTAGGCCATCCAGTCACTTTAGCCGGGCTGGCTAAAATGATTGGTCGTGCTTTTTACAGTACTACAGCTTCCACAGATGAATTTTTTTAATGGATTTTTTGTCAAAGCACTTAAGATATTCATTGCTATCGGGATGTTAAGAGCATTCCATGGAATATAACAAAAACTGTATCTCAAGCCGGTTTCTCAAACTTACCTACCCCACCTTTAAAGCTGTTACATTTAGAATACAAATCCCTTATTTAGCCGCCCTCACGTGCTATTAAAAACCACAGTATAATAGAGGCTGCTATGTAAAGTAACCATTGTTTGTATTGTGTACACTGGGACAGTGTAATTCTCCTTTCAATTAATATAATGTATCATCTTGTAATTTTTTACTAGCAGAATTAGGCTCTTATATGAGCGACCAAATCCACTTGCTGTGATTTTTCAATCAGTTTGTCACTCGCACAAACACACAACATGACACATTAAACCTTTAGAGCATTACATAACATTTTATAACAACGGACATCAGTAAATCTGTGTTTCTCTGAAGCATCTATCTCAGTTCCCCAATTTAGATTATGAAAGTGACGTGTGAGTGTTAATTGGTGCTCCAAAACTAAGAGTTGCTTCAGATTTAGCAGCCTCTTTTTAATGTGTTATATCGTATTAACTTGTCCAAATCAATCGTGCATTGTGAACAGAAACACCCCACGGTTAGTGAACATTTTTTATTTTGTGGTGACTATTCCACAGTGTCCCAGTCTTTCGAGCCGTCCCATCAGATCCTGAGTGAGAACATCGCTTTGGCAATAATTCTGCCAATAATCCTGGTCATCCTGCTGATTGGAGGAATTTACATGTACTATACGAAGTGAGTACTCTGGCTTGTATTTATTCCTTGATCAATTTGTAACACCGCTTTTACACTGGAAAAAATGCTACTTCAAAAACAAGTTAAACAAGCTGTTTTCACTTGAAATAAGTACAAACATCTGCCAATAGAACAAGTGAAAATGTGCTTGGTAAGATTTCTTGAAGTAAGAAGGGATATTTAGATAAATCAGATCTTGTAATTAGCTGGGAAAACTTATTTTGAACTATATTTGACCAGAATCAGGAAATGTTGTGTTACAATATAAGCCACAAATGCTCAAAAGTGTTCTGTTTTCTGATGTTAGTTGGTGATCTTTTAATAAATATGTAAAAAAATATGTTTCATCTGAGATACGACTCAAAATAAGATGATTTGACTCTAAAAACAAGACCCGATATCTCACTGCATTGTTACTTCTGAAGTTACTGTGTCTTATATCAGGTGTAAAGACATATTCTGACTAGATATTAGACAAATATACTTGGCAAGATTTCGAGTTTTTGTAGTGTACTTTTCTTCAGCTCACTTTATGTATAAACTTTTCTCAATGTAAGTGTATTTGTTCCCCTCCCAGCATCTGCAGACTAGAGTGGAAGCCGCTCTTCTGGAAGTCTCTCTCTCACACACACTCCTACAGTCCCATTACGGTCGAGTCCGACTTCAACAACCCTCTTTATGAGGCAGGTGTAAGTATAAGGCTGATGCTTGACATGTTTTCTGGCCTTATCAACTTTGTTATTCACATTTGACTACATCCCAACTAAAATAAAGTCTTAAATAATTGTTTTACTGATTGATTTCTTACTCCCACAGGACACGCGGGAGTATGAAGTGTCAATTTAGCGGAGAAAACGTTCGGTGAGAGTTGAACACCGCAGGAAGATTCAATTATTTTGGACGGGAAATGTGTAAGGATTATATTATATATATTATTTTCTAACTTTGTTATGTTTTACCATCACTGTATCTCTGGTTTATCAGTTTGTGGAAGTGCTTTATTTTTGATTTGTTGCTCTGATGTGGTGATTTGCCAAATGTGGGTCCTACTTCACGGTCCGACTGTCTGTATCACTAGGACTGGTGCCTTATGAAGGGTAAGAAATGGATAACAAAGGGAACAAATAGCAATGTGGGAGGCATAGGTTAAGTGTAAAAGGGTGTTGTTGAAATGTATCTATTTATTAAGTTACATTATTATGAGGCCAAAACATCAGAGAACTTGGCAATACTTTATTTGTTACTATCAAAATTCAAGAGCATACACAGTGAATGTTTTTCTTTCATTATGACAGTTGTACATTATACAAAGTGTTACAGTTAAAGGGGAAAATACTTTAATTTCAATCATGAGAAAAGTTTGATCAACTCAGTCATTTTCTCTCTGTGTAACACACACACACACACACACACACACACACACACACACACACACACACAGAAAGTGAATGTAAATATTTGACTTAATATTGATTGAGGTTGATATATATACTAAACTATATATATATAAGCCTCATATATACACTTACATGGTGGTGGGAGGTTATATATTTTCATTATATATTTAATGAAAATTCAGTGCCAAAATATAATGTTAAATAATTTAATGTGTCTAAGTGTTTCATCTGTTGTTGCAATACTGTTTACAAAAGCAGTTTATTTTATTCTTCGCTGTTTCTGGAGTGCACCGTCACCCAGTGTCACATGACATGTAAGACTAGGTGAGGACATGAATGTCATTATGCTTAGAGCATGCACTGATTGTAAATGATATTGCTTCTGCTCAAATCTTGCCATTATCATTATAGTTATCGACAGTTATCATTGTTATCAGATTTGATGTTGTATGCACTATGTTGATGAAAAATTACAAACTTGGCTGCTTGCTGTGATGCATTATGTATTTATTTACAACTGATTGTTTGAACAGTGAATGTTTTCTCATTCACTGTGCCAAATGGAGGATCCTGGAGACTGTTGCTTTGTAGATTTAATTATTCTCTTATCATCAGTAGCATTTCTTTGCTTCATATATGAATACACTCTTTTGAAGGCGGTAAATTATTTGCTGAACTGGAAATAAAGTCTCTGTTGAATGGTGTAAAACGTGTAAGAAATGGGCTTTTATTTGTCAATGTTATACCAATACAATCTGTGCATGCAAAGAACATGCACCATACTGATACATCAAATCCAAAACATATAGGAGAGTGGGAAAGTTATTTTGTTTTAGAGATAATTTTGAACTTGTATGGCCTTTTTCTCATAGCTAAAAGGCTAAGGCAGGGGTGTCAAACTCAAATACACAGTGGGCCAAAATAAAAAAATGGGTACTAGTCGAGGGCCGGACTGGTTCAATGTTTATTGCAAAACTTATTGAAATGAACTTATTGCACATATTAAACCTGGAACTAACAAAGCTTAAATTATTGCCTATAAAAACAACATTAAACATTAAATAATCAGTTGCATTCATTTCTTATGGCTCTATCTGCAGCTTTTCCGGAGTCATTTCTTATGATTACATTTTTCCACAGGCCAACAACAGCTTCAAAAAAACTATTTCCCTCAAAGAAAAAACAAACATGCCCTGTTGTCGCAAGAAAAAAAGTGCAGAAGGAAACATCCATTAAACTCAGTTTGCTGCTCTGTGATGCTAGTTCAGATACTTGGCATCTCATCTTGGGTGCAAGTTCATCAATGTTTGGGGTCAGGCTCTGAGCTGAGGAAACCCTCAGGATTGAGTGAAGGTGTGTGCGTGCAATATACCGGCGGGCCAGATCTAATAGTAATTCAAAATTATCCTGCGGGCCGAAATTAAATCCACCAAGGGCCTGATTTGGCCCCCGGGCCTTGAGTTTGACACATGTGGGCTAAGGGCTAAAGTAAATAATAATTAAGAGAATACATTATCGATATTATTCCCACTGAATAATGTGGAGCTGTGTTCTCTACAAAGGAAGGGTCGAGTTATCCAGATATTTTATACTATATTTAGAAATAAATACTCTGTTATAATTACATTTTTTTGGTTGTTGTTTTTTACTTAAATAAAAATACTAAATTAATTATCAAAGAAATTAATTATAGTTGAGTAAAACAAATACAAATGTTTAACTCTAAAATGTAGTGGAGTAACATAATCAGGTTGTGGAAAAACTAAGGTAATAGTTTTCTTTTAGTTCAGTTTGACTACATTGTTTTGAAAGTCTTTACCAGAAGTTGTAGAATGTTCTCATGTCTGCATTGACGCTAACTTTATAAATGTATTATTCCCTTATGACCACTAGAGGGCGATAAACACGGATGACTATACTTTCAAGCAACTGTCATTCCGCTTGATACTAAATCTTCAAGGTAAGAATAGACTAATCACCACATTAGAAAAGTATTGAAAATTGTAATTGTTGTTATTTGCCATTACAACAGTATAACATTTGCTTTTTATTATTTAGAAAAAAGGATTATAGGGATATTAGTCTGCGTTGGCCATAGATGTAGTTCCGCCCTGTGACCACGGGAGGGCAGTATCGACTCGTGATTATAAATACACAACACTCTTCATGGAACAGTCACTAATAACGAGCGAATGATACATGTTGTTGTTTTATATCTGGTATATATTTAGATTGCATACTTTGAGGAACCTATGACCCAAGTTGTTCATTGCACAACTACACTGTAGCATTTGAACCTTTGAACCTTTCCAGTTTATCACCATTTCCAAGTGGTGGCGCTAAATCACGTGACACGTTGTTTACCTCACACAAAGGTGCAGTAGAAGAAGAAAACAGCGGAACAAGAAGATGTGCGAGTTTCGTTTCCGAGTGACCTAGTTAGCTTCTGCTATTAGCATCAGTTATTATTCTTTATGTCTAACAATGGGATTGTCCGTTCTTAATGTAGCAGCTAGCTTTGTTTGATACCCAGTCTCTGATTGTTCAGACAAGAAGCGAAACAAACATAGGAGGATTTCTATCTTGAAGCTTGGCTAAAGGGGATAGCCGTTGTTAGCCTCTTTTATTTAGATATTGCGATTAAAATGTGTTGTCAAACGATAGCTGTGTTGTAAATTCACTGTGTGTGGTTAGGGTTAGCTGGCTAGCTGGTTATCGATTGCTGGCTGATCAACGCTTGGCTCTCTTCGTTAAGCTAGGTTCACTCCTGCAGCTCCCTTGGATGTTCACTGTGGTAAGTACCATTTATTATAAGATAATACTTTCACTACATTGATTGGTAAGCATAAATCATTTCCACAACTAACTACATATCAATCCCTTTTTACCTATTGGTACTTGTGGTTGTAGCTTAGTTGTTGCATTACACAATTGTGATGTAATACAATGTCAATATTTTGTCTAGTATATTTCCATATATTTCTGTTGCCTAGTGAGCTTGTCTATTGGAGAGAATTCACATGTATTCACTCTTTTTTTTATTGTGTATTATTTAGATACTATTGTGATATATGTCTGTTCAACTGTGAATTTGTGTTATATTTGTATCTTATTCTACCTTTAAAATATTTTTAAACTCGTGTGTAATGCAATGACAACTCTACTGCTGTGACCAAATAATGCCCCAATTTGTGATGAATAAAGTGTCTTTCTATCTAATATTATATTATTAAACACATCACTTAAGTGTTAACTATGGTCAGCTGTAACAGTAGACGTATGTTGACAGTCAAGGTGCATGCACATATGTGGGACACATTATAATGAAGAATAAAAAGTGTTTTGAAGCAGCACTTCCTGTATCTCACTGAGAATATCACTTTGCACATAAGGAGTTGGTTATAAGTTTGTTTGAAACTACATTTTCTGCATTTAATACCCATTTATGGTATTTTTTGCAACATTGTAATTTGTTCGAGAAGTCAAAAACTACATTAATAGTACAAGACACGCAATGGATGTGATTAAACACTTTTCTTTAATGAATATTGGTTATTATTAGGTTTATTCCTTTTTTGATTTTCACAATAGCATAGGAAATATTGTGAACGCTTAATTTCTTGCTTCAATTTTATTTCTAGGACTTTTTTCAGTGTTCAATTGCCTTATTTTACAGTGGGCCTTTTTACCAATTGTTTGCTTCAATTTCATTAAGCAATTTAAATACTTCATACTGGATGTTGTATATCCTGCTTTTGTGATACAAGAAAAAGGATCATGTCATCGTCCAGTTGACAACAATAGAGTGCTTCAGATTCAGTCATTATATTCATGGTTTACAAACACAGCTCTCAACTAGGATACAACTTAAATAGAATCTATGCACTCTAATGTTAATAATTAAACATTTGTCACTTCTTCTAGTCCAAATGTTCACTAACAAGCCATTATATCCTTCTGTGTTGCAGTCAGGAAGTGACTCTTCGGCCCCATGTCTGCTGAGGCTTCAGTAGGCAGTCATGCTGCTGACTCGGCCCAGTCTGCTAATTCCCAGCCTGCCTTCCACAACTCGGATGAGCTCAGAAATCGAGGTCTGCTCGGGAGCAAGTATGTCAAATTAAATGTGGGTGGCTCCCTGCATTATACAACTGTCCAGACATTAAGCAAGGAAGACAGTCTGCTGCGGAGCATATGCAATGGAGGAACAGAAGTTTCCATAGACTCAGAAGGTAAGTGGTTGTGTCTGGTGGACACTAAACGCTTCGACTGGATCCATTTGTTATGCTGTAATGTCTTGAAGCATGTGCCACTGATGTCAGCATTTTTAGTATGGATCTATTTTGACTTAATAGAATAGTTGTTTCAGATGCTCTGTTTTGAATTTATATACATGCAAGTACTAACTTAATTCTAACATGAGTAGAACCTTACAGTTTTAGCATACATTGAAATATAAAATCAAATGTTCTGCAGTGGAGGGCAATTATACAACTCGTGATCTTCGGCAGCGATTCTCAAACTGCTGCCCTACCGGCAGCAGTTTGAGAATCGCTAGAGTCGTAAGGGGCGATGACCAGCTGATCAGTCTCATATATCTGTTTGTTTTTCTTTTCTTTTTGAGTATTTCCTTATCATAGTTTATGTCGTGCACAGAGAGTAACGTCACAGCCACACACACAACATCAACCTTTGTGTGGAAGCTCTTAAGCGTGTGTAGAGGAAGTCATAAAGCTCTGTAACACCTGCTAGGTAAAAACATGCAGATGGTGTGGCTTGATGCAGTTATCCAATATTCAATGTTTTATTATGAACATGAGTTTTGAATGTCCATTAAAGCAAAGTAACAGTTTGGCCTGTCAATTCTAAAAAGTAATCGTAACCGGCAGGCAAATTGAGGAAGGTGCATCTTTTAGCTTTTCAAACGTCAAAAATACTGTACTGAGATTTTTAGACAAGGAGTTTGACTCTCACACGCTGACTTTTACTACCAACTTTATCTGGTGTGGTCATGGTGTAACCGACACGATCAGTAGTATCAGAAAGGTGTGTCTTTGTTGGCTGTTTCCCCTTTTTTTTAAAGAACCAAAGTTGACTCAAAACTATTTTCCTGCTGTCCCAGGTTGGGTCATTTTGGATAGGTGTGGCCGACATTTTGGACTGGTTCTGAACTTCCTGCGGGACGGCTCAGTCCCACTTCCAGAGGATCACAAAGAACTGGATGAGGTTCTGAAGGAGGCGCAGTACTATCGGGTCCAAGGACTCGCGCAGCTCTGCATCAGTGCCATGCAGGTAAGCAGCTACTTTTGAGAATAAACAACAAACTAATACTTCCATATTTACTGGGGTATTTTAAATGTGGGGTTTCTTGTTATTTCTGATGTTAAATTGACTTTAATATTAACTTTAACAAGTGTGTTAGTTAGATTTAATGTGTTTTTAAATCTACTGTCTTTGTTCACCTTCAGAAACAAAAGGATGTTTTTGAAACAGTGTGTCGCATCCCCATGATCACCTCAGCCAAAGAAGAACAGAAAATAATGGCTTCGTGTAGAAAGGTAAATAACTTTTTGTCTCAACTAAATGACAAAGGTGTGATTTATTATGTTTGGAGTGTACACACAGTTTTCAAAAACATTGTTCCACTGTATACTACTGCTTTATGAGTATTTATACCTGTTTCTTGTCTCTACAGCCGGTAGTCAAATTGCAGAACAACAGAGGGAACAACAAATACTCCTACACCAGGTAAACTTTAAAGCTGACCGTGCATGTTTAATTAGAGAGTATAAAAACAATTTCATAAGCCACATTTTTTTCCAAGCTTAAAGGTAGGGTAGGTAAGTTTGAGAAACCGGCTCGAGATACACTTTCTGTTATATTCCATGGAATGCTCTTAACATCCCGATAGCAATGAATATCTTAAGTGCTTTGACCAAAAATCCATAAAAAAATGTCATCTGTGGAAGCTGTAGTACTGTAAAAAGTACGACCAATCATTTTAGCCGGGCCGGCTAAAATGATTGGATGGCCTACCTGCCTGTCAGCCTTCCATCTGTGCACAAAGCTTATCTCGTGCCCTCATTGGTCATGTGCGCGTTCGTGTGTGTTGGAGGAGGGGCTCTGTAAGGAAGTGGCAGATTTTTTTCCGGCTGTGTATTTTCAAATTTAGCGATCTCGAGCCGGTTTCTCCAAAATTACCTACCCGACCTTTAATCCAAGTTCACTTGACATTCACTTTTTAGGTTTTTAGTCAAAAGTGTTATTAATCTTTTCAGTTTAAACTAACGTACTCTTTCTCTCTCCCCTTTGTCCAGCAACTCTGATGATAACCTGCTGAAGAATATTGAACTCTTTGACAAACTGGTGCTCCGGTTTAATGGCCGCGTCCTGTTTGTCAAAGATGTGCTTGGGGATGAGATCTGCTGCTGGTCTTTCTACGGAGAAGGCCGCAAGATCGCTGAAGTGTGCTGCACGTCCATCGTCTATGCCACAGAGAAGAAGCAGACCAAAGTAAGTAATGTCTAGTTTGTACAACATGTCATTAAAGCAGTAGTCTGACACCCCTCTAAGGTAAATATTAATACATTATTAAAACACAAGAGCAAGACTAGCCGTTCCCCCCCCTTTTTCCAGTCTTTAAGCTAACCTAACTTTCTGTAGCTCTATATTTTAACAGGAAGAAAGCGAATAAGCGTATTTTCCAACATGTTTAAGCTATATCTTAAACCTCTTATTGAAAAAAGAAGATAACTTAATTATTTATATTATACTATAATAGTAAATGTAACTGCAGGAAATGTATTTTATTAATTCAAACGCCAGGTCTGAAACTGAATTGATTTCCTCCAGGTTGAGTTTCCTGAGGCCCGAATCTTTGAAGAAACCCTCAATATCCTCATCTATGAGAATGGCAGAGGGTCTGGACCAGGAGGGTTGCACCTTTTAGACGCCAGAGGCTCGGGGGCCTCACTGGACGAAGAGGGGGCTACCGGAGGCGAAAGGCGAGTTAGACGGATCCACGTAAGGAGGCATATAATGCATGACGAAAGAGGGCCCGGTCAACAAACTGTGTATAAGGACTAATAATGTGAAAACATACTGCACAGAAGAGCGACTTCATGTATGTTCATTTTTTTTCTTCTCGAATGCTAGAATGAAAGAGACGTCCTTGATAATAGCAATAGCTCAGTAGGTAGATATTTCATTAAATGTCTTGAGACGTCACTGCACAGACATGTAGGAGTCGATGACTGATGTGTAACAGAAGTAAGAGACGTTTTGCTTCTGTTTACAAGAAAACAAAATGTGTACATAATTTAAATAGGAAATGTGTAAATGTACCTGGGATGTGAAACTGGCATAAATATTTCTTGGCAAATGTTAAAGGGCATACTATGCAGGATTTGTCGGCTATTTGTAAACACACAGCATAAATGTTTAATATTTATTTTTAAGTCCTGTGCACTTTTTGGTTGGGGGCTAGACACTTCTTCCTTAAGGAAAATCTAATAAGAAAATAGGGAAATACAGGCAGAGGTCTGTTCAGTTCCAGACACCACCTAAAGTGGAACATAAATGATGATAGAGAGATTCTTTGGGTATGAGTCTATACATTATTTTTATGGAAATCCTGCATAGTATACCTTTCTTAAGGAACCTCCTGCGAGTAACTGAATGGGCCTAAAAACCCAACTCTCACCTCACCTGTTAATGTGGGTGTTAATAATGTGCACTGGCATCCTCCTTTGTGTTTGGCTTATAGGAAATACTGTAAGTCAGTTTATTCAGGTTGTGAAACATCTTTCATTCGTTGGACTGATATGCAGCCTGACAGCGATGATATTCTAACACTGGAATAAAACTGAGTAGCCATTTTTAGGGAGGTTGTCTATAAATGAGATTGTTGAGCAGCTCCATTTTCTTTATTTAAATTATTACTGCTGTTGCTTCAAGATGTTTTATTAATTTATGAACCTAATTTATTGTTTGGTATTTAACTTTTTGTATTGTATGCAATCTTTGTGTTAACTAGTGCTCAAGTGAGTTTAATTTTTGAAATGATACAATGCACTCGATAGCACACACCAGATTTTGAATTGACACCTGTAAATGACTAATGTTTCAAGAAGAACCGTGACCATTTCCTTGAGAACTCATTTTGTTCTGAGCCATGACCTTTCACTTTATGTCTTATACCAAACCACTGAAATTTGCTCAAAATAATTGGCCATAGAGTGATGATAAATGCAATTATTACTGGGTTGTATTTGAATTGAACCTTCATGGAGATGATACATATTTAATTTCTGATATCCACCAGTATCTTGTGCACACCTAATCACCCTGAAAACAAAACATTGAATGAGAGCAATATGTATCTCTCTTAATAAAGTCCCCTAAGAATACCCTAAAATATGCACTAATATGACTTCCGTCCTATAGTGGTCATCAGAATGTTCTGAATAAATTATTTGTGAAATCCAACTTCAGCTTCTTGGTCTTATTGTTCTCTATTTCCTAAAGGGTATACAAAAGAAAAGGACTCAAACACTTAAAGAAAACAAGTAAAAAGTGTGTTTGGTTTTATTTTACCATGTTTACTTGTATTTTGGGACCTAGACAATTGCAATTGTTATATTGTTTTTTGTGATTCAACCACACTTAGGGAGCCTTAATAAATTACCGCTCGAATGACAAAACCAATGTAATTTTCAGTGTGTCTTTATTGAATCATCTAATTACTTGTCACTAGCTTCCATATCATCTATTTACTATATACATTTGTTTTTGAAAAAAAATCTTTAGCCACCTTATCAAGTGACCTAATTGCTCCAAATAAATACAGCATTGTATTACCACCTATACACTTGGATGGATCTGTTTTTGTTGAATTTTAGTGCCTTTTCATTTTCATTTGAAAAACAGTATAAGTCCAAACATAGCTCCCATAGCTCCTAAAAGTATGTGACATAATTATATCAAATCAAAGAAACATAAGACACTTATAGGGTTTGGGTGCTTTTTCTATTCTTTATGAATATTTTAATGAAAATAAATGAGCTTTATTATTGTTTAGCACATATTAAAGCAGTTCAAATAACATGCAAGGACCCGGAAGTGAGCTAACCGTTCTTTGACAGCCAACAGTCTGTGAAAATTAGTAGAAAGATCCAAAGTTAATGTCTTTAGAATATAAGAAAACTTCACAGCTGTCATGTTAAGGCTTTCTAAGTAGACAAATAAGTGCTTCAAATTCATTTATTGGGTACCAAGTACGTCATTTCCGGAATGCCCGCCGCCATCTTTGTGACCGACTCTCACAGTTTGTTTACACTCGTCATGGCAGCAAACACAGCGCATTTAAACGGGAAAGAGAGAGAGAGATATTTGGTAAAGACGGCGATTATTGGATGCGATCCCTATTTGTTGCCCCCAACTGTATTTTGTTTATTGAATTCGGCTAAGTGTCTTCCCCAACTAACTTTTCCCGACATATATATTTATCTTGTTCACAATCCATCTCCATTCACCGGAGAGAGCCTGAAGGCTTTTAAGAGCACAGATGCATATCAATACGCCGTTGCCGGGTGGGTGAACGACACCAAGATATGGCATGTGGAGAAGACACACCTACATGTGATCACAGCGAAGGTAAGTAATTTACCAACAATCATAAAACGTGTTATTATAGTTGTATTTATGTCTAAAGTGATGATGTTAGCTTGCTAGCCAGTTGCTAGCATATGGTATTTCTAGCTAACATCATAACTCCAGCTGGCAGCTACAGTAGCTATATATATTGTTTTAAAGCAACATACTCTTCTTTCAATGACAAATTGCAAGAGGTCCATGTTTATTTCACGATTCTCTGTCACTTGCACTATTGTTATATTTCGCGTTGCTCTATCTTTACTTGTTTTTTGATGTCTTAAGGATATTGTATGTTGTAGCCTACTTTTGGAGCAGCCTGGGACTTCAGATATGAAATGCCAATCTGCGCTGTAGCTATTGTATTTGACAATAAACCTTTGAATCTTACATTTGTACAAGCTCAGGAGAGTTTAGCTTTTATATGACAAAATTAATGTACTGCATTTTTCACTTAACAGGTCAATCATTCCCAGGCTTTGAACAGCAAACCAACATCTCCATGGATTGTGGTGCAGGAGGACGGGACAGTGGTGATGGCGCATTGTACATGCATGGCAGGGTTAGGAGAGGTTTGTTCCCACGCAGCAGCACTTATGTTTACAGTTTTGGCTGCTGTTGAGAAGAGAGAAAACCAGACATGCACAGAGAAGCCATGCACATGGACACAGCCTAGCACTAAAATGGTGAAGTACGATGAGGTGTCTAACATCTTCGCCATCAAAGAACTGGTTCAAACCGAAGACCTGTTTCAGCACATGAGACCATCTGCTGATGATTTCAAGTTATTCTGTGAACAACTCCACCAAAGTGAAGAACAAGAGACAAAGCCCAAGAAAAGTGCTATCCTGTCGGTCATTGAAGGCCATTCCCACAGATACACGCCAAAGACTGTACAACTGGATCTGCCAACACCCCTTACCAGTCTGTATCAAAGCAGCAGACTTGTACTGGATTTGCCTGCACTGCTAGAGGAGGGTGCCAAAGTCTTTGAGGAGCTGAATCTCACACCAGAGCAGGTAAGAAATAGAAATGGCTTACGGTAAAATAAAAGCGTGTCACAATGCTAAATCCTAAACATCAACAAGAATAACTTCACTGCTTTCTGATAATTACAGCTCTTTTGATAGTTCAATTCTTTTTGAGTGTTTGTTAGTTGAGGAGAAGACCAGGAAACAGAGTAGGTCGAGGGTCTGGTTTGAGCAGAGAGCAGGGAGAGTTACTGCGTCATCCTTCCATGAGGCAGCCAAGACAGAGAGCTCTTCGTCTTTGATTAAAAGAGTTTGCTATCCTCGCTCCTCTCAGTTTTCCACTGAAGCGACCAGGTATATATATATACATTTAGGCAACAAGACTAAATCATACATTCTTTCCACTACTTCATCATGAATAAAGACAATAATGGAGTAACTAGATATTATGAGGGTAAAACAAGATATTAACATTCTAATAGCAGTATTTTAGGGACTTTTTAAAGTGATGAGTTTTTTTCCAAAATGTTCAAAATAACATGTTCTTTTCCTCAGATGGGGTTTACAAAACGAGGACACTGCCAAAAAGTCTTACCTGGTGGCTATGCAAGATCACCATGAAGACATTAATGTTGCAGCATCAGGGCTCATCCTTAACCCAGAGCTGCCATGGATTGGTGCATCCCCAGATGGTATCGTGACCTGTGCTTGCCATGAGCCTGGCATTTTAGAAATTAAGTGTCCTTTCAGCGCTAAAGACCGCAGTCTACTTGAATGCACCAAAGACTCGCGGTTCTGCCTGACTGTCCCTGAGGGAGGTGTGATGAGCCTAAAGCTGGATCACAGCTATATGTATCAAGTGCAGGCACAAATGCGTGTCGCAGAGGTAATGTTCTGTGATTTTGTTGTGTGGACACCTCAAGAACTTTTTAAACAGCGCATCATGTTTGATGGCGCATTTTTTGATGTTGCCCATTCAAAGGTGGTAAACTTCATCAGAACGGGGATACTACCAGAGTTGTTGGGTAAATGGTTTACTGTGCCACGCTTCTCCCCCACTGCAACCTCTGACAAAACATCTGGGGGACATTAAGAAGCTGACAATAAATAAGCTCTTCTTGTCAGACACTGGTCTTTTTCTTTTGTCTTCATGGTCAGGTTTTTGTGTACCCATTAACCTTACATATTCATCACTGTAGATTGTGCAATAAATAACTGTATCTAATACTTGCATTGTAGTATAAGTAGGAGTATTTAAAAAACCTCAAAGAACAAATACTTGGATAAAGTGACGTTTATTAGTTCAAAACTGGACATTTTAATGTATTAATTGTAAAAATAATAGAGAGAAGATCCAACATACATAGAAAAGGGAATACACAATAAGCATTTTGTTTCATTTAGCTAACGCTTTTATCAAAAGCGACTTACAAATAGTATCTATCTATTCTGTGGGTACCACAGATGGGCAGACATTACAAAGAGCACAGCAAACTGTTACCATCTTGTCAAGGGAAGTAGGTTGTCCTTGAGTGGCTGCTTGGCAAAGAGACAGCGGGATGGTGCTCTGAAGGATGGTGTATTTGTTCCTGACCAGGCCAATGACTCTTTCCACATGGATCCTGACGGCAGCGAGTCCCCTTGTGGATTCAAGTTCCAGTGGATGCAGTTGCTGCTTGCCTTTGGTGAATGCTGGTATTTTCAATTGTGCATTATACAGTCCCACAGTGTCTTTCACATTGAAGCCTCTATCAGCAAGAACAACATCTCCTGGTGATAATTTCTCAAGATATGAGCAGTTTTCTGTAATGTACTTGTCGCTTGTGCGTCCCCCCCAGCCCTTTGACACAAAGGATGTAACACCCTGTGGTGTTATAGAAATTAGATATTTTACAGTGTTGTGGTGCTTGTAATAGGAGTATGTTTGTGCACGTGCCCTTAAATTCTTTGGCTTCTCTACAAAATTTCAAAACAGTCAATGATGGAAGTGCAGTTGCTAAAATTATCCCTGAAACACATGGGCAGACTAACCTGAATTTGATCTTTTGAGGGCCAAAATATAAGTGGTGACAGTCTGACATACATGACATCTAAAGTATTGTTGAACATTCTGACAACACTGCTCTTAGACATATGAAAAAGGTAAACAAAAAAATATAAAGGTAAGTTAAGCTATGAAAGGGAGTCAGTCTTGGACCGGCTTTCACAAACCCAGACAGGAAACCAAAAACAACCATCATTTTAGCATAGCTTGGTAGGCCTGTTAGTTCCTGTACCATCTCATCATTTCCTTTGAAGGCTTCTTCATTGAAAGACAGCACATTAACTTTGTCCTTAAGACAATTAACCTCAGCTCTTAATCGTGCACACTCGTTTGTCAATGCCTTGACTGTAGCTTGGCAGGCTGCATTTGAGCATGGTTCCACAATACCTGAGCTAAGAATGGCTTGAGAGTAACTGTGGTCATCTTTCACACATTCTACCTGTTCAACTAAGGTGATGTCAAGCCCAGTGGCATCACTGGTGCTGGGAGGTGCCACAGTCTCATGGTCACTATCAGGAACCAAAGTCTCAGTCCGTTTCCTTTTCATCTGCTGAGTATGCTCAAATCTGCTGGTGGCATTGGCGCGTTTCCACTACAGCCCGCAGCCCGGTTTAAGAGGGCTGTGACGTCAGCGGCCCGTCTTTGGTTGCGTTTCCACTTGGCCTAGTACCGGCCGGCGGGTCCTAATTCACAGTTTTTCTGGCCTCATAAAATCGTGGGGCCAGGGCCAGAGACAACGAGGCTGAGTCGGCTGAGTATGCTAAACTAGAGTGAGCGTCGCTGGCAAGGGGCTACAACTACAACAAGATGGACATATTTGACCGTGATTTAATTGTAATACACGTTTCAAAATGATGCCGAAGTAACAACATACTGATACCGGTTAGTAAAAACCATGAATTAATGCTTTGTCAAGTCTGCAGACAGACGGCAGGGGAAAAACCTTTTAAAATGCGTGTTTTCTAAATGGAGATTGGCTAAGCTAACGCAGTATATGCCCCGACCGTCCACACTCACAACAACGGCCTATACAGACATAAATAAAGCAGCGACTGTATTCACCATGACACAGGCAGTCTGTGGTTTGTACTTGTTTAACTTTTGTCGAGTTTCTGAACATATATGAGGAGCTGTGAGCTCTGTGTGCTAACAGCTAACGGCTGTGTTGTTTTTCTGGGGTCCTCTGAAGATCACGTCACGGCTCCTCCTACACTGCGTTACTATAGATACTGCCCCAGTTCCTAAACTGTAATGGAAATGCGCCATAAAGTGAGCCAGTCCTAACGAGGCCCAGCCATACCGAGCGGGGCCGAGCGAGGCCGTGTAGTGGAAAATAGATGCTTCTCTGCCGCTGTCCAGCTGACGTGTGCGCAAACAGGCTGGGGATGTAGTCAGGGCTCATGGGGTTGTCATTTTTTCTTCCTAAGCAGACAGAGGCAAACATGGTAGAATATGAATGTGTGTATATGCCTCCTAATAAGATAATGACAAGAAGTATTACGATCCTTAACTGAAGTAAAAGTAGCAATAATACATGTAATATACATACACAAGTAATTTAAGGCATGCATTCAATAATATTGAGAACGGCAATTTCTTTCTCGATGTTCTGCCAGAAATGTGTCTTTTATTCAAATTTAGTCGGTTTCAAGCGTAAAGGAACACAGAGCAAAACTAATGCAGTCCTTTCGAAACTGGAATATTTTACTCATGCTATGTTACCATTACACTGCTAACGGTAATTATTATTCGGCAACTGAATTATCTATGTTGAAGTATTTTGAAAACGTATTTCTGACAAAAATATAACAATAAGTGAAGAGCTTACCGGAAACAAAGTGTTGACTGCACAATCTGGAGTTCGATGTCGGCTGCCAGTGGTCCCTTCTGATGGCAGCCAGCCATTTATTACGACGGTCTACGTCTTTGGGGATCGATACAAACTGTAGTCCGGGGTTCCTCTGGCGACTATTGTCACAGCCCACAGCACAACAAATCCCAGGCATATCCACAAACTTTATTATTCACGATGTGTCTTTCTCTGTTGCTTCCTCCGTGTTCTCTGTTGTTGTAATGACTTGCTGTGACCGGACACCAAAATGGCGGCGCTAGAATACAAAAAAAAAGCGCAAAACGCGCTGGTCTGACGTCACTTCCTGTCAAGTCCTAGGGCCCGCAGCCGCCAAAAAGGACCCAACAGTCGCCAAAAAGGACCCAACAGTCAAACATGGATGCGAAAGAGAAAACAGGTATCCGCAGGTTTGTGTGTGATCAACTGCGTGATGAGCCAGACCTCAGGTACAGTTAAACAGTTACTTTTTACTGACAATAAGTATACTGGCCTTTGTGCTTTGACTGTTTGTGTGTGTTGCTAACTTTGGTCCACATGCTGTCAACAGGAATACACACAGGGAAACACTTGTTTAAAAATGTTTTTTTTTTAAATGTTCATTAAACAAGTCAAACGAGCTTAATGTTGTGAATTCAAGACAAAAATTACGAATGCTGTAACTTTTATGCGCCAATTAATTTACCATTAAGATAACACACATGACGCATGATGTTATGGTTTTCACCCGAACACAACGCGGGAATCAGCCTACTTTGGCGTTTATAAATGTAACGCTATCAGTTGCACACCTTTTGGTTGAAAGTGGTAACTTTTAGTGAAACGAGGGATGCCATTTTTTGGAAAACAGTATATCCATTTATCCAAAATACTCTTACATACAGCAACTCACAATTGATTGCCTGCAAAAACCTGTGACTCGTTCAAAATACTCTCTAATTGTATAAATGATTGAAAGTCAATACTTACCTGAGAACCAGGCAATCATTCATCAATGCATTCATTCATCATTCGACTAGTTGTTAAATCAGTGGCTCTTTCTTTTTAAATAGTAAATTACTAAACCATTTCCTTTTTAATATTGTGTTTGGATAATGAATACAAATACAGCATATACCACATGTTATCGTCTAACATTTTGAAATGTACTTAAAACAATCTACATGAAAAACTAGTATTTATCCACTGTAGGAATACTATTAAAAGTAGTGCCAACAAAATTACATACTCCCAGTTTCTAGCACTGAATAAAGTTGTCCATGTAATTTGGTAAATTAAGGTAAGGTGCGGTATTTTGTGTATAATCTGAGCTGAAATTGGATATCCCATACTATCCTAATAGCAGCTGTGATTTTCAGCAATCTGAATTCCCTTCTTTCCAACGTCGCTGTGTCACCTTTTAGGTTTTGCATTAAAGAGTCTCTTCTGTATTTGAAGTCTTTATCTGTGTAAAATGTAATTTAGTGTAATGTGGGTTTTGTTTATTGTCTTCAGGTATATTTCCTAGGCTCAAAAACATAACCTCATGTTAATGATGTTGCTTACTATAAATGACCTTACACATCATGAAGTAATCTTTTTATTGTTTTATTTTTCCAGCACACTAACCTTAAGAATATTGAAAAACGATACCTGGAACGTGTGCAATGTGACTCATTAAGTCCAGAGGTCAAACATTTCATAAAGCAGGTGGTTGAAGAGGCACTGATAAAAATGCAGGTATATGAATTACTCTTTAGCAAAGCTTACATTTTCTGTGAACTGTAACTTTTATATTCATCATTCCAGTTTTATATTAACTGCTAGGAAAATGATGAAAACAATAGTGAGCTGGAAACCAAGAAGTCCCAAAACAAAAGGAAGAGAAAAGATGAGGTGTTGAATGAATCCACAGCAAAAAAGCCCCGTCGTCGGTCGAGCCCATCCTCAGGTAGGTTATAAATGCTTTCTTTGTTTGACGCGTTTAGATTCTTCAAGTATTTATTAATTATAGCATGTTCTTCTGTTAATTACTGAACGGAAAATGCCCTGAACCAAAATTAACAGCTGGACTCGGGCGTCAATAATCATTAATTTCATAAATGATTTTGTGTGAGAAGGTTTGTTGTCTGTGGTGATGTAATCAGCGGTCTTCTTTAGTCCTTGCAAAAATCCATAGATATACAGGATAAAGTAAAAGAAAGAAATGCAGAATCTCCTAATATTCCAAAAGTTGGAAACAATAATGTCTGACATTTGAGCTTAGAAATGTCAAACATCGATAACTTGCAACTCTTAAGAAGAATACAAACTGTCTTAAAACCACATTTTTTTCATGCAGCGTCAGAAAATAAACCCTCTCTCTTTCCTCCGTACCCAAATCTCTAAAAACGGGGCTACAACGGAGCTGATCCAGATTTGCGTCCGATATGACGTAATATCGGAAATGTAGGCTGGCTTTACACCCACGGCCCTATCAGAAACGTTGCTGTCAGAAACAATGCCCGACTGTTTTGGACGTAATATGGTCGGTGCATGTTTACATTAGCATCGATAACACTCAGAGCTAACCTGTACTGCACAGAGCATGTGTGTGAAGAAGCAGGAATAAAAAGGAACTCACCTTGTGGTATAACCGGCAAGAGAGAAAGCCTTTGAGCTCCATACTGTTTCAGAAATAATCCTTGATAATCCATGATATGGCGTTTCATCAGCCGCAGTATCTGCCGGTAGAATCTCCCGCATAAGCTCAGCCCTTTTTTTTTTTTTTTATCAATTTATTTTTAAAAGCTTTATTCCCCAAATCAGCACTTTTGAAACAGGAAATGAAATAGAGGGATATGAGGCATGGCTAGAATGGTGATCTGTTTGGTATTTTGAGCAAAACACTTCATAGACATGTTTTTTATATATTTGTATATATCTGAGACCTATGCTATTGCCTAAAAATAGCATGATAGGTCACCTTTAATCTTGTATGTATCCAAAGTGAGTCTTGTTGTCTTTTGTCTTGTCATTGACAGAATCAGAGGTCAAAAAGGACTGCAAAACAGGAAGTGATGACAGTGAGGAGAAGAGAAAGTGAAATCTGAATCTGAGGATGAAAAGAAAGAGTAAAGAATCACAGCGCACCACAAACGAGAAGAGTAAACCGCAGATAAGCAGTGAGAAATCATCTGATGAAGAAATGAATGAGTCAGAAAATAAAGGCAAAGAGAGTAGCTGTGAGGACAGTCCAAAAGAAAAGGCGATAAAGAAAACGGATGCGACAAAGAATGGAGAGTCGGGAAGCAGCGATGCAAGCAAAGGAAAGAAAACACCTCAGAGTGATGAGGAGGATGAACCTGACACGGAGAGCAAGTCAGAAAAAAGTGAACAAATGAAAGACAAAGAGCCCTCAGATGACAGTGAAAAAGGTGACTATGCAAAATGTATACTTGCATGTAGGGCTGCTCGATTATTGCAAAATCATAATCTCGATTATTTGGGTCAATAATTGATATCACGATTATTAAAAACAATTATCCATTTACTTTGAAAACATCCATTTATTGAAAAGAAAAATTTGAACAGTATGTTTTTAACAGTTGATTACCCTGAACTTTAAGTATAATTCAACTGAAAAAACTATTAAAAAAAAAAAAAAATCGTTTTATTTCGATTATGGTGTTTTCATAATCGTTGCAAGCCATAATCGTAATTGCGATTAAAATACGATTAATTGAGCAGCCCTACTTGCATGTCCTATACACACATTTTATTTTATTTCTGACTGACATATAACCTTTTGTTGGGTTATGCAGAAGAAAAAGTCTTGGTGGAAAAGAAAAACAACGACTCAGACTCTGATGCATCGTCACTCACCTCTTTGGACGAGGAACAGAATAATGGAAAAGAAAATACACCAGCTGATAAAAAGAAGAAAGCCACAAAAAAAGTGGAGAAAAAAGAGAAGAGCGCCAGCGGTCCAAAGGTAAGCCCATGAGAGAAATCAATCAATATCGGAGGAATCAATCTTTATAGAGTTAATTAAGTCTCTCTGTCAGGCAGCATACGTTTTTTAATGCAGCAACAGATTACATTGGTCAAATCCAATGTATAATGTACATAGTATTTTAACATGGAAGTTAGTCAAAATACAAAGGATCCATTGGGGGTCAGTAACAGCTTGTTAACTGTATTGGGGCATCCCTCCTTTGATTAAAAAATGATATTTTGAAAACATCACCAGATCATGGGTGTATGTTTGATAATTGTGAGGTTATTGCAATGTTGTTATCTTCTACTCCCAACCTGTGTGTCCTCTGATTTATCATTCAGGTGAACGATGCATCCGTTGTGAAGCTCAAGCGATACATTACTCTCTGTGGCGTGAGGCTGAATTACAAGAAGGTGCTCGAGGACTGTCACTCGGTCCGCTCCCAGGTGGCTGTCCTGAAGAAGCAGCTGGAAGATCTTGGTGTTGATGGTCAGTGAGAGTACATTCACTTATTGTTTTTCACATTTGCCCGTTATCAGGCATCTTGCCATCTTGTTTATCCGAGCATTAAAGAGCTCTTTTTAGCCCTTTTTGGGTTTGCCCTCTCCTGAAGTGTGTTTTTATATAGGTTGTTGTGCATGTAAATGGTCTGCAAAGGCTTGAATCCCTCCAGAGGGAGTTTTTCTGTCCAACACACCTTCCATAACATTGTGAAACCATGTAACACTCGCGCTCATATTGACAAACGCGCACAACACATTGTATGTGATGGGCTAACACATTTTCACTTTCTTTGTAAAGGACACAATTTGATTAACTTAGGGCAACAGGGATTTAAGTGATAACTTGCTTCTTCGCTTTTTTTCGAGCAGGTCAGCCATCTATTAAGAAATGCAGAAAAATCAAAATGAAAAGAGAGGAACTCAGGAACAAGCTGATCTCGATGTCAACAACATCATTGCCACAGAAGGTAACTTTATTCTTAGTTCTGACGCCCATTACTAGATTTGGTTTATGACCTGGTTGGATCAACAATTGCACAGTGCATGTATAAGAATGATCTATCGTGTTTGCTCATCATGTTATTGCACTTATTGCAAATATAAAACCATTGATTCAATAGACCTTCTAATGTGGATACTTATCAGGTCGACCTAAGCGCAGAGGAACCTCTGCATGAAAGGAACGGCAGGACTTTCCGTCCTCCACATATCTGCGCACTGTGAACACCGGCTCTGATAGTGATGAAGAAAACAAACCAAACAGAGGGCGAAAGACGTAATATCGGAAATGTAGGCTGGCTTTACACCCACGGCCCTATCAGAAACGTTGCTATCAGAAACAATGCCCGACTGTTTTGGACGTAATATGGTCGGTGCATGTTTACATTAGCATCGATAACACTCAGAGCTAATAACCTGTACTGGAGAGCATGTGTGTGAAGAAGCAGGAAATAAAAGGAACTCACCTTGTGGTATAACCGGCAAGAGAGAAAGCCTTTGAGCTCCATACTGTTTCAGAAATAATCCTTGATAATCCATGATATGGCGTTTCATCACCGCAGTATCTGCCGGTAGAATCTCCCGCATAAGCTCAGCCCTTTTTTTTTTTTGTATCAATTTTTTTTAAAGCTTTATTCCCCAAAGCAGCACTTTTGAAACAGGAAGTGAAATAGAGGGATATGAGGCATGGCTAGAATGGGTGATCTGTTTGGTATTTTGAGCAAAACACTTCATAGACATGTTTTTTATATATTTGTATATATCTGAGACCTATGCTATTGCCTAAAATAGCATGATAGTGACCTTTATCTTGTATGTATCCAAGTGAGTCTTGTTGTCTTTTTGTCTTGTCATTGACAGAATCAGAGTCAAAAAGGACTGCAAAACAGGAAGTGATGACAGTGAGGAGGAAGAGAAAGTGAAATCTGAATCTGAGGATGAAAAGAAAGAGTAAAGAAATCACAGCGCACCACAAACGAGAAGAGTAAACCGCAGATAAGCAGTGAGAAATCATCTGATGAAGAAATGAATGAGTCAGAAAATAAAGGCAAAGAGAGTAGCTGTGAGGACAGTCCACAAGAAAAGGCGATAAAGAAAACGGATGCGACAAAGAATGGAGAGTCGGGATGCAGCGTGCAAGCAAAGGAAAGAAAACACCTCAGAGTGATGAGGAGGATGAACCTGACACGGAGAGCGAGTCAGAAAAAAGTGAACAAATGAAAGACAAAGAGCCCTCAGATGACAGTGAAAAAGGTGACTATTCAAAGGTATACTTGCATGTCCTATACACATTTTTATTTATTTCTAACTGACAATATAACCTTTTGTTGGGTTATGCAGAAGAAAAAGTCTTGGTGGAAAAGAAAAACAACGACTCAGACTCTGATGCATCGTCACTCACCTCTTTGGACGAGGAACAGAATAATGGAAAAGAAATACACCAGCTGATAAAAAGAAGAAAGCCACGAAAAAGTGGAGAAAAAGAGAAGAGCGCCAGCGGTCCAAAGGTAAGCCCATGAGAGAAATCAATCATATCGAGGAATCAATCTTTATAGAGTTAATTAAGTCTCTCTGTCAGGCAGCATACGTTTTTTAATGCAGCAACAGATTACATTGGTCAAATCCAATGTATAATGTACATAGTATTTTAACATGGAAGTTAGTCAAAATACAAAGGATCCATTGGGGTCAGTAACAGCTTGTTAACTGTATTGGGGCATCCCTCCCTTTGATTAAAAAATGATATTTTGAAAACATCACCAGATCATGGGTGTATGTTTGATAATTGTGAGGTTATTGCAATGTTGTATCTTCTACTCCCAACCTGTGTGTCCTCTGATTTATCATTCAGGGGAACGATGCATCCGTTGTGAAGCTCAAGCGCTACATTACTCTCTGTGGCGTGAAGATGAAATACAAGAAGTTGCTCGAGGACTGTCACTCGGTCCGCTCCCAGGTGGCTGTCCTGAAGAAGCAGCTGGAAGATCTTGGTGTTGATGGTCAGTGAGAGTACATTCACTTATTTGTTTTTCACATTTGCCCGTTATCAGGCATCTTGCCATCTTGTTTATCCGAGCATTAAGAGCTCTTTTTAGGCCCTTTTTGGGTTTGCCCTCTCCTGAAGTGTGTTTTTATATAGGTTGTTGTGCATGTAAATGGTCTGCAAAGGCTTGAATCCCTCCAGAGGAGTTTTCTGTCCAACACCACCTTCCATAACATTGTGAAACCATGTAACACTCGCGCTCATATTGACAAACGCGCACAACACATTGTATGTGATAGGCTAACACATTTTCACTTTCTTTGTAAAGGACACAATTTGATTAACTTAGGGCAACAGGGATTTAAGTGATAACTTGCTTCTTCGCTTTTTTTTCGAGCAGGTCAGCCATCTATTAAGAAATGCAGAAAAATCAAAATGAAAAGAGAGGATATTCAGGAACTAGCTGATCTCGATGTCAGCAACATCATTGCCACAGAAGGTAACTTTATTGTTAGTTCTGACGCCCATTACTAGATTTGGTTTATGACCTGGTTGGATCAACAATTGCACAGTGCATGTATAAGAATGATCTATCGTGTTTGCTCATCATGTTATTGCACTTATTGCAAAATATAAAACCATTGATTCAATAGACCTTCTAATGTGGATACTTATCAGGTCGACCTAAGCGCAGAGGAACCTCTGCATGGAAGGAACGGCAGGACTTTCCGTCCTCCACATATCTGCGCACTGTGAACACCGGCTCTGATAGTGATGAAGAAAACAAACCAAACAGAGGGCGAAAGAGAGCTACAGACTGGGCCAACCTGCAGGGGATCATCAGTGACGATGCAGACAGCAACTGACTGGGACACCAGTGTTCTTAGATATTTATCTTTCGTTATGTTTTTTGTAAAAGTTGGCTTTACATATGTTTTTGATACTATTACAAATGTATTTCTGAAACCTTTTGCAAAAAGATAGATTGTTCAAATTAACACATGATGTTGCATGTCTTGTTATACCATTTGAAATGTAATTCTATGCTATATTTCTAATAAAGTTGTTGTGCTTTGATCAAATAATTATTTAATTTAAACCAGAGCTTTAAACTATATGGGTTCCTGATTTCTATTGCTTATTCTAAAATAATAAAAAAGTAATCAATAATGCAAAAAAGGACAGGAAATGTATTAATTCAGTTAACAATACACTAATATGGAAACAAGTAACAGGTAACAGCAGTAATAGCATGTATCCGGACACATTTCCGGAACTAACGTAAGTAAGCTCTTGGATATTCGGAATGTTTTGCAGACGGACCGGTCCCACAGGGTAACGTGTCCGCTCAAGCTCCTGCCGGTCAATGAGATATTTCTTGTTAATAATTATTGTACCATCCAAGTAATTGCCTTTTGTGTGTGTGTACGGCAGTATTATGTTGTGTTTTTGCTTATTAATAAGTCGGGACGTATTTTCAGTGAGACAACGCATGATAAAACACAATAACGGCATGCATGTGACCCTCAACCCCTCTGTCAAGTATCAGTACTGTACATAATAAAATAAACGAACATTACATTTATTGTAACTATCCATATGGCTTTAACATAAATGGTGTGGGATATAATAATTGTTTTTTAAATCATGAATGAGTTTATCTATTACAGATTTAAGTTAATACGGGGCAATATGTTTTTAAAGACATAAAGTTGCACGATATATCTTCAATTTAGCCTCGTATCGTTTGCTACTTCATTTTTTATGGTTGCCCCAACTAATTCATTTTGATTTGCAAACTGACATTCAAGGGGTGTTTAAAAAAACTGGGTGTAAAAGGATAACTAAGTTGTAAACATCAGGTAGAACAATATATTGAAGCCACATTTAACTAGGATTCTAGGAAGATATGTGACCTTTGAATATTATCTGCAATCCCTTAGCCAAGCCTGTAAATGGGTGTATAAACTGTGTGCATATGGAAAATGTAAATACAGTGGGATGTGTGTTTTGCTTTAATCTTTTCTTATCAAGCTAATTCTACTCTTATACATTTAAGAGGTAAACATTGCATTGTCTTTTTTACTCCACTATATATCTGACAGCTGTGTGATTAGTTAACTTAACAAATAAAGATTTGGAAGTTGGAGAAATGTATTTATATGTTTTAAAGCAAATTGTTAAGGTTTCACTTTAAACTCTGAAAACACCTGTTTTCACTGTGTTTTGACAAACCAATCAATTCATTAATGTATAGAGAAAATAATCAACAGATAACTTTAAAACATGAGCTCCACCTCAACCAACTAAAACAGTAATCTTAACTTCATGCATGGCTAATAATAATGTAATGATATATTATACAATAGTATAACACTCACGAAAGACGTTTTCTTTCCAGTGAATACTTTGACTTTCAAAACCGTTGCTACATTTTCCAGATTATAATTATTCTTTAACTCTGTGATAAAGGTACTCTAACGTTAGATCTAAATACTTCCTCCACCGCAAATCATAGATATTTCAAAACCTCCAGACGCTCTGACACAGGATATATTATTGCGAAAAACACCCAAAAACAGGGAAAACAACCGACAAAAGCACAGAAAAGGTTCGGAAATAGTGACGGCAGATAGTCCGTGCGAGCCCAGTCACGTGGGCGAAGCTACGCATATCTAGGGTGCGGAAACGAACAAAAAAGCCTCTTGGTGGGGTATAACATAACGTACAGGAAGTCGGCCATTTTGAATTTGGCGCAGAAAAACGCGACAAAAAACGCGATTTATCGCATTTTTCGTCCTCCGTGCAAAATCTATCTTCTCCCAGGGACTTTATCCGTATGACTCGAAATTCGTCGGGTAGCATCTCGAGACATGGGCAATTCAAAGTTATCACGGAACTTTTTTTCTTTCGCACGGCGCAGCCGTTATTTGGCGCCAAAGTTCGCGTTCGCTCGATGATAGGCCCATCAAACGCCATGGAATACGATGATGTCATAACACCAACTGACATGCTCACAACGCCACCAAACTACACAATGTTGTCTTAACTCAATGGAAAAATGTTCCAAACTGCACCAGACTTCAGATGACAGTTAATGGTCCGGCCCTCAACAACTCTACGCCAATTCTGGGATGTGACCATATGCCGTTTCCATGGCAACGCATCCATCGCCATAAAACACAATGTTGTCTTAAGTCATTGGAAAAGGTTCCAAACTGCACCAGACTTCAGATGACAGTTAATGGTCCGGCCTCAACAGCTCTACGTGAAATCTGAGATCTCACCGTATGCCGTTTCCATGGCAACGCATCACTCGCCATAAAACACGATGTTGTCTTAATTCAATGGAAAAGCTTCCAAACTGCACCAGACTTCAGATGACAGTTAATGCTCCGGCCCTCAACAGCTCTACGTGAAATCTGAGATCTCACCGTATGCCGTTTCCATGGCAACGAATCCCTCACCAAAAAACACGAAGTTGTCTTAAGTCAATGGAAAACCTTCCAAACTGCACCAGACTTCAGATGACAGTTAATGGTCTGGCCCTCAACAGCTCAATATGACAATAGTGAGTTTTCCTCAAAAGCTGTTGCCATGGCAACGCATCCTTCGCCATAAAACACAAAGTTGTCTTAAATCAATGGAAAACGTTCCAAACGGCACCAGACTTCAGATGACAGTTAATGGTCCGGCCCTCAACAGCTCAATATGACAATAGTGAGTTTTCCTCAAAAGCTGTTGCCATGGCAACACATCCCTGGCGAAAAAACACAATGTTGTCTTAAATCAATGGAAAACGTTCCAAACGGCACCAGACTTCCGATGATAGTTAATGGTCCGGCCCTCAACAGCTCAATATGACAATAGTGAGTTTTCCTCAAAAGCTGTTGCCATGGCAACGCATCCCTGGCGAAAAAACACAATGTTGTCTTAAATCAATGGAAAACGTTCCAAACGGCACCAGACTTCAGATGACAGTTAATGGTCTGGCCCTCAACAGCTCAATATGACAATAGTGACTTTTCCTCAAAAGCTGTTGCCATGGCCTTCGCCATAAAACACAAAATTGTCTTAAGTCAATGGAAAACGTTCCAAACGGCACCACACTTCAGATGACAGTTAATGGTCCGGCCCTCAACAGCTCTACGCCAATTCTGGGATGTGACCATATGCCGTTTCCATGGCAACGCATCCCTCACCAAAAAACACAATGTTGTTTTAACTCAATGGAAAAGGTTCCAAACTGCACCAGACTTCAGATGACAGTTAATGGTCCGGCCCTCAACAACTCTACGCCAATTCTGGGATGTGACCATATGCCGTTTCCATGGCAACGCATCCTTCGCCATAAAACACAATGTTGTCTTAAGTCATTGGAAAAGGTTCCAAACTGCACCAGACTTCAGATGACAGTTAATGGTCCGGCCCTCAACAGCTCTACGTGAAATCTGAGATCTCACCGTATGCCGTTTCCATGGCAACGCATCACTCGCCAAAAAACACGATGTTGTCTTAATTCAATGGAAAAGCTTCCAAACTGCACCAGACTTCAGATGACAGTTAATGCTCCGGCCCTCAACAGCTCTACGTGAAATCTGAGATCTCACCGTATGCCGTTTCCATGGCAACGAATCCCTCACCAAAAAACACGAAGTTGTCTTAAGTCAATGGAAAACCTTCCAAACTGCACCAGACTTCAGATGACAGTTAATGGTCCGGCCCTCAACAGCTCAATATGACAATAGTGAGTTTTCCTCAAAAGCTGTTGCCATGGCAACGCATCCTTCGCCATAAAACACAATGTTGTCTTAAATAATTGGAAAACGTTCCAAACGGCACCAGACTTCAGATGACAGTTAATGGTCCGGCCCTCAACAGCTCAATATGACAATAGTGAGTTTTCCTCAAAAGCTGTTGCCATGGCAACGTATCCTTCGCCTTAAAACACAATGTTGTCTTAAATCAATGGAAAACGTTCCAAACGACACCAGACTTCCGATGACAGTTAATGGTCCGGCCCTCAACAGCTTAATATGACAATAGTGAGTTTTCCTCAAAAGCTGTTGCCATGGCAACGCATCCCTGGCGAAAAAACACAATGTTGTTTTAAATCAATGGAAAACGTTCCAAACGGCACCAGACTTCAGATGACAGTTAATGGTCCGGCCCTCAACAGCTCAATATGACAATAGTGAGTTTTCCTCAAAAGCTGTTGCCATGGCAACGCATCCTTCGCCATAAAACACAATGTTGTCTTAAATCAATGGAAAACGTTCCAAACGGCACCAGACTTCAGATGACAGTTAATGGTCCGGCCCTCAACAGCTCAATATGACAATAGTGAGTTTTCCTCAAAAGCTGTTGCCATGGCAACGTATCCTTCGCCTTAAAACACAATGTTGTCTTAAATCAATGGAAAACGTTCCAAACGACACCAGACTTCCGATGACAGTTAATGGTCCGGCCCTCAACAGCTTAATATGACAATAGTGAGTTTTCCTCAAAAGCTGTTGCCATGGCAACGCATCCCTGGCGAAAAAACACAATGTTGTCTTAAATCAATGGAAAACGTTCCAAACGGCACACACTTCAGATGACAGTTAATGGTCCGGCCCTCAACAGCTCTACGCCAATTATGGGATGTCACCATATGCCGTTGCCATGGCAATGCATCCCTCACCAAAAAACACAATGTTGTCTTAACTCAATGGAAAAGGTTCCAAACTGCACCAGACTTCAGATGACAGTTAATGGTCCGGCCCTCAACAACTCTACGCCAATTCTGGGATGTGACCATATGCCGTTTCCATGGCAACGCATCCTTCGCCATAAAACACAATGTTGTCTTAAGTCATTGGAAAAGGTTCCAAACTGCACCAGACTTCAGATGACAGTTAATGGTCCGGCCCTCAACAGCTCTACGTGAAATCTGAGATCTCACCGTATGCCGTTTCCATGGCAACGCATCACTCGCCATAAAACACGATGTTGTCTTAATTCAATGGAAAAGCTTCCAAACTGCACCAGACTTCAGATGACAGTTAATGCTCCGGCCCTCAACAGCTCTACGTGAAATCTGAGATCTCACCGTATGCCGTTCCATGGCAACGAATCCCTCACCAAAAAAACACGAAGTTGTCTTAAGTCAATGGAAAACCTTCCAAACTGCACCAGACTTCAGATGACAGTTAATGGTCCGGCCCTCAACAGCTCAATATGACAATAGTGAGTTTTTCCTCAAAAAGCTGTTGCCATGGCAACGCATCCTTCGCCATAAAACACAATGTTGTCTTAAATCAATGGAAAACGTTCCAAACGGCACCAGACTTCAGATGACAGTTAATGGTCCGGCCCTCAACAGCTCAATATGACAATAGTGAGTTTTCCTCAAAAATTGTTGCCATGGCAACGTATCCTTCGCCTTAAAACACAATGTTGTCTTAAATCAATGGAAAACGTTCCAAACGGCACCAGACTTCCGATGACAGTTAATGGTCCGGCCCTCAACAGCTCAATATGACAATAGTGAGTTTTCCTCAAAAGCTGTTGCCATGGCACACATCCTTGGCGAAAAAATACAATGTTGTCTTAAATCAATGGAAAACGTTCCAAACGGCACCAGACTTCGATGACAGTTAATGGTCCGGCCCTCAACAGCTCAATATGACAATAGTGAGTTTTCCTCAAAAGCTGTTGCCATGGCAACGCATCCCTGGCGAAAAAACACAATGTTGTCTTAAATCAATGGAAAACGTTCCAAACGGCACCAGACTTCAGATGACAGTTAATGGTCCGGCCCTCAACAGCTCAATATGACAATAGTGAGTTTTCCTCAAAGCTGTTGCCATGGCAACGCATCCTTCGCCATAAAACACAAAGTTGTCTTAAGTCAATGGAAAACGTTCCAAACGGCACCACACTTCAGATGACAGTTAATGGTCCGGCCCTCAACAGCTCTACGCCAATTATGGGATGTCACCATATGCCGTTGCCATGGCAATGCATCCCTCACCAAAAAACACAATGTTGTCTTAACTCAATGGAAAAGGTTCCAAACTGCACCAGACTTCAGATGACAGTTAATGGTCCGGCCCTCAACAACTCTACGCCAATTCTGGGATGTGACCATATGCCGTTTCCATGGCAACGCATCCTTCGCCATAAACACAATGTTGTCTTAAGTCATTGGAAAAGGTTCCAAACTGCACCAGACTTCAGATGACAGTTAATGGTCCGGCCCTCAACAGCTCTACGTGAAATCTGAGATCTCACCGTATGCCGTTTCCATGGCAACGCATCACTCGCCATAAAACACGATGTTGTCTTAATTCAATGGAAAAGCTTCCAAACTGCACCAGACTTCAGATGACAGTTAATGCTCCGGCCCTCAACAGCTCTACGTGAAATCTGAGATCTCACCGTATGCCGTTTCCATGGCAACGAATCCCTCACCAAAAAACACGAAGTTGTCTTAAGTCAATGGAAAACCTTCCAAACTGCACCAGACTTCAGATGACAGTTAATGGTCCGGCCCTCAACAGCTCAATATGACAATAGTGAGTTTTCCTCAAAAGCTGTTGCCATGGCAACGTATCCTTCGCCTTAAAACACAATGTTGTCTTAAATCAATGGAAAACGTTCCAAACGGCACCAGACTTCCGATGACAGTTAATGGTCCGGCCCTCAACAGCTCTACGCCAATTATGGGATCACCATATGCCGTTGCCATGGCAATGCATCCCTCACCAAAAAACACAATGTTGTCTTAACTCAATGGAAAAGGTTCCAAACTGCACCAGACTTCAGATGACAGTTAATGGTCCGGCCCTCAACAACTCTACGCCAATTCTGGGATGTGACCATATGCCGTTTCCATGGCAACGCATCCTTCGCCATAAAACACAATGTTGTCTTAAGTCATTGGAAAAGGTTCCAAACTGCACCAGACTTCAGATGACAGTTAATGGTCCGGCCCTCAACAGCTCTACGTGAAATCTGAGATCTCACCGTATGCCGTTTCCATGGCAACGCATTACTCGCCATAAAACACGATGTTGTCTTAATTCAATGGAAAAGCTTCCAAACTGCACCAGACTTCAGATGACAGTTAATGCTCCGGCCTCAACAGCTCTACGTGAAATCTGAGATCTCACCGTATGCCGTTTCCATGGCAACGAATCCCTCACCAAAAAACACGAAGTTGTCTTAAGTCAATGGAAAACCTTCCAAACTGCACCAGACTTCAGATGACAGTTAATGGTCCGGCCCTCAACAGCTCAATATGACAATAGTGAGTTTTCCTCAAAAGCTGTTGCCATGGCAACGCATCCTTCGCCATAAAACACAATGTTGTCTTAAATCAATGGAAAACGTTCCAAACGGCACCAGACTTCAGATGACAGTTAATGGTCCGGCCCTCAACAGCTCAATATGACAATAGTGAGTTTTCCTCAAAAGCTGTTGCCATGGCAACGCATCCTTCGCCATAAAACACAATGTTGTCTTAAATCAATGGAAAACGTTCCAAACGGCACCAGACTTCAGATGACAGTTAATGGTCCGGCCCTCAACAGCTCAATATGACAATAGTGAGTTTTCCTCAAAAGCTGTTGCCATGGCAACGTATCCTTCGCCTTAAAACACAATGTTTCTTAAATCAATGGAAAACGTTCCAAACGACACCAGACTTCCGATGACAGTTAATGGTCCGGCCCTCAACAGCTTAATATGACAATAGTGAGTTTTCCTCAAAAGCTGTTTCCATGGCAACGCATCCCTGGCGAAAAAAACACAATGTTTTTTAAATCAATGGAAAACGTTCCAAACGGCACCAGACTTCAGATGACAGTTAATGGTCCGGCCCTCAACAGCTCAATATGACAATAGTGAGTTTTCCTCAAAAGCTGTTGCCATGGCAACACATCCTTGGCGAAAAAATACAATGTTGTCTTAAATCAATGGAAAACTTCCAAACGGCACCAGACTTCCGATGACAGTTAATGGTCCGGCCCTCAACAGCTCAATATGACAATAGTGAGTTTCCTCAAAAGCTGTTGCCATGGCAACGCATCCCTGGCGAAAAAACACAATGTTGTCTTAAATCAATGGAAAACGTTCCAAACGGCACCAGACTTCAGATGACAGTTAATGGTCCGGCCCTCAACAGCTCAATATGACAATAGTGAGTTTTCCTCAAAAGCTGTTGCCATGGCAACGCATCCTTCGCCATAAAACACAAAGTTGTCTTAAGTCAATGGAAAACGTTCCAAACGGCACCACACTTCAGATGACAGTTAATGGTCCGGCCCTCAACAGCTCTACGCCAATTATGGGATGTCACCATATGCCGTTGCCATGGCAATGCATCCCTCACCAAAAAACACAATGTTGTCTTAACTCAATGGAAAAGGTTCCAAACTGCACCAGACTTCAGATGACAGTTAATGGTCCGGCCCTCAACAACTCTACGCCAATTCTGGGATGTGACCATATGCCGTTTCCATGGCAACGCATCCTTCGCCATAAAACACAATGTTGTCTTAAGTCATTGGAAAAGGTTCCAAACTGCACCAGACTTCAGATGACAGTTAATGGTCCGGCCCTCAACAGCTCTACGTGAAATCTGAGATCTCACCGTATGCCGTTTCCATGGCAACGCATCACTCGCCATAAAACACGATGTTGTCTTAATTCAATGGAAAAGCTTCCAAACTGCACCAGACTTCAGATGACAGTTAATGCTCCGGCCCTCAACAGCTCTACGTGAAATCTGAGATCTCACGTATGCCGTTCCATGGCAACGAATCCTCACAAAAAACACGAAGTTGTCTTAAGTCAATGGAAAACCTTCCAAACTGCACCAGACTTCAGATGACAGTTAATGGTCCGGCCCTCAACAGCTCAATATGACAATAGTGAGTTTTCCTCAAAAGCTGTTGCCATGGCAACGTATCCTTCGCCTTAAAACACAATGTTGTCTTAAATCAATGGAAAACGTTCCAAACGGCACCAGACTTCCGATGACAGTTAATGGTCCGGCCCTCAACAGCTCTACGCCAATTAGGGAGTCACCATATGCCGTTGCCATGGCAATGCATCCCTCACCAAAAAACACAATGTTGTCTTAACTCAATGGAAAAGGTTCCAAACTGCACCAGACTTCAGATGACAGTTAATGGTCCGGCCCTCAACAACTCTACGCCAATTCTGGGATGTGACCATATGCCGTTTCCATGGCAAACGCATCCTTCGCCATAAAACACAATGTTGTCTTAAGTCATTGGAAAAAGGTTCCAAACTGCACCAGACTTCAGATGACAGTTAATGGTCCGGCCCTCAACAGCTCTACGTGAAATCTGAGATCTCACCGTATGCCGTTTCCATGGCAACGCATTACTCGCCATAAAACACGATGTTGTCTTAATTCAATGGAAAAGCTTCAAACTGCACCGACTTCAGATGACAGTTAATGCTCCGGCCCTCAACAGCTCTACGTGAAATCTGAGATCTCACCGTTGCCGTTTCCATGGCAACGAATCCCTCACCAAAAAACACGAAGTTGTCTTAAGTCAATGGAAAACCTTCCAAACTGCCACCAGACTTCAGATGACAGTTAATGGTCCGGCCCTCAACAGCTCAATATGACAATAGTGAGTTTTCCTCAAAAGCTGTTGCCATGGCAACGCATCCTTCGCCATAAAACACAATGTTGTCTTAAACAATGGAAAACGTTCCAAACGGCACCAGACTTCAGATGACAGTTAATGGTCCGGCCCTCAACAGCTCAATATGACAATAGTGAGTTTTCCTCAAAAGCTGTTGCCATGGCAACGCATCCTTCGCCATAAAACACAATGTTGTCTTAAATCAATGGAAAACGTTCCAAACGGCACCAGACTTCAGATGACAGTTAATGGTCCGGGCCCTCAACAGCTCAATATGACAATAGTGAGTTTTCCTCAAAAGCTGTTGCCATGGCAACGTATCCTTCGCCTTAAAACACAATGTTGTCTTAAATCAATGGAAAACGTTCCAAACGACACCAGACTTCCGATGACAGTTAATGGTCCGGCCTCAACAGCTTAATATGACAATAGTGAGTTTCCCTCAAAAGCTTTTCCATGGCAACGCATCCCTGGCGAAAAAACACAATGTTGTTTTAAATCAATGGAAAACGTTCCAAACGGCACCAGACTTCAGATGACAGTTAATGGTCCGGCCCTCAACAGCTCAATATGACAATAGTGAGTTTTCCTCAAAAGCTGTTGCCATGGCAACGCATCCTTCGCCATAAAACACAATGTTGTCTTAAATCAATGGAAAACGTTCCAACGGCACCAGACTTCAGATGACAGTTAATGGTCCGGCCCTCAACAGCTCAATATGACAATAGTGAGTTTTCCTCAAAAGCTGTTGCCATGGCAACGTATCCTTCGCCTTAAACACAATGTTGTTCTTAAATCAATGGAAACGTTCCAAACGACACAGACTTCCGATGACAGTTAATGGTCCGGCCCTCAACAGCTTAATATGACAATAGTGAGTTTTCCTCAAAAGCTGTTGCCATGGCAACGCATCCCTGGCGAAAAAACACATGTTGTCTTAAATCAATGGAAAACGTTCCAAACGGCACCACACTTCAGATGACAGTTAATGGTCCGGCCCTCAACAGCTCTACGCCAATTATGGGATTCACCATATGCCGTTGCCATGGCAATGCATCCCTCACCAAAAAACCACAATGTTGTCTTAACTCAATGGAAAAGGTTCCAAACTGCACCAGACTTCAGATGACAGTTAATGGTCCGGCCCTCAACAACTCTACGCCAATTCTGGGATGTGACCATATGCCGTTTCCATGGCAACGCATCCTTCGCCATAAAACACAATGTTGTCTTAAGTCATTGGAAAAGGTTCCAAACTGCACCAGACTTCAGATGCAGTTAATGGTCCGGCCCTCAACAGCTCTACGTGAATCTGAGATCTCACCGTATGCCGTTTCCATGGCAAGCATCACTCGCCATAAAACACGATGTTGTCTTAATTCAATGGAAAAGCTTCCAAACTGCACCAGACTTCAGATGACAGTTAATGCTCCGGCCCTCAACAGCTCTACGTGAAATCTGAGATCTCACCGTATGCGTTTCCATGGCAACGAATCCCTCACCAAAAAACACGAAGTTGTCTTAAGTCAATGGAAAACCTTCCAAACTGCACCAGACTTCAGATGACAGTTAATGGTCCGGCCCTCAACAGCTCAATATGACAATAGTGAGTTTTCCTCAAAAGCTGTTGCCATGGCAACGCATCCTTCGCCATAAAACACAATGTTGTCTTAAATCAATGGAAAACGTTCCAAACGGCACCAGACTTCAGATGACAGTTAATGGTCCGGCCCTCAACAGCTCAATATGACAATAGTGAGTTTTCCTCAAAAATTGTTGCCATGGCAACGTATCTTCGCCTTAAAACACAATGTTGTCTTAAATCAATGGAAAACGTTCCAAACGGCACCAGACTTCCGATGACAGTTAATGGTCCGGCCCTCAACAGCTCAATATGACAATAGTGAGTTTTCCTCAAAAGCTGTTGCCATGGCAACACATCCTTGGCGAAAAAATACAATGTTGTCTTAAATCAATGGAAACGTTCCAAACGGCACCAGACTTCCGATGACAGTTAATGGTCCGGCCCTCAACAGCTCATATGACAATAGTGAGTTTTCCTCAAAAGCTGTTGCCATGGCAACGCATCCCTGGCGAAAAAACACAATGTTTCTTAAATCAATGGAAAACGTTCCAAACGGCACCAGACTTCAGATGACAGTTAATGGTCCGGCCCTCAACAGCTCAATATGACAATAGTGAGTTTCCTCAAAAGCTGTTGCCATGGCAACGCATCCTTCGCCATAAAACACAAAGTTGTCTTAAGTCAATTGGAAAACGTTCCAAACGGCACCACACTCAGATGACAGTTAATGGTCCGGCCCTCAACAGCTCTACGCCAATTATGGGATGTCACCATATGCCGTTGCCATGGCAATGCATCCCTCACCAAAAAACACAATGTTGTCTTAACTCAATGGAAAAGGTTCCAAACTGCACCAGACTTCAGATGACAGTTAATGGTCCGGCCCTCAACAACTCTACGCCAATTCTGGGATGTGACCATATGCCGTTCCATGGCAACGCATCCTTCGCCATAAAACACAATGTTGTCTTAAGTCATTGGAAAGGTTCCAAACTGCACCAGACTTCAGATGACAGTTAATGGTCCGGCCCTCAACAGCTCTACGTGAAATCTGAGATCTCACCGTATGCCGTTTCCATGGCAACGCATCACTCGCCATAAAACACGATGTTGTCTTAATTCAATGGAAAAGCTTCCAAACTGCACCAGACTTAAGATGACAGTTAATGCTCCGGCCCTCAACAGCTCTACGTGAAATCTGAGATCTCACCGTATGCCGTTTCCATGCAACGAATCCCTCACCAAAAAACCGAAGTTGTCTTAAGTCAATGGAAAAACCTTCCAAACTGCACCAGACTTCAGATGATTAATGGTCGGCCCTCAACAGCTCAATATGACAATAGTGAGTTTTCCTCAAAAGCTGTTGCCATGGCAACGCATCCTTCGCCATAAAACACAATGTTGTCTTAAATCAATGGAAAACGTTCCAAACGGCACCAGACTTCAGATGACAGTTAATGGTCCGGCCCTCAACAGCTCAATATGACAATAGTGAGTTTTCCTCAAAAATTGTTGCCATGGCAACGTATCCTTCGCCTTAAAACACAATGTTGTCTTAAATCAATGGAAAACGTTCCAAACGGCACCAGACTTCCGATGACAGTTAATGGTCCGGCCCTCACAGCTCTACGCCAATTATGGGATGTCACCATATGCCGTTGCCATGGCATGCATCCCTCACCAAAAAACACAATGTTGTCTTAACTCAATGGAAAAGGTTCCAAACTGCACCAGACTTCAGATGACAGTTAATGGTCCGGCCCTCAACAACTCTACGCCAATTCTGGGATGTGACCATATGCCGTTTCCATGGCAACGCATCCTTCGCCATAAAACACAATGTTGTCTTAAGTCATTGGAAAAGGTTCCAAACTGCACCAGACTTCAGATGACAGTTAATGGTCCGGCCCTCAACAGCTCTACGTGAAATCTGAGATCTCACCGTATGCCGTTTCCATGGCAACGCATCACTCGCCATAAAACACGATGTTGTCTTAATTCAATGGAAAAGCTTCCAAACTGCACCAGACTTCAGATGACAGTTAATGCTCCGGCCCTCAACAGCTCTACGTGAAATCTGAGATCTCACCGTATGCCGTTTCCATGGCAACGAATCCCTCACCAACAAAACGAAGTTGTCTTAAGTCAATGGAAAACCTTCAAACTGCACCAGACTTCAGATGACAGTTAATGGTCCGGCCCTCAACAGCTCAATATGACAATAGTGAGTTTTCCTCAAAAGCTGTTGCCATGGCAACGCATCCTTCGCCATAAAACACAATGTTGTCTTAAATCAATGGAAAACGTTCCAAACGGCACCAGACTTCAGATGACAGTTAATGGTCCGGCCTCAACAGCTCAATATGACAATAGTGAGTTTTCCTCAAAAGCTGTTGCCATGGCAACGCATCCTTCGCCCATAAAAACACAATGTTGTCTTAAATCATGGAAAACGTTCCAAACGGCACCAGACTTCAGATGACAGTTAATGGTCCGGCCCCAACAGCTCAATATGACAATAGTGAGTTTTTCCTCAAAAGCTGTTGCCATGGCAACACATCCTTGGCGAAAAAATACAATGTTGTCTTAAATCAATGGAAAACGTTCCAACGGCACCAGACTTCCGATGACAGTTAATGGTCCGGCCCTCAACAGCTCAATATGACAATAGTGAGTTTTCCTCAAAAGCTGTTGCCATGGCAACGCATCCCTGGCGAAAAAACACAATGTTGTCTTAAATCAATGGAAACGTTCCAAACGGCACCAGACTTCAGATGACAGTTAATGGGTCCGGCCCTCAACAGCTCAATATGACAATAGTGAGTTTTCCTCAAAAGCTGTTGCCATGGCCTTCGCCATAAAACACAAAGTTGTCTTAAGTCAATGGAAAAGGTTCCAAACTGCACCAGACTTCAGATGACAGTTAATGGTCCGGCCCTCAACAACTCTACGCAATTCTGGGATGTGACCATATGCCGTTTCCATGGCAACGCATCCTTCGCCATAAAACACAATGTTGTCTTAAGTCATTGGAAAAGGTTCCAAACGGCACCAGACTTCAGATGACAGTTAATGGTCCGGCCCTCACAGCTCAATATGACAATAGTGAGTTTTCCTCAAAAGCTGTTGCCATGGCCTTCGCCATAAAACACAAGTTGTCTTAAGTCAATGGAAAGGTTCCAAAACTGCACCAGACTTCAGATGACAGTTAATGTCCGGCCCTCAACAACTCTACGCCAATTCTGGGATGTGACCATATGCCGTTTCCATGGCAACGCATCCTTCGCCATAAAACACAATGTTGTCTTAAGTCATTGGAAAAGGTTCCAAACTGCACCAGACTTCAGATGACAGTTAATGGTCCGGCCCTCAACAACTCTACGCCAATTCTGGGATGTGACCATATGCCGTTTCCATGGCAACGCATCCTTCGCCATAAAACACAATGTTGTCTTAAGTCATTGGAAAAGGTTCCAAACTGCACCAGACTTCAGATGACAGTTAATGGTCCGGCCCTCAACAGCTCTACGTGAAATCTGAGATCTCACCGTATGCCGTTTCCATGGCAACGCATCACTCGCCAAAAAACACGATGTTGTCTTAATTCAATGGAAAAAGCTTCCAAACTGCACCAGACTTCAGATGACAGTTAATGCTCCGGCCCTCACAGCTCTACGTGAAATCTGAGATCTCACCGTATGCCGTTTCCATGGCAACGAATCCCTCACCAAAAACACGAAGTTGTCTTAAGTCAATGGAAAACCTTCCAAACTGCACCAGACTCAGATGACAGTTAATGGTCCGGCCCTCAACAGCTCAATATGACAATAGTGAGTTTTCCTCAAAAGCTGTTGCCATGGCAACGC